>CM077000.1:75328539-75761039 GCA_039090855.1 Macrothele yani | reverse complement strand
TCGCAACACACTCAAATCCCTGCGCTAACGGTCGTGATGTGGTGCTGCGAGCCGTCAATGCCCGCCGCACAACATGCCGGTCGTCTCGTTCGGTGGTGTGCCGCGGCTTCGGCAATCACTCACGTCGATCCGCCCGTCCCTCCTTGCACCCATCAAATCCATACTCGCCTCACTGTGGCTGGACGTCGTCCCACACGGGCGCCGATATCTCGGTACGATAAACCGCTATCGCGATACGCCACTATTCGTCCTCTGTCGAACTCCGAAACGTGCTGGAATGACTGCCGTATTCTGCGACGAGGCATCAGGAAGCTTCCCACGCACAGGTCCGGCAGCACAACACACTTCCACTACTTACACTCCGTCTTCTGTGCACCCTTCTTATAGTGCTTCTCGGTGGCGTGCCGGGCGCACATGATTTGCATATGCCCTGGAATGCTAATCGTTCGCATGGCCTCTCGCGGGCGACGCATGCTGCGAATTTCAGGCCAATCCGATGCTTCTTTCTTGGTGTTGTATTTTGGGTGGCCAGCAGTGTAGATTCCCAAAGAGCCATATCTGGTTCGCGAGCCATATGTTGCCGACCCAGGGCCGTTAGCCTATGTTTTAACCAAAGATATTGGCTAGACTATAGCTGCAACTAAGGCCAGTTTTTTTATTAGGGGTTTAACGACCACCGTCAGTAACTCATTGGGTTACAAGCAGTTGCCTGTCCCTAAATTATGGCCAATGGTTCCAGGGAAGGGAGAGAGCCAGGGCCGTAAGACAAACACACGAACTGCGCCTCACCGAGGTTCGAACTTGGACCTATCTGGGACGAATCGTCAGAAGCCAGGTCTAACACCACTGAGCCACCAGATCGGCGGCTGTTGTCCAATAGTCCTAACTGCCGAACTTGTGGCATTTCTGCTTTTAACCGTCTCATGTACATACTAATACTACGCGAAATATGGCGAAACTTCCAGCCAGATTAGAAATGTCACCGTAAACGTGCAATTCAGTCTTGGTTTGTGCGTAGACTCGTACCACACCGTTAAAAGGAATAGTTAATGCAGAGCACATAACGTCTGAATTCAATGAGGGCGCGTCCAAAAGAATGTACTCAAAGACAATAGAAAAATACCTCGTACTATGAAAAAATACCTCTTACCATGGAAAAATAGGTTATGGCTTGTGGCCGGAAATCGAAGAAGATTTGGTTGATTTTTTTTTTTTTGATTGGAGGTTTAACGACCACCGTGTGTAACTCAATGAGCTGGAAGCAGTTTCCCGTCCCTAATTTAGAGTCACTGGTTCCAGGGAAGGGAGAGAGCCAATGCCGTAAGACAAAACATAGCATCCACGACTCACGGGATTCGAACCCGGACCCCTTTTGAACGCATGATCAGAGGCCATCTCTTAGACCACTGCGCCACCGGGGGCGGCTTCGGTTGAATTACATACGGGGGACAAAATCTTTTGAGGGACCAGTAATCAAAGACGGCTTTCAAGGTTATTGAATCTTTGCTTCAGAATTTTTACTTTATGGGCCACGGATGGCCTAGTGGGCAACGTTCATGACTGCCACGGGAAGGGCCTCAGGTTCGATCCCAGGCAGATACGAACGCTCGGTCCACTAAACATCCGCCGTGCGTCGGATGGGCATGTTAAGCCGTCGGACCCCGGGTACTGGGCCCCCGGTAATAAATAAGGGCGTTTTCCTCCTCTTTCTACTTTGCTTCTGTGTCACTTTCCTATCGGGCACTCTAGCCCAAATCTTCTAGCTTCCTATTTCTAAGGGTTGTTTAAGATCTGGGGTCAGACACTCCCTTCCTAAAATCCTCTACATATGATCTGATCTTTTTACCTTATATGATGTGTATTTGGAGATACTGATTCCGTGGAGGAATGAGAGCCAGTTGTGTTTTATACAAGCACGCTAGCAACGTCTCGTTTGAAACTAGAACCTGGGCCCAATTAGTGACAGTCTATCGCCTCTGACTACCCGACCACCGGGATACATCTGTGACTTTTTTATGTGTATGTAACCGTAAACCAACTGCAAGTCTTCAATATTATTTTACGAGTTATTAAATTCCCACATTAGTATTCTTTTTCGCACATGCTATGTATGATATAATTAAATTTGCGTAGGACCTCAACTGAAGAATTCCTTTCATTAACAGCATTTCCGTGCATCTACGACCGATGAGTACAAATCTAAAACAATACTCTCGGCTGAGGGTCTTCATGGAACATTAAGCACTTTCGCCTTAACGATTCCAGAACAAACCAATTATTCATGCACGAAAAAAAAGTGATGTAAAATGAACAAAAGAAAGGAACAGCGGTATTTGCATTAAAAATATTTTTCGGTAATGAACCGAAGCAAATTGACAAAGTACCAGCACATTTGGTTGTTCATTAGTTCCAAAATGTAATTCAAAGATGTACATGGTTCGGTCAAAAAGTAATGCACACTCGGTCATGAAAAATACGAGGGTCTTTTTAAAACTAAAAAACGAATATACGCTGCTGGCCACCCTAAATGCAACACTAAGAAGGAGGCATCCGATTGGCCTGAAATTCGCAGCATGCGTCGCCCGCGAGAGTACATGCAAACGATTAGCATTGCAGGACATATGCGAATCATGTGCGCCCGGCATGCCACCGAGAAGCACTATAAGAAGGGTGCACAGAAGCCGGGGTGTAAGTAGTGGAAATGTGTTGTGCTTCCGGACCTGTGCGTGGGAAGCTTTCTGATGCCTTGTCGCAGAATACAGCAGTCATTCCAGCACGTTTCAGAGTTCGACAGAGGACGAATAGTGGCTTACCGCGGCAGCAGTTTATCGTATCAGGACATCGGCGCTCGTGTGGGACGACATCCAGCCACAGTGACGCGAGTATGGATTCGGTGGGTGCAGGAGGGATGGACGGACCGACGTGAGTGATTGCCGCAGCCGCGCACACCATCGAACGACAGGACCGGCATTTTGTGCGGCGGGCATTTACGGCTGGCACCACCCCATCACGAACGTTAGCGCAGGAATTAGGGTGCGTTGCGCAACAACCTGTGTCAGCACGTACCGTTTGACGTCGTCTGCAGGAGCGGGGACTTGTCGCACGGCGCCCATTGCTCCGATTACCATTGACGTTACGCCACCGGCGAGTGCGGCGGCAGTGGGCCGTTGAACGCTGCACCTAGACTACGGAATGGCATGACATTGTGTTCTCCGTCGAATCCCGCCTATGCCTGCAACACCACGATGGTCGGATCCGCGTGTGACGTCACCGCGGCGAAAGACTGTATGACGCCTGCATTACGCATCGCCATACCGGTCCGTCGCCTAGCGTTATGCTTTGGGGCGCAATTGGATATGTCATCCGCACCCCTCTGCTACGCATCGCCGGTACACTCAACAGCCATCGCACCATCTCCGACGTTTCGGAGCCTGCAGTCCTCCCTTACCTGCAGGACCTGCCAGAGGCCACGTTTTAACAGGACAATGCTCGACCACTCGTGGCATGCATCATGCAACAATTCTTTACTGCCCACCAGGTGTCACTGCTGCCGTGGCCAGCCAGTTCTCCTGATATGTCGCCCATCGAACACCTCTGGTCGCTGATCGGCAACCGAGTGGCCCGGCAAGCACCACCCGCTGCTACGCCTGATGGAACTGTGGCAACGTGTGGAAACAGCCTGGACCGACATACCCCAAGCCCACATCCAAAGCCTCATTCGTTCGATGCCGCGGCGTGTAGCGGCCGTTATTGCCAGCCATGAGGGCCACACGAACTATTGATGTCTGCGTGTTCCGCAAGTCGCACGGGCCTGTAAGCTCAATCGTTTAATCTTTGTATCTGTTGTTATGTGTCCAGTAAATCTGGCTTTGCTATCTCGTGTCCTTCTTGGTGTTTCCTTTTGGGTGGCTAGCAGTGTATATGTATCGCGCAATATACGTAACTGTAAAAAGCGCTGAGTTGTTGTTGATTCAACAACCAAACTTGATATTTTGGAAGCTTTTCCTGCATATCAGAAGTCTTCGCAACTTGTTTATGACACATTTCTATCAAGCGCGTGGAAGCAACTAACCAAAATCCGTGACTGTAAACACCATTTATGATACATACACTGAAGAGCAATTGAATTAGAGATACCTGGCGTTATGCAAATGTGGCGCTGTGGGCGGCCCTGTAAACGGAAACGACATGACGTATGCAGTGATTCGACAATATCAGGTGCGATGCGACGTGAATCAGCAAGAGTCGGACGCAGTATGGGTAAGACGAAGAATATAAGAGCATTTGATCGTGGGCAAATTGTCGGGGCCCGACGAAGGGGGTCACTTCATCTCGGAAGTCGTGCAAGCACTGGGATTTTCACGAGCCACTGTGTCACGGGTGCACCGTGAGTGCATCGAATCCCGTAAAACCATCCCTGCAAGGGCCAACTGCCGTGGACAACGGCGTGTGGATGAGCGGGGTCATCGTCGGCTAGCTCGCAATGTAACAGCGGATAGACGGGCCACAGTGCAAGAAATCACTCGGCAATTTAACGCTGGGGCACAAAAACGTGTAACCAGCCACACCATCCAGAACCATCTCCTCGCTATGGGGTAAAGAAGCCATCGTCCCACGAGGGTACTGCTGCTGACCGCACATCACAGGGTGCAAAGATTAGCATGGGCGCGGTAACATCCCCACTGGACCCTAGACATATGGAAAAATGTTGCCTGGGCTGATGAGTCGAGATTCACGTTGGTACATGCGGATGGCGGGATACGAGTACGGCGCAAGCCACATGAAGCGATGGATCCTTCTTGCCAGCAGGGTACTCTTCAAGCTGGTGTGGGTGGCATTCTCGTTTGGGGACCGTTTACGTGGACTGAAATGGGACCCCTGGTACGTGTGACATCGTCCCTCACAGGTCAACATTACCGGGATATCCTGGACGACCATTTTCTTCCGTTTGTGCGTCTTCAACATCCCACTGGGGACCTCATCCTGCAACAAGACAATGCAGCTCCCGAATTGTATCCGAATGGTTGGATGAACACTCCACCGACGTGACCTCGCTTCCTTGGCCAGCTAGGTCACCGGACCTCAATCCCATCGATCACATCTGGGATGCCATCGAGAGAGATGTTCGAGGTTCTGACCCCCTCCATCAAATCTTAGTGAACTGTGGGAGTTTGTTCATGGGACGTGGATTCGTATGGCTTCCCAACGCTTCCGGTGTCTTGTCGAGTCCATTCCGAGACGAATCGCTGCCGTCATCAGGGCGAAAGGTGGTGCTACACGTTACTAGACAGGTATCTCTAATTCAATTGCTGTTCAGTGTACAATATGAATATTTAGTCGTGATTCGTCCTGATGAAGCTAAGTCAATACCCACAGAAACCAAGGTCGCCTTGAAAAAAAAAAGATATTTGTGACAAAGTACGTTGTATCATCTTAATAATCGTCACAAGACTGTAGTATTTGTGATCAAGAATCTTTAGTAATTGATGAATCTAGTGTGATGTGTCTGGGCCACAGGACGCACATGAAATGAAAGCAGATAGCAATGATAGCACATGTCCGCATAGCTCAGTTGAGAGAGCGACTTACTCCGGAGTGAGGGTACCCGAATTCGACAAACCTGTGTTTTCGCACTATTTAAATCATACTGGACTCATTTTTCGAAAAGCCGCCCCCGGTGGCACAGTGGTCAAAGCGATGGCCTCTGATCATTCGTCCTTAAGGGGTCCGGGTTCGAATCCCGGTGAGGCATTGATGTTGTGTTTGTTTTACGGTACTGGCTCTCTCCCTTCCCTGGAACCAGTGACCCTAAATTAGGGACGGGCGACTGCTTATAGCCCATTGAGTTGCTTACGGTGGTCGTTAAACCTCCAATCCCCAAAAAAAAAAAAAAAAAAAAAAAACATTTTTCGAAAATTAAAGTTTCCAGGGTATGTGGCAGCTCAAAATGTTGGAAGGAATTACCCCAACAAGAAAGTCGTTACAGAAAGAGGAAGTATTTTCTTCTTGTGCTAACAAAAGAAATTTCTTCTCATTACAGATTTCAAAATTGTTTCTTTCCCATGCTTTTCATTTAATTTTCCTCCACTATGGATTTGACTGAATGGGATAAAAATAATTTCCAATTATTTTTACCTGACGGGAACTCAGGTGACAGAGACTCGCTTTTTAAAATTAATTTGCTAAATCTGTCACTTTGCCAGACGGGGCATTTCCTTTGTCATAGCAATCTTCATTTTGAAGTTGAAAAAAAGACACAAAGGAGCAGAAAATCAGAGAAAGGGAAATCATATGTAAAAAAAAAAAAAAGAAGCTAAAGGAATGTTCCTTTTTTGTTCTCAGTAAGGGAGACTGCAGTTCTGAAGAAGAATGTTCATTCGTATTTTCGTGAGATAACCGCTTAACTTGGAGTATGAAATCTTTCTCCAGATACATCTGTATTTTTTGTAATTTTTTTCTCACTCCCAGAGGTTAATTAGCTTTTGCGTAAGGCTTAGTTTCACAGAAAAAGCCACAAACGTTAAATCAAATGTAATTTCAAACACAGAGAAAAGCTTTCTTCTAATTCGCGTACGGTGAGGGGACGGAAACCATGTGATACGAGGGGCTTGCCGAAAGTTTTCAGCTGTTTAAAGAAATATACACGGTCGAGTCATATTATTGTGACCACCAGATAATATCCAGAGTAGCCGCCGTGCGCAGCGCGGACAGCAGCTAGACGTACAGGGAGTGACTCAATAAGGTGCTGGAAGGTGTTCACAGGTATGTGGAGCCATGCTGACTGCAGTGCATCTGGCAGCTGCTGGTGGATGCGTGGTGGAGGATCCATAGAGCGAACAACACGATCGAGGTGGTCCCACAGATGCTTAACTGGGTTTAAGTCTGGGAATTTAGGGGGCCATGGAAGTACTTGGAAGTCTTCATCGTGCTCTTCTAACCACTTTCGGACTTTTCTAGCTGTGTATATGCTTTTTGATATATACACTGAGTGGCCACTTTATTATGACCACCTGACAGTTTTAAGCAAATGAGCTATGGCAGCACGGTGTTGTCGCCAGAGGGCGATGCTAGTATAAAAGGGAAAGCTTAGTGCTTGCGACAGTAGTAGAAGTGATTTTTGGGTGACGAGATGGGTAAAAAAATGCGATCTGACGTACTTTCAACGTGGGATGATTGCAGGAGTGCGACTGCTTATAGCCCATTGAGTTGCTCACGGTGGTCGTTAAATCTAAAAAAAAAAAAAATTGCAGGAGCTCGGAGCCATGGAGCGAGTATCACCGAAACCGCAGCATTCGTGAAATGTTCCAGAACAGCTGTTGTTAAAGTGTTTAAAGACTGGACTGTCAGCCAAAAAACTGGGTCTCAACGGGCAACGTGTGGTCGTCATCGACTACTGACTGCTCGGGCGGAACGGAGAGTGTTCAGACTGGTAACAGTCAACAGAAGGGCAACAGTGCAGCAAAATGTAGACCATCTTAATCAAGGATCCCCTCAAATGATCTCTACACGCACTGTTCGCCGTACACTGCATCGGATGGGATATGGCAGCCGAAGGTCTGTTCGAACACCTTTGCTGTCTGCAGTTAACAAGAGAAAACGTCTCCAGTTCGCACAGCAGCACAAGGATTGGAGAGTCGATAATTGGAAACAAATTATTTGGTCCGATGAAACACGTTTTCAGCTGCAGAATGCAAATGGCCGAGTGAGAATTTGGCGGAAACAGCACGAAAGCATGGACCCCAAATTCATTGCTACAACCCTTCAAGCTGGTGGAGGCAACGTTATGGTTTGGGAAATGTTTTTTTTTCTTTTTTTTTTTCTTTTTGTTTTTGATTGGAGGTTTAACGACCACTGTGAGCAACTCAATGGGCTATAAGCAGTCGCCCGTCCCTAATTTAGGGTCACTGCTTCCAGGGAAGGGAGAGAGCCAGTGCCGTAAGACAAACACAACATCCATGCCTGACCGGGATTCGAACCCTGACCCCTTACGGACGAGGAAATATTTTCCTGGCATGCTTTGGGCCTTTTAATTGGCATTGATCAACGTCTGACTGGCACATCATATTCAAACATCGTTGCGGACCAAGTGCATCCAGTCATGTAGATGGTTTATCCCAATGGCGATGGCTACTTTCAACAAGATAATGTGTCCTGCCATAGTGCTCGTATTGTACAGGATTGGTTTCAGGAACATGCCGGTGAGTTTTCTTTGCTTAGGTGGCCCCCACAATCTTCAGATCTCAACCCCATTGAGAATTTGTGGGATGAAATTGAACGAGCCATCAGACAGCTGGGTCCACAACCCTGCAATCTTACACTCCTGGAAAGTGCTATTCATCAATCCTGGCCTCGGATTCCACAAACCACCTATCAACATCTCGTGGAGTTCATGCCACGAAGAATCGACGCACTATTAAAGGTAAAAGGTTGCCCAACGAAGTACTGAGGGGTGTGTGGTCAGAATAAAGTGGCCACTCAGTGTATAAATACGCTCTCCAGGAACAAAAGATATCCCGTATTCACTGGTGCAGAAATTACCCTAGCATCCTCCCGAGTAGGATGATGGGACCCTTTATAAGTTGTTCGTGCTGTAGATTGGTTTCCAGATTTACTGCTATATTTGTGTTCAAATGTATCATTAAATCTGGAAACAAAAAGGATATAAGAAGGACTGAGAGCTTGTAAAAAATGAACAAAACGTCCGAGTTTATATGATTCCTCTGAAAGCTATCAACAACGAAAAAGTAGATAGGATCTATCTGGGTTCAGCAAGGAGGAATCTCGAAAACAAATTGAGTGAACACAAATACAACATTAAATCTGGAAACCAGTATACAGCACTTGCACGAACAATTTATAAAGGGTTCCATATTCCAACTTAGGAGGATGGTAGGGTAATTTTTACACCAGTGAATACGAGATCACTTTTGTTCCTGGAGAGCCTATTTATATATATATACCAAAAAGAATATATATTGCAATGATTACATACCTTGTGAAATTGCCAACTCATGGAAAATGCTTCTTGCGGGTGAAGAGGGCAAATCAGAATCTAACAATTGCATGTAAGTGAAGATTTCTCCATGCTAACTTTTTTGATAGTTTTGGGACTTTTTTTACATTAATTTCATATCTTATTATTTTTTGAAAAACTATCATATACCATGTTATACGGTGTTTTTATGTGTAAAAAGAGAAGGCCGCAGTTCCATTTATGAACCGATTTCAGAGGGACGATATTTTACTTTTGAAAAAGTATTTTTTACTTCCTTTGGGAAGTACTTAATCTACACATTGTCACACAATGCGCACTGTTATTCTGAGTATGGCTGAAATTCGCAACATGCGTCGCCCGCGAGAGGACATGCAAACGATTAGCGTTGCAGGGCATATGCAAATCATGTGCGCCCGGCACGCCCCCGACCGAGAAGCACTATAAGAAGGGTGCACAGAAAGCTGGGTGTAAGTAGTGGAAGTGTGTTGGGCTGCCGGATCTGAGCGTGGGAAGCTTTCTGATGCCTCGTCGCAGAATACGGCAGTCATTCCAGCACGTTTCGGAGGACGAATAGTGGCTTATCGCGACAGCGGTTTATCGTACCGAGACATCGGCGCCCGTGTGGGACGACATCCAGCCACAGTGAGGCGAGTATGGATTCGGTGGGTGCAGGAGGGACGGACGGACCGGCGTGAGTGATTGCCGCAGCCGCGGCATACCATAGAACGAGCGGACCCGCATGTTGTGCGGCGGGCATTGACGTCACGCACCGCGACATCACGAACGTTAGCACAGGAATTAGGGTGTGTTGCGCAACAACCTGTGTCAGCACGTACAATTTGACGTCGTCTGCAGGAGCGGGGACTTGTCGCACGGCACCCATTGCTGCGATTACTATTGACGTTACACCACCGGCGAGTGCGGAGGCAGTGGGGCGTTAAACGCCGCACCTGGACTACAGAATGGCACGACATTGTCTTCTCCGACGAATCCCGCTTCTGCCTGCAACAACAAGGTGGTCGGATCCGCGTGTGGCGGCACCACGGCGAGAAACTGTATGACGCCTGCATTATGCATAGCCATACCGGTCCGTCGCTTTGCGTTATGCTTTGGGGCGCAATTGGATATCACGCCCGCACCGCTCTGGTACGCATCGCCGGTAAACTCAACAGTCGCCGCATCATCTGTGACGTTTTGGAGCCTGTAGTCCTCCCTTACCTGCAGGACCTGCCAGGGGCCACGTTTCAACAGGACAATGTTCTTCCGCTCGTGGCATGCGTCATGCAACAATTCTTCACGGCCCACCAGGTGTCACTGCTGCCGTGGCCCAGCTGTTCTCCTGATATGTCGCCCATCGAACACGTCTGGTCGCTGATCGGCAACCGAGTGGTCCGGCAAGCTCCACCCGCAGCTACGCCTGATGATCTGTGGCAAAGTGTGGAAGCAGCCTGGACCGACATACCCCAAACCCACATCCAAAGCCTCTTTCGTTCGATGCCGCGTCGTGTAGCGGCAGTTATTGCCAGTCATGGGGGCCACACGAACTATTAATGTCTGCGTGTTCCGCAAGTCGCACGGGCCTGTAAGCTCAATCGTTTCATATTTGTATATGTTGTTATGTGTCCAGTAAATCTGGCTTTGCTATCTCGTGTCCTTCTTGGTGTTGCATTTTTGGTGGTCAGCAGTGTAGTTTACTCGTTACTTCTTGATCGCAGTTTTATTTTTAACGAGTTCTGAACGTGCATGAGAATGGGAAGGCCATATTCCAAAGATTTAGTTTTTTCTTTTAAATTCACGAAACCAATTTATAACAGTGGCAAGGAAAGGAGTAGATCCTAGAGAGGCGTTTTATAGCGATTCGAAACACTACGGTGCAGCAAAGCCGTAATCGAAATCATAGAAAATCATTACCCGAAAATCACATCTCGACAGCTCCATTTTAGCGCGAAAATTGAAGTCAACTGTGTTCCATTCTCCTGCCACGTGAGTGAAATCTAATCTGAGCAGGTAGCCACGGCGCCCAGCTATTGGCCAATATGAGCACATGCTTCCAAACTACAGAGTTTGGACAGAATAATGTGAACATCACGCTCAGAGACCTGACGTTTAATGCAGATGCGTGCGTCGCAATACGCAAAAGTATCCACCACGTTTTAGTTGTAATAGTTTTGTAAAGAACCTCGAGGCCCTGTTTAAGTGCATTCAAAGGGTCATCAAGCAGAGGTCATCGCTCTTTCCACGTATATAAGTGAGTCACGGAAAAATTCTCATTGGTCGCCACCGGGAATCGAACCCAGGGTCTTCCAGTTACGCGCCGGATATGCTTCCACTGCACCACAGCGGTCTCGAATTCCTCCAGACTCACACACGCTTCCAAGCGAATTTGGCACGTTGCTTCTTTGAGCTTCTCACTATGCTGGGGATTCACCAAAGATGGTAAGCAGCAACTGAAGAAATAATTAGAAGGCGAATGAATAATTAATACAGGCATTTAACGTGGACCAGGAACATCAAACAAAGATCTTCGCTCTTTCCACGCTTATAAGTGAGTCACGAAAAATTCTCATTGGTCGCCACCGGGAATCGAACCCAGGGTCTTCCAGTTACGCGCCGGATATGCTTCCGCTACACCACAGCGGCCTCGAATTCCTCCAGACTCACACACGCTTCCAAGCGAATTTGGCACGTTGCTTCTTTGAGCTTCTCACTATGCTGGGGATTCACCAAAGATGGTAAGCAGCAACTGAAGAAATAATTAGAAGGCGAATGAATAATTAATACAGGCATTTAACGTGGACCAGGAACATCAAACAAAGATCTTCGCTCTTTCCACGCTTATAAGTGAGTCACGAAAAAATTCTCATTGGTCGCCACCGGGAATCGAACCCAGGGTCTTCCAGTTACGCGCCGGATATGCTTCCGCTACACCACAGCGGCCTCGAATTCCTCCAGACTCACACACGCTTCCAAGCGAATTTGGCACGTTGCTTCTTTGAGCTTCTCACTATGCTGGGGATTCACCAAAGATGGTAAGCAGCAACTGAAGAAATAATTAGAAGGCGAATGAATAATTAATACAGGCATTTAACGTGGACCAGGAACATCAAACAAAGATCTTCGCTCTTTCCACGCTTATAAGTGAGTCACGAAAAAATTCTCATTGGTCGCCACCGGGAATCGAACCCAGGGTCTTCCAGTTACGCGCCGGATATGCTTCCGCTACACCACAGGGGCCTCGAATTCCTCCAGACTCACACACGCTTCCAAGCCAATTTGGCACGTTGCTTCTTTGAGCTTCTCACTATGCTGGGGATTCACCAAAGATGGTAAGCAGCAACTGAAGAAATAATTAGAAGGCGAATGAATAATTAATACAGGCATTTAACGTGGACCAGGAACATCAAACAAAGATCTTCGCTCTTTCCACGCTTATAAGTGAGTCACGAAAAAATTCTCATTGGTCGCCACCGGGAATCGAACCCAGGGTCTTCCAGTTACGCGCCGGATATGCTTCCGCTACACCACAGCGGCCTCGAATTCCTCCAGACTCACACACGCTTCCAAGCGAATTTGGCACGTTGCTTCTTTGAGCTTCTCACTATGCTGGGGATTCACCAAAGATGGTAAGCAGCAACTGAAGAAATAATTAGAAGGCGAATGAATAATTAATACAGGCATTTAACGTGGACCAGGAACATCAAACAAAGATCTTCGCTCTTTCCACGCTTATAAGTGAGTCACGAAAAAATTCTCATTGGTCGCCACCGGGAATCGAACCCAGGGTCTTCCAGTTACGCGCCGGATATGCTTCCGCTACACCACAGCGGCCTCGAATTCCTCCAGACTCACACACGCTTCCAAGCCAATTTGGCACGTTGCTTCTTTGAGCTTCTCACTATGCTGGGGATTCACCAAAGATGGTAAGCAGCAACTGAAGAAATAATTAGAAGGCGAATGAATAATTAATACAGGCATTTAACGTGGACCAGGAACATCAAACAAAGATCTTCGCTCTTTCCACGCTTATAAGTGAGTCACGAAAAATTCTCATTGGTCGCCACCGGGAATCGAACCCAGGGTCTTCCAGTTACGCGCCGGATATGCTTCCGCTACACCACAGCGGCCTCGAATTCCTCCAGACTCACACACGCTTCCAAGCGAATTTGGCACGTTGCTTCTTTGAGCTTCTCACTATGCTGGGGATTCACCAAAGATGGTAAGCAGCAACTGAAGAAATAATTAGAAGGCGAATGAATAATTAATACAGGCATTTAACGTGGACCAGGAACATCAAACAAAGATCTTCGCTCTTTCCACGCTTATAAGTGAGTCACGAAAAAATTCTCATTGGTCGCCACCGGGAATCGAACCCAGGGTCTTCCAGTTACGCGCCGGATATGCTTCCGCTACACCACAGCGGCCTCGAATTCCTCCAGACTCACACACGCTTCCAAGCCAATTTGGCACGTTGCTTCTTTGAGCTTCTCACTATGCTGGGGATTCACCAAAGATGGTAAGCAGCAACTGAAGAAATAATTAGAAGGCGAATGAATAATTAATACAGGCATTTAACGTGGACCAGGAACATCAAACAAAGATCTTCGCTCTTTCCACGCTTATAAGTGAGTCACGAAAAAAATTCTCATTGGTCGCCACCGGGAATCGAACCCAGGGTCTTCCAGTTACGCGCCGGATATGCTTCCGCTACACCACAGCGGCCTCGAATTCCTCCAGACTCACACACGCTTCCAAGCCAATTTGGCACGTTGCTTCTTCGAGCGTCTCACAATGCTGGGGATTCACCAAAGATGGTAAGCAGCAACTGAACAATTAATTAGAAGGCGAATAAATAATTAATACAGGCATTTAACGTGGACCAGGAACATCAAACAAAGATCTTCGCTCTTTCCACGCTTATAAGTGAGTCACGAAAAAATTCTCATTGGTCGCCACCGGGAATCGAACCCAGGGTCTTCCAGTTACGCGCCGGATATGCTTCCGCTACACCACAGCGGCCTCGAATTCCTCCAGACTCACACACGCTTCCAAGCCAATTTGGCACGTTGCTTCTTCGAGCGTCTCACAATGCTGGGGATTCACCAAAGATGGTAAGCAGCAACTGAAGAAATAATTAGAAGGCGAATGAATAATTAATACAGGCATTTAACGTGGACCAGGAACATCAAACAAAGATCTTCGCTCTTTCCACGCTTATAAGTGAGTCACGAAAAAATTCTCATTGGTCGCCACCGGGAATCGAACCCAGGGTCTTCCAGTTACGCGCCGGATATGCTTCCGCTACACCACAGCGGCCTCGAATTCCTCCAGACTCACACACGCTTCCAAGCGAATTTGGCACGTTGCTTCTTTGAGCTTCTCACAATGCTGGGGATTCACCAAAGATGGTAAGCAGCAACTGAACAATTAATTAGAAGGCGAATAAATAATTAATACAGACATTTGACGTGGACCAGGAACATCAAACAGAGGTCATCGCTCTTTCCACGTTTATGAGTGAGTCACGGAAAAATTCTCATTGGCCGCCACCAGGGCCAATGTGAATTTCTCTCATGGCCCCGGTGAGAATTTTTCCGTGACTCACTTATAAACGTGGAAATAGCGATGACCTCTGTTTGATGTTCCTGGTCCACGTCAAATGTCTGTATTAATAATTCAAAGGGTCTGTTTGCAAAATTTCTTTCAGGATGGCGGAAAAATGATCGACTTAACGAACTACGAAAGAGGACTAATTGTAGGTGGCCAACTAATTGGTGCATCAGTCGCCCGGGTAGGGAGGGAATATAGAGAGTTACTGCGTCTTGCGTTATGACAGTATACCGTGTTTCTGTCAAAACCTCGTCTGCGAAACACAAGAGCGGCAGGAAAACGACCCTGACTGATAGAAACAGGAAAGCATTAAAGAGGATTGTTACCCGTAATAAGATGGCCACGACGTCGAACATTAGTGCGGAGCTAAATCTGCATCTCCAGACCCCAGTATCAACGAAAACAGTGCGTAGGGAGCTGCACAAACAAGAAATTCATGGCAGAGCTGCTATTGCAAAACCTCTGGTGACCCGGATGAATGCACAACGGCGCCGGCAGTGGTGCCAGGAATATACAACGTGGACTTCCAATGCATGGAAGCGTGTAATGTAGTCCGATGAATCCAGATTCACACTATTTCCCACCGCAGACGTGTTTACATGTGGAAAACACCGTCGGAAGCCTAAACCCAGACTGTCTGCTCCCAACAGTGCAGTATGGTAGTAGTTCTCTCATGTTCTGGGCGGTCACATCATGAAGGCCCACCGAATCACCTTGAAATGACGGACGACTGGCAGGGCTTATGAAACCATTTTGGCCGACCAAGTCCATCCAGTTGTTCAGGCATTGTTCCCTGCAGGGGGCGCCATCTATCAAGATGAAAACGCCCCAATTCAAAGGGCTTCGAATGTCCAATCACGGTTGGAGGAACATGAGGACGAAGTTTTACACCTTACTTGGTCTCCTGGACCTGTAGCAATGTCTGCATGAAGAATGGTGTAACATACCACTGACTACCGTCCAGGATTTATATGCTTCCATTCCAGTGAGGATTCAAGAGATTTTGAATGCCAAAGGTGGTCCCGCACGCTATTAACCCTTTAACGAACATAACGCCCGAACATACAAACGACCATAGCTACCCGAAACTCCTGTCCACAGTGAGTCAGATTCCCTAGCCTTACCTGTTCTTTAAATCTGCACGACGTATGAGGTATCAGCAGGAGTCACCGGCATTCACCATTGTCGTTACTAAATAAAGAAGTGAAACAACAAACAGTTTCGGGCGTTCTTTAAATCTACACGACCTATGAGGGATCAGCAGGAGTCACCGTCAGTCACCATTGTTGTTGCACAACAAAGAAGTGAAACAACAGACAGTTTCGGGCGTTCTTTAAATCTGCACGACATATAAAGGATCAGGAGAAGCCACCGTCAGTCACCATTGTTGTTACTAAACAAAGAAGGGAAACAACAGACAGTTTTGGGCGTTCTTTAAATCTGCACGACCTATGAGGGATCAACAGGAGCCACCGTCAGCCACCATTCTTGTTACTAAACAAAGAAGTGAAACAACAGACAGTTTCGGGCGTTCTTTAAATCTGCATGACCTATGAGGGATCAGCAGGAGTCACCGTCAGTCACCATTGTTGTTATTAAACAAAGAAGTGAAACGACAGTTTCGGGCGTTCTTTAAATCTGCACGACCTATGAGGGATCAGCAGGAGCCACCGTCAGTCACCATTGTTGTTACTAAACAAAGACGTGAAACAACAGACAGTTTCGGGCGTTCTTTAAATGTGCACGACCTATGAGGGATCAGCAAGATCCACCGTCAGTCACCATTGTTGTTACTAAACA
The DNA here is from genome assembly GCA_039090855.1 of Macrothele yani. Classification (NCBI taxonomy): domain Eukaryota; kingdom Metazoa; phylum Arthropoda; class Arachnida; order Araneae; family Macrothelidae; genus Macrothele; species Macrothele yani. The sequence goes on along the minus strand of CM077000.1, from coordinate 75,744,637 downwards.
AAGAAGTGAAACAACAGACAGTTTTGGGCGTTCTTTAAATCTGCACGACCTATGAGGGATCAACAGGAGTCACGGTCAGTCACCATTGTTGTTACTAAACAAAGAAGTGAAACAACAGACAGTTTCGTGCGTTCTTTAAATCTGCACGACCTATGAGGGATCAGCAGGAGTCACCGTCAGTCACCATTGTTGTTATTAAACAAAGAAGTGAAACGACAGTTTCGGGCGTTCTTTAAATCTGCACGACCTATGAGGGATCAGCAGGAGCCACCGTCTGTCACCATTGTTGTTACTAAACAAAGAAGTAAAACAACAGACAGTTTCGGGCGTTCTTTAAATCTGCACGACCTATGAGGAATCAGCAGGAGACACCGTCAGTCACCATTGTTGTTACTAAATAAAAAAGTGAAGCAACAGACAGTTTCGGGTGTTCTTTAAATCTGAACGAGCTATGAGGGTTCAGCAGGAGTCACTGTCAGTCACCATTGTTTTTACTAAATCAAGAAGTGAAACAACAGACTGTTTCGGACGTTCTTTAAATCTGCACGACCTATGAGGGATCAGCAGGAGTCACCGTCAGTCACCATTGTTGTTATTAAACAAAGAAGTAAAACGACAGTTCCGGGCGTTCTTTAAATCTGCACGACCTATGAGGGATCAGCAGGAGCCACCGTCAGTCACCATTGTTGTTACTAAACAAAGAAGTTAAACAACAGACAGTTTTGGCCGTTCTTTAAATCTGCACGACCTATGAGGGATCAACAGGAGTCACGGTCAGTCACCATTGGTGTTACTAAACAAAGAAGTGAAACAACAGACAGCTTCGGGCGTTCTTTAAATCTGCACGACCTATGAGGGATCAGCAGGAGCCACCGTCAGTCACCATTGTTGTTACTAAACAAAGACGTGAAACAACAGACAGTTTCGGGCGTTCTTTAAATGTGCACGACCTATGAGGGATCAGCAAGATCCACCGTCAGTCACCATTGTTGTTACTAAACAAAGAAGTGAAACAACAGACAGTTTTGGGCGTTCTTTAAATCTGCACGACCTATGAGGGATCAACAGGAGTCACGGTCAGTCACCATTGTTGTTACTAAACAAAGAAGTGAAACAACAGACAGTTTCGGGCGTTCTTTAAATCTGCACGACCTATGAGGGATCAGCAGGAGTCACCATCAGTCACCATTGTTGTTATTAAACAAAGAAGTGAAACGACAGTTTCGGGCGTTTTTTAAATCTGCACGACCTATGAGGGATCAGCAGGAGCCACCGTCAGTCACCATTGTTGTTACTAAACAAAGAAGTGAAACAACAGACAGTTTCGGGCGTTCTTTAAATCTGCACGACCTATGAGGGATCAGCAAGAGCCACCGTCAGTCACCATTGTTGTTACTAAACAAAGAAGTGAAACAACAGACAGTTTTGGGCGTTCTTTAAATCTGCACGACCTATGAGGGATCAACAGGAGTCACGGTTAGTCACCATTGTTGATATTAAACAAAGAAGTGAAACGACAGTTTCGGGCGTTCTTTAAATCTGCACGACCTATGAGGGATGAGCAGGAGCCACCGTAAGTCACCATTGTTGTTACTAAACAAAGAAGTGAAACAACAGACAGTTTCGGGCGTTCTTTAAATCTGCACGACCTATGAGGAATCAGCAGGAGACACCGTCAGTCACCATTGTTGTTACTAAATAAAAAAGTGAAGCAACAGACAGTTTCGGGTGTTCTTTAAATCTGAACGACCTATGAGGGTTCAGCAGGAGTCACTGTCTGTCACCATTGTTTTTACTAAATCAAGAAGTGAAACAACAGACAGTTTCGGGCGTTCATTAAATCTGCACGACCTATGAGGAATCAGCAGGAGACACCGTCAGTCACCATTGTTGTTACTAAATAAAACAGTGAAGCAACAGACAGTTTCGGGTGTTCTTTAAATCTGAACGAGCTATGAGGGTTCAGCAGGAGTCACTGTCAGTCACCATTGTTTTTACTAAATCAAGAAGTGAAACAACAGACAGTTTCGGACGTTCTTTAAATCTGCACGACCTATGAGGGATCAGCAGGAGTCACCGTCAGTCACCATTGTTGTTATTAAACAAAGAAGTAAAACGACAGTTCCGGGCGTTCTTTAAATCTGCACGACCTATGAGGGATCAGCAGGAGTCACGGTCAGTCACCATTGGTGTTACTAAACAAAGAAGTGAAACAACAGACAGTTTTGGGCGTTCTTTAAATCTGCACGACCTATGAGGGATCAACAGGAGTCACGGTCAGTCACCATTGGTGTTACTAAACAAAGAAGTGAAACAACAGACAGTTTTGGGCGTTCTTTAAATCTGCATGACCTATGAGGGATCAGCAGGAGTCACCGTCAGTCACCATTGTTGTTATTAAACAAAGAAGTGAAACGACAGTTTCGGGCGTTCTTTAAATGTGCACGACCTATAAGGGATCAGCAGGAGCCACCGTCAGTCACCATTGTTGTTACTAAACAAAGAAGTGAAACAACAGACAGTTTTGGGCGTTCTTTAAATCTGCACGACCTATGAGGGATCAACAGGAGTCACGGTCAGTCACCATTGTTGTTACTAAACAAAGAAGTGAAACAACAGACAGTTTCGGGCGTTCTTTAAATCTGCACGACCTATGAGGGATCAGCAGGAGTCACCGTCAGTCACCATTGTTGTTATTAAACAAAGAAGTGAAACGACAGTTTCGGGCGTTCTTTAAATCTGCACGACCTATGAGGGATCAGCAGAAGCCACGGTCAGTCACCATTGTTGTTACTAAACAAAGAAGTGAAACAACAGACAGTTTCCGGCGTTCTTTAAATCAGCACAACCTATGAGGGATCAGCAGGAGCCACCGTCAGCCACCATTCTTGTTACTAAACAAAGAAGTGAAACAACAGACAGTTTCGGGCGTTCTTTAAATCTGCACGACCTATGAGGAATCAGCAGGAGACACCGTCAGTCACCATTGTTGTTACTAAATAAAAAAGTGAAGCAACAGACAGTTTCGGTTGTTCTTTAAATCTGAACGAGCTATGAGGGTTCAGCAGGAGTCACTGTCAGTCACCATTGTTTTTACTAAATCAAGAAGTGAAACAACAGACAGTTTCGGACGTTCTTTAAATCTGCACGACCTATGAGGGATCAGCAGGAGTCACCGTCAGTCACCATTGTTGTTATTAAACAAAGAAGTAAAACGACAGTTCCGGGCGTTCTTTAAATCTGCACGACCTATGAGGGATCAGCAGGAGCCACCGTCAGTCACCATTGTTGTTACTAAACAAAGAAGTGAAACAACAGACAGTTTTGGCCGTTCTTTAAATCTGCACGACCTATGAGGGATCAACAGGAGTCACGGTCAGTCACCATTGGTGTTACTAAACAAAGAAGTGAAACAACAGACAGTTTCGGGCGTTCTTTAAATCTGCATGACCTATGAGGGATCAGCAGGAGTCACCGTCAGTCACCATTGTTGTTATTAAACAAAGAAGTGAAACGACAGTTTCGGGCGTTCTTTAAATCTGCACGACCTATGAGGGATCAGCAGGAGCCACCGTCAGTCACCATTGTTGTTACTAAACAAAGACGTGAAACAACAGACAGTTTCGGGCGTTCTTTAAATGTGCACGACCTATGAGGGATCAGCAAGATCCACCGTCAGTCACCATTGTTGTTACTAAACAAAGAAGTGAAACAACAGACAGTTTTGGGCGTTCTTTAAATCTGCACGACCTATGAGGGATCAACAGGAGTCACGGTCAGTCACCATTGTTGTTACTAAACAAAGAAGTGAAACAACAGACAGTTTCGGGCGTTCTTTAAATCTGCACGACCTATGAGGGATCAGCAGGAGTCACCGTCAGTCACCATTGTTGTTATTAAACAAAGAAGTGAAACGACAGTTTCGGGCGTTCTTTAAATCTGCACGACCTATGAGGGATCAGCAGGAGCCACCGTCTGTCACCATTGTTGTTACTAAACAAAGAAGTAAAACAACAGACAGTTTCGGGCGTTCTTTAAATCTGCACGACCTATGAGGAATCAGCAGGAGACACCGTCAGTCACCATTGTTGTTACTAAATAAAAAAGTGAAGCAACAGACAGTTTCGGGTGTTCTTTAAATCTGAACGAGCTATGAGGGTTCAGCAGGAGTCACTGTCAGTCACCATTGTTTTTACTAAATCAAGAAGTGAAACAACAGACTGTTTCGGACGTTCTTTAAATCTGCACGACCTATGAGGGATCAGCAGGAGTCACCGTCAGTCACCATTGTTGTTATTAAACAAAGAAGTAAAACGACAGTTCCGGGCGTTCTTTAAATCTGCACGACCTATGAGGGATCAGCAGGAGCCACCGTCAGTCACCATTGTTGTTACTAAACAAAGAAGTTAAACAACAGACAGTTTTGGCCGTTCTTTAAATCTGCACGACCTATGAGGGATCAACAGGAGTCACGGTCAGTCACCATTGGTGTTACTAAACAAAGAAGTGAAACAACAGACAGTTTCGGGCGTTCTTTAAATCTGCACGACCTATGAGGGATCAGCAGGAGCCACCGTCAGTCACCATTGTTGTTACTAAACAAAGACGTGAAACAACAGACAGTTTCGGGCGTTCTTTAAATGTGCACGACCTATGAGGGATCAGCAAGATCCACCGTCAGTCACCATTGTTGTTACTAAACAAAGAAGTGAAACAACAGACAGTTTTGGGCGTTCTTTAAATCTGCACGACCTATGAGGGATCAACAGGAGTCACGGTCAGTCACCATTGTTGTTACTAAACAAAGAAGTGAAACAACAGACAGTTTCGGGCGTTCTTTAAATCTGCACGACCTATGAGGGATCAGCAGGAGTCACCATCAGTCACCATTGTTGTTATTAAACAAAGAAGTGAAACGACAGTTTCGGGCGTTTTTTAAATCTGCACGACCTATGAGGGATCAGCAGGAGCCACCGTCAGTCACCATTGTTGTTACTAAACAAAGAAGTGAAACAACAGACAGTTTCGGGCGTTCTTTAAATCTGCACGACCTATGAGGGATCAGCAAGAGCCACCGTCAGTCACCATTGTTGTTACTAAACAAAGAAGTGAAACAACAGACAGTTTTGGGCGTTCTTTAAATCTGCACGACCTATGAGGGATCAACAGGAGTCACGGTTAGTCACCATTGTTGATATTAAACAAAGAAGTGAAACGACAGTTTCGGGCGTTCTTTAAATCTGCACGACCTATGAGGGATGAGCAGGAGCCACCGTAAGTCACCATTGTTGTTACTAAACAAAGAAGTGAAACAACAGACAGTTTCGGGCGTTCTTTAAATCTGCACGACCTATGAGGAATCAGCAGGAGACACCGTCAGTCACCATTGTTGTTACTAAATAAAAAAGTGAAGCAACAGACAGTTTCGGGTGTTCTTTAAATCTGAACGACCTATGAGGGTTCAGCAGGAGTCACTGTCTGTCACCATTGTTTTTACTAAATCAAGAAGTGAAACAACAGACAGTTTCGGGCGTTCATTAAATCTGCACGACCTATGAGGAATCAGCAGGAGACACCGTCAGTCACCATTGTTGTTACTAAATAAAACAGTGAAGCAACAGACAGTTTCGGGTGTTCCTTAAATCTGAACGAGCTATGAGGGTTCAGCAGGAGTCACTGTCAGTCACCATTGTTTTTACTAAATCAAGAAGTGAAACAACAGACAGTTTCGGACGTTCTTTAAATCTGCACGACCTATGAGGGATCAGCAGGAGTCACCGTCAGTCACCATTGTTGTTATTAAACAAAGAAGTAAAACGACAGTTCCGGGCGTTCTTTAAATCTGCACGACCTATGAGGGATCAGCAGGAGCCACCGTCAGTCACCATTGTTGTTACTAAACAAAGACGTGAAACAACAGACAGTTTCGGGCGTTCTTTAAATGTGCACGACCTATGAGGGATCAGCAAGATCCACCGTCAGTCACCATTGTTGTTACTAAACAAAGAAGTGAAACAACAGACAGTTTTGGGCGTTCTTTAAATCTGCACGACCTATGAGGGATCAACAGGAGTCACGGTCAGTCACCATTGTTGTTACTAAACAAAGAAGTGAAACAACAGACAGTTTCGGGCGTTCTTTAAATCTGCACGACCTATGAGGGATCAGCAGGAGTCACCATCAGTCACCATTGTTGTTATTAAACAAAGAAGTGAAACAACAGACAGTTTCGGGCGTTCTTTAAATCTGCACGACCTATGAGGGATCAACAGGAGTCACGGTCAGTCACCATTGTTGTTACTAAACAAAGAAGTGAAACAACAGACAGTTTCGGGCGTTTTTTAAATCTGCACGACCTATGAGGGATCAGCAGGAGCCACCGTCAGTCACCATTGTTGTTACTAAACAAAGAAGTGAAACAACAGACAGTTTCGGGCGTTCTTTAAATCTGCACGACCTATGAGGGATCAGCAAGAGCCACCGTCAGTCACCATTGTTGTTACTAAACAAAGAAGTGAAACAACAGACAGTTTTGGGCGTTCTTTAAATCTGCACGACCTATGAGGGATCAACAGGGTCACGGTTAGTCACCATTGTTGATATTAAACAAAGAAGTGAAACGACAGTTTCGGGCGTTCTTTAAATCTGCACGACCTATGAGGGATGAGCAGGAGCCACCGTAAGTCACCATTGTTGTTACTAAACAAAGAAGTGAAACAACAGACAGTTTCGGGCGTTCTTTAAATCTGCACGACCTATGAGGAATCAGCAGGAGACACCGTCAGTCACCATTGTTGTTACTAAATAAAAAAGTGAAGCAACAGACAGTTTCGGGTGTTCTTTAAATCTGAACGACCTATGAGGGTTCAGCAGGAGTCACTGTCTGTCACCATTGTTTTTACTAAATCAAGAAGTGAAACAACAGACAGTTTCGGGCGTTCATTAAATCTGCACGACCTATGAGGAATCAGCAGGAGACACCGTCAGTCACCATTGTTGTTACTAAATAAAACAGTGAAGCAACAGACAGTTTCGGGTGTTCTTTAAATCTGAACGAGCTATGAGGGTTCAGCAGGAGTCACTGTCAGTCACCATTGTTTTTACTAAATCAAGAAGTGAAACAACAGACAGTTTCGGACGTTCTTTAAATCTGCACGACCTATGAGGGATCAGCAGGAGATACCGTCAGTCACCATTGTAGTTATTAAACAAAGAAGTAAAACGACAGTTCCGGGCGTTCTTTAAATCTGCACGACCTATGAGGGATCAGCAGGAGTCACGGTCAGTCACCATTGGTGTTACTAAACAAAGAAGTGAAACAACAGACAGTTTTGGGCGTTCTTTAAATCTGCACGACCTATGAGGGATCAACAGGAGTCACGGTCAGTCACCATTGGTGTTACTAAACAAAGAAGTGAAACAACAGACAGTTTTGGGCGTTCTTTAAATCTGCATGACCTATGAGGGATCAGCAGGAGTCACCGTCAGTCACCATTGTTGTTATTAAACAAAGAAGTGAAACGACAGTTTCGGGCGTTCTTTAAATGTGCACGACCTATAAGGGATCAGCAGGAGCCACCGTCAGTCACCATTGTTGTTACTAAACAAAGAAGTGAAACAACAGACAGTTTTGGGCGTTCTTTAAATCTGCACGACCTATGAGGGATCAACAGGAGTCACGGTCAGTCACCATTGTTGTTACTAAACAAAGAAGTGAAACAACAGACAGTTTCGGGCGTTCTTTAAATCTGCACGACCTATGAGGGATCAGCAGGAGTCACCGTCAGTCACCATTGTTGTTATTAAACAAAGAAGTGAAACGACAGTTTCGGGCGTTCTTTAAATCTGCACGACCTATGAGGGATCAGCAGAAGCCACGGTCAGTCACCATTGTTGTTACTAAACAAAGAAGTGAAACAACAGACAGTTTCCGGCGTTCTTTAAATCAGCACAACCTATGAGGGATCAGCAGGAGCCACCGTCAGCCACCATTCTTGTTACTAAACAAAGAAGTGAAACAACAGACAGTTTCGGGCGTTCTTTAAATCTGCACGACCTATGAGGAATCAGCAGGAGACACCGTCAGTCACCATTGTTGTTACTAAATAAAAAAGTGAAGCAACAGACAGTTTCGGTTGTTCTTTAAATCTGAACGAGCTATGAGGGTTCAGCAGGAGTCACTGTCAGTCACCATTGTTTTTACTAAATCAAGAAGTGAAACAACAGACAGTTTCGGACGTTCTTTAAATCTGCACGACCTATGAGGGATCAGCAGGAGTCACCGTCAGTCACCATTGTTGTTATTAAACAAAGAAGTAAAACGACAGTTCCGGGCGTTCTTTAAATCTGCACGACCTATGAGGGATCAGCAGGAGCCACCGTCAGTCACCATTGTTGTTACTAAACAAAGAAGTGAAACAACAGACGGTTTTGGCCGTTCTTTAAATCTGCACGACCTATGAGGGATCAACAGGAGTCACGGTCAGTCACCATTGGTGTTACTAAACAAAGAAGTGAAACAACAGACAGTTTCGGGCGTTCTTTAAATCTGCATGACCTATGAGGGATCAGCAGGAGTCACCGTCAGTCACCATTGTTGTTATTAAACAAAGAAGTGAAACGACAGTTTCGAGCGTTCTTTAAATCTGCACGACCTATGAGGAATCAGCAGGAGACACCGTCAGTCACCATTGTTGTTACTAAATAAAAAAGTGAAGCAACAGACAGTTTCGGGTGTTCTTTAAATCTGAACGACCTATGAGGGTTCAGCAGTAGTCACTGTCTGTCACCATTGTTTTTACTAAATCAAGAAGTGAAACAACAGACTGTTTCGGACGTTCTTTAAATCTGCACGACCTATGAGGGATCAGCAGGAGTCACCGTCAGTCACCATTGTTGTTATTAAACAAACAAGTAAAACGACAGTTCCGGGCGTTCTTTAAAACTGCACGACCTATGAGGGATCAGCAGGAGCCACCGTCAGTCACCATTGTTGTTACTAAACAAAGAAGTGAAACAACAGACAGTTTTGGCCGTTCTTTAAATCTGCACGACCTATGAGGGATCAACAGGAGTCACGGTCAGTCACCATTGGTGTTACTAAACAAAGAAGTGAAACAACAGACAGTTTCGGGCGTTCTTTAAATCTGCATGACCTATGAGGGATCAGCAGGAGTCACCGTCAGTCACCATTGTTGTTATTAAACAAAGAAGTGAAACGACAGTTTCGGGCGTTCTTTAAATCTGCACGACGTATGAGGGATCAGCAGGAGCCACCGTTAGTCACCATTGTTGTTACTAAACAAAGACGTGAAACAACAGACAGTTTCGGGCGTTCTTTAAATGTGCACGACCTATGAGGGATCAGCAAGATCCACCGTCAGTCACCATTGTTGTTACTAAACAAAGAAGTGAAACAACAGACAGTTTTGGGCGTTCTTTAAATCTGCACGACCTATGAGGGATCAACAGGAGTCACGGTCAGTCACCATTGTTGTTACTAAACAAAGAAGTGAAACAACAGACAGTTTCGGGCGTTCTTTAAATCTGCACGACCTATGAGGGATCAGCAGGAGTCACCATCAGTCACCATTGTTGTTATTAAACAAAGAAGTGAAACAACAGACAGTTTCGGGCGTTCTTTAAATCTGCACGACCTATGAGGGATCAACAGGAGTCACGGTCAGTCACCATTGTTGTTACTAAACAAAGAAGTGAAACAACAGACAGTTTCGGGCGTTTTTTAAATCTGCACGACCTATGAGGGATCAGCAGGAGCCACCGTCAGTCACCATTGTTGTTACTAAACAAAGAAGTGAAACAACAGACAGTTTCGGGCGTTCTTTAAATCTGCACGACCTATGAGGGATCAGCAAGAGCCACCGTCAGTCACCATTGTTGTTACTAAACAAAGAAGTGAAACAACAGACAGTTTTGGGCGTTCTTTAAATCTGCACGACCTATGAGGGATCAACAGGAGTCACGGTTAGTCACCATTGTTGATATTAAACAAAGAAGTGAAACGACAGTTTCGGGCGTTCTTTAAATCTGCACGACCTATGAGGGATGAGCAGGAGCCACCGTAAGTCACCATTGTTGTTACTAAACAAAGAAGTGAAACAACAGACAGTTTCGGGCGTTCTTTAAATCTGCACGACCTATGAGGAATCAGCAGGAGACACCGTCAGTCACCATTGTTGTTACTAAATAAAAAAGTGAAGCAACAGACAGTTTCGGGTGTTCTTTAAATCTGAACGACCTATGAGGGTTCAGCAGGAGTCACTGTCTGTCACCATTGTTTTTACTAAATCAAGAAGTGAAACAACAGACAGTTTCGGGCGTTCATTAAATCTGCACGACCTATGAGGAATCAGCAGGAGACACCGTCAGTCACCATTGTTGTTACTAAATAAAACAGTGAAGCAACAGACAGTTTCGGGTGTTCTTTAAATCTGAACGAGCTATGAGGGTTCAGCAGGAGTCACTGTCAGTCACCATTGTTTTTACTAAATCAAGAAGTGAAACAACAGACAGTTTCGGACGTTCTTTAAATCTGCACGACCTATGAGGGATCAGCAGGAGTCACCGTCAGTCACCATTGTTGTTATTAAACAAAGAAGTAAAACGACAGTTCCGGGCGTTCTTTAAATCTGCACGACCTATGAGGGATCAGCAGGAGTCACGGTCAGTCACCATTGGTATTACTAAACAAAGAAGTGAAACAACAGACAGTTTTGGGCGTTCTTTAAATCTGCACGACCTATGAGGGATCAACAGGAGTCACGGTCAGTCACCATTGGTGTTACTAAACAAAGAAGTGAAACAACAGACAGTTTTGGGCGTTCTTTAAATCTGCATGACCTATGAGGGATCAGCAGGAGTCACCGTCAGTCACCATTGTTGTTATTAAACAAAGAAGTGAAACGACAGTTTCGGGCGTTCTTTAAATGTGCACGACCTATAAGGGATCAGCAGGAGCCACCGTCAGTCACCATTGTTGTTACTAAACAAAGAAGTGAAACAACAGACAGTTTTGGGCGTTCTTTAAATCTGCACGACCTATGAGGGATCAACAGGAGTCACGGTCAGTCACCATTGTTGTTACTAAACAAAGAAGTGAAACAACAGACAGTTTCGGGCGTTCTTTAAATCTGCACGACCTATGAGGGATCAGCAGGAGTCACCGTCAGTCACCATTGTTGTTATTAAACAAAGAAGTGAAACGACAGTTTCGGGCGTTCTTTAAATCTGCACGACCTATGAGGGATCAGCAGAAGTCACGGTCAGTCACCATTGTTGTTACTAAACCAAGAAGTGAAACAACAGACAGTTTCCGGCGTTCTTTAAATCAGCACAACCTATGAGGGATCAGCAGGAGCCACCGTCAGCCACCATTCTTGTTACTAAACAAAGAAGTGAAACAACAGACAGTTTCGGGCGTTCTTTAAATCTGCACGACCTATGAGGAATCAGCAGGAGACACCGTCAGTCACCATTGTTGTTACTAAATAAAAAAGTGAAGCAACAGACAGTTTCGGTTGTTCTTTAAATCTGAACGAGCTATGAGGGTTCAGCAGGAGTCACTGTCAGTCACCATTGTTTTTACTAAATCAAGAAGTGAAACAACAGACAGTTTCGGACGTTCTTTAAATCTGCACGACCTATGAGGGATCAGCAGGAGTCACCGTCAGTCACCATTGTTGTTATTAAACAAAGAAGTAAAACGACAGTTCCGGGCGTTCTTTAAATCTGCACGACCTATGAGGGATCAGCAGGAGCCACCGTCAGTCACCATTGTTGTTACTAAACAAAGAAGTGAAACAACAGACAGTTTTGGCCGTTCTTTAAATCTGCACGACCTATGAGGGATCAACAGGAGTCACGGTCAGTCACCATTGGTGTTACTAAACAAAGAAGTGAAACAACAGACAGTTTCGGGCGTTCTTTAAATCTGCATGACCTATGAGGGATCAGCAGGAGTCACCGTCAGTCACCATTGTTGTTATTAAACAAAGAAGTGAAACGACAGTTTCGAGCGTTCTTTAAATCTGCACGACCTATGAGGAATCAGCAGGAGACACCGTCAGTCACCATTGTTGTTACTAAATAAAAAAGTGAAGCAACAGACAGTTTCGGGTGTTCTTTAAATCTGAACGACCTATGAGGGTTCAGCAGTAGTCACTGTCTGTCACCATTGTTTTTACTAAATCAAGAAGTGAAACAACAGACTGTTTCGGACGTTCTTTAAATCTGCACGACCTATGAGGGATCAGCAGGAGTCACCGTCAGTCACCATTGTTGTTATTAAACAAACAAGTAAAACGACAGTTCCGGGCGTTCTTTAAATCTGCACGACCTATGGGGGATCAGCAGGAGCCACCGTCAGTCACCATTGTTGTTACTAAACAAAGAAGTGAAACAACAGACAGTTTTGGCCGTTCTTTAAATCTGCACGACCTATGAGGGATCAACAGGAGTCACGGTCAGTCACCATTGGTGTTACTAAACAAAGAAGTGAAACAACAGACAGTTTCGGGCGTTCTTTAAATCTGCATGACCTATGAGGGATCAGCAGGAGTCACCGTCAGTCACCATTGTTGTTATTAAACAAAGAAGTGAAACGACAGTTTCGGGCGTTCTTTAAATCTGCACGACCTATGAGGGATCAGCAGGAGCCACCGTTAGTCACCATTGTTGTTACTAAACAAAGACGTGAAACAACAGACAGTTTCGGGCGTTCTTTAAATGTGCACGACCTATGAGGGATCAGCAAGATCCACCGTCAGTCACCATTGTTGTTACTAAACAAAGAAGTGAAACAACAGACAGTTTTGGGCGTTCTTTAAATCTGCACGACCTATGAGGGATCAACAGGAGTCACGGTCAGTCACCATTGTTGTTACTAAACAAAGAAGTGAAACAACAGACAGTTTCGGGCGTTCTTTAAATCTGCACGACCTATGAGGGATCAGCAGGAGTCACCATCAGTCACCATTGTTGTTATTAAACAAAGAAGTGAAACGACAGTTTCGGGCGTTCTTTAAATCTGCACGACCTATGAGGGATCAGCAGGAGCCACCGTCAGTCACCATTGTTGTTACTAAACAAAGAAGTGAAACAACAGACAGTTTCGGGTGTTCTTTAAATCTGCACGACCTATGAGGAATCAGCAGGAGACACCGTCAGTCACCATTGTTGTTACTAAATAAAAAAGTAAACAACAGACAGTTTCGGGTGTTCTTTAAATCTGAACGACCTATGAGGGTTCAGCAGGAGTCACTGTCTGTCACCATTGTTTTTACTAAATCAAGAAGTGAAACAACAGACAGTTTCGGGCGTTCATTAAATCTGCACGACCTATGAGGAATCAGCAGGAGACACCGTCAGTCACCATTGTTGTTACTAAATAAAAAGTGAAGCAACAGACAGTTTCGGGTGTTCTTTAAATCTGAACGAGCTATGAGGGTTCAGCAGGAGTCACTGTCAGTCACCATTGTTTTTACTAAATCAAGAAGTGAAACAACAGACAGTTTCGGACGTTCTTTAAATCTGCACGACCTATGAGGGATCAGCAGGAGTCACCGTCAGTCACCATTGTTGTTATTAAACAAAGAAGTAAAACGACAGTTCCGGGCGTTCTTTAAATCTGCACGACCTATGAGGGATCAGCAGGAGCCACCGTCAGTCACCATTGTTGTTACTAAACAAAGAAGTGAAACAACAGACAGTTTTGGGCATTCTTTAAATCTGCACGACCTATGAGGGATCAACAGGAGTCACGGTCAGTCACCATTGGTGTTACTAAACAAAGAAGTGAAACAACAGACAGTTTCGGGCGTTCTTTAAATCTGCATGACCTATGAGGGATCAGCAGGAGTCACCGTCAGTCACCATTGTTGTTATTAAACAAAGAAGTGAAACGACAGTTTCGGGCGTTCTTTAAATCTGCACGGCCTATAGGGATCAGCAGGAGCCACCGTCAGTCACCATTGTTGTTACTAAACAAAGAAGTGAAACAACAGACAGTTTCGGGCGTTCTTTAAATGTGCACGATCTATGAGGGATCAGCAAGATCCACCGTCAGTCACCATTGTTGTTACTAAACAAAGAAGTGAAACAACAGACAGTTTTGGGCGTTCTTTAAATCTGCACGACCTATGAGGGATCAACAGGAGTCACGGTCAGTCACCATTGTTGTTACTAAACAAAGAAGTGAAACAACAGACAGTTTCGGGCGTTCTTTAAATCTGCACGACCTATGAGGGATCAGCAGGAGTCACCGTCAGTCACCATTGTTGTTATTAAACAAAGAAGTGAAACGACAGTTTCGGGCGTTCTTTAAATCTGCACGACCTATGAGGGATCAGCAGGAGCCACGGTCAGTCACCAATGTTGTTACTAAACAAAGAAGTGAAACAACAGACAGTTTCGGGCGTTCTTTAAATCTGCACGACCTATGAGGGATCAGCAAGAGCCACCGTCAGTCACCATTGTTGTTACTAAACAAAGAAGTGAAACAACAGACAGTTTTGGGCGTTCTTTAAATCTGCACGACCTATGAGGGATCAACAGGAGTCACGGTCAGTCACCATTGTTGTTACTAAACTAAGAAGTGAAACAACAGACAGTTTCGGGCGTTCTTTAAATCTGCACGACCTATGAGGGATCAGCAGGAGTCACCGTCAGTCACCATTGTTGTTATTAAACAAAGAAGTGAAACGACAGTTTCGGGCGTTCTTTAAATCTGCACGACCTATAAGGGATCAGCAGGAGCCACCGTCAGTCACCATTGTTGTTACTAAACAAAGAAGTGAAACAACAGACAGTTTCGGGCGTTCTTTAAATCTGCACGACCTATGAGGGATCAGCAAGAGTCCCCGTCAGTCACCATTGCTGTTACTAAACAAAGAAGTGAAACAACAGACAGTTTCGGGCGTCCTTTAAATCTGCATGACCTATGAGGGATCAGCAGGAGTCACCGTCAGTCACCATTGCTGTTACTAAACAAAGAAGTAAAATAACAGACAGTTTCGGGCGTCCTTTAAATCTGCACGACCTATGAATGATCAGCAGGAGTCACCGTCAGTCACAATTGCTGTTACTAAACAAAGAAGTGAAACAACAGACAGTTTCGGGCGTCCTTTAAATCTGCACGACCTATGAGGGATCAGCAGGAGCCACCGTCAGTCACCAGTGCTGTTACTAAACAAGAAAAGTGAACCAAGAGACAGTTTCAGGCGTCCTTTAAATCTGCACGACCTATGAGGAATCAGCAGGTGTCACCGGCAGTCACCATTGCTGTTAATAAACAAAGAAGTGAAACAAGAGACAGTTTCGGGCGTCCTTTAAATCTGCACGACCTATGAGGGTTCAGCAAGAGTCACCGTCAGTCACCATTGTTGTTACTTAACAATAAAGTGAAACAAGACACAGTTTCGGGCGTTCTTTAAATATGCACGACCTATGAGGAATCAGCAGCAGACACCGTCAGTCACCATTGTTGTTACTAAATAAAAAAGTGAAGCAACAGACAGTTTCGGGTGTTCTTTAAATCTGAACGACCTATGAATGTTCAGCAGGAGTCACTGTCTGTCACCATTGTTTTTACTAAATCAAGAAGAGAAACAACAGACAGTTTCGGGCGTTCATTAAATCTGCACGACCTATGAGGGATCAGCAGGAGTCACCGTCAGTCACCATTGTTGTTATTAAAGAAAGAAGTGAAACAACAGAGAGTTTCGCGCGTTTTTTAAATCTGAACGACCCGTGAGGAATCAGCAGGAGACACCGTCAGTCACCATTGTTTTTACTAAATTAAGAAGTGAAGCAACAGACAGTTTCGGGTGTTCTTTAAATCTGCACGACCTATGAGGAATCAGCAGGAGACACCGTCAGTCACCATTGTTGTTATTAAACAAAGAAGTGAAACGACAGTTTCGGGCGTTCTTTAAATCTGAACGACCTATGAGGGATCAGCAGGAGTCACGGTCAGTCACCATTGTTGTTACTAAATAAAAAAAGTGAAGCAACAGACAGTTTTGGGCGTTCTTTAAATCTGCACGACCTATGAGGGATCAACAGGAGTCACGGTCAGTCACCATTGTTGTTACTAAACAAAGAAGTGAAACAACAGACAGTTTCGGGCGTCCTTTAAATCTGCACGACCTATGAGGGATCAGCAGGAGACACCGTCAGTCACCATTGTTTTTACTAAATTAAGAAGTGAAGCAACAGACAGTTTCGGGTGTTCTTTAAATCTGCACGACCTATGAGGAATCAGCAGGAGACACCGTCAGTCACCATTGTTGTTATTAAACAAAGAAGTGAAACGACAGTTTCGGGCGTTCTTTAAATCTGAACGACCTATGAGGGATCAGCAGGAGTCACGGTCAGTCACCATTGTTGTTACTAAATAAAAAAGTGAAGCAACAGACAGTTTTGGGCGTTCTTTAAATCTGCACGACCTATGAGGGATCAACAGGAGTCACGGTCAGTCACCATTGTTGTTACTAAACAAAGAAGTGAAACAACAGACAGTTTCGGGCGTCCTTTAAATCTGCACGACCTATGAGGGATCAGCAGGAGCCACCGTCAGTCACCAGTGCTGTTACTAAACAAGAAAAGTGAACCAAGAGACAGTTTCGGGCGTCCTTTAAATCTGCACGACCTATGAGGAATCAGCAGGTGTCACCGGCAGTCACCATTGCTGTTAATAAACAAAGAAGTGAAACAAGAGACAGTTTCGGGCGTCCTTTAAATCTGCACGACCTATGAGGGTTCAGCAAGAGTCACCGTCAGTCACCATTATTGTTACTTAACAATAAAGTGAAACAAGGGACAGTTTCGGGCGTTCTTTAAATATGCACGACCTATGCGGGATCAGCATGAGTCACCGTCAGTCACCATTGTTGTTACCAAACAAAGAAGTGAAACAACAGACAGTTTCGGGCGTCCTTTAAATCTGCACGGCCTATGAGGGATCAGCAGGAGCCACCGTCAGTCACCATTGCTGTTACTAAACAAAGAAGTGAAACAACAGACAGTTTCGGGCGTCCTTTAAATTTGCACGACCTATAAGGGATCAGCAGGAGTCACCGGTAGTCACCATTGTTGTTACTAAACAAAAAAGTGAAACAAGAGACAGTTTCGGGCGTTCTTTAAATCTGCACGACCTATGAGGGATCAGCAGGAGTCACCGTCAGTCACCATTGTTGTTACTGAACAAAAAAGTGGAACAACAGATAGTTTCGGGCGTTATGGTATTTAGAGTGGTACTAGATTTTACAGTCAGGGTCGTTAAATGGTCAAGTATATAAAACCTTCTGTTCCTATATTTTCACATTATTCTGTCCAAATCCTGTATGTTTATGCCAAAAGTCTGTAGTGTGGAATTTGCGGTATTCATGATTTTGTGTTAGTCTCGTTAAATTTGGAAAGCAGTGTGGGTTCAGAATAGTGATTCGTGTATAAGATGAAAGTGTTTTTCAAATCTCGCAGTTACTTAGCATTCTTTAAGAGTTCCTGTTCTTTCTTGATCAAAGAAAAAACACTGCTAATGAAAGAAGTCTGACGCATATTGAGATCTCGAGAGCAAAACTTCCTTTCCTTTTGGCACAATTCCTTGACATTCAGATAGTCTTTTGTATGGACAAAAGAAAAAACTCTTAAACTCTAAGATAATCTATAAAGGGCAGCTTGCAGAAAGTTTCGGGACAAACTTTTCTATTCCTTTTATTTTCGAGTGTTCTGGGCTCAAACGTGGGCTTTGCGAAAGAGTCTTTCAAGTTATGTTGGAACACAGCGTGTCTCATGGGGTTAGATTCTAAAGACCATCTTCCGCGTGGAAGTCTTGTGACGAAGTTCCATCTGCTAGAGTCTCACATTGTATTTCGGCAATATTGGAAAGGAGTGTGTTTTCCTTTGCTGTCAGGGCCACTGACAGGAAATACAAATAAACAACCGAATTTCCCCTGCGATTTCATTTATGTTTCTTTTGAATTCTTTCTTCACTTCAAATTACTCAGTCAGCTTTTTGCAATAAATACTCTATTTTCAGACAAACTAACTAATGAATTACTTCAGAAAAACGAAAGCAATAGCATCAATCGTTATTCGAAATGCACTATATTGACAGAAGTCACAGGACCCCCTAGATGAGAAACATAACATGACATTTCTTGACATACATCAGTATGGTGTCGGTCGACTTTTGGCCTTAATGTATGCACTGACCCTTCGAGACATGCTTTCGACAAAGGTTTGGAGCACAGCGATATGTATGCACTTCCATTCAGTGCATATTGCTGCCGCTAACTGTTGCTTAGTAGTAGGCTTTGGCTCCAAACTTCTTATGCGGCGCTCTAATTCATCCCATAGGTGCTCTATGGGATTAAGATCAGGGTTCTGTGCTGGCCAGTCCACACACGATACGGAATTATGGTCAAACCATGCCATAACAGTCCTTGCTTTTTGGTTCGGTATGCTGGTACCAACAAGGCTCGGTTCCATAGTATTGCCACAGAGTTGGTAGGGCATAATTGTCAGGAATATCGAGGTAGACGTGCAGGTAAACAGGTTTGTCCACGATAACCAATGGACCGGGATCATACCACGAAAAACATCCCCACACAAGTACACTGCCAGCTCCAAACTTGACCGTGGGAAAAGTACATTGTGGTAAATAACGTTCCCCCGGCTGCCGCCATACCCACACACGGCCATCCGACTGATGGACCGTGTATCTGGATTCATCAGTCCATAGGACATCTTTCCATTGATGTACGGTCCATGATAAATATTCTTTACACCATGCTAAACTACGAGTAGCATTTGAGTGGAGATGAAAGGCTTATGAGCAGTCGCACGATCACGGTAACCCATGGAATGAAGTTCTCCGCGAATGGTACTTGTACATACCGAGGTTCCATCATTTGTACTCACCTGTACACTGAGGTCTTGTGCAGTACTCCGTGGATTAGTTGTAACGACTCTCCTGAGGCTTCAACGTCCTCTCTCACTAATTTTCTTTGGTCTGCCGGTAGGTTTTGCTGCTTCAGGCACGCCATGTGTCTTCCACTTATTCAGTACATCCAAAACAGTTGACTTGGGTATGTTTAAACGCTTCTCGGTTTCTCTTACGGACAACCCACTAATGTTACAACCAACAATCTTTCCTTTCTCAAAGTCAGTTCTCTCCCGCTGTGACATTTTAATTCAACCTCACAGTGCGATATGATCGCGGTCAGCTGCAGTCTTGTTTTTATACCGTTTGTAGCTGTACCGCGCATCTTAACAACGCAGCGGAGGATGCGTTCGTTTGCTTTTGAAGGGGTGTCCGGTGACTTTTCTCAATATAGTGTATATGAAATAAAAAAAAACTGTGTGTATGAAATCAATAAACTGAGAGGTAAGGGAGCGCAACCTCTCCTCTTAAAAGAAACAGTACTGTGCATTTTTGATGATAGTAATTTACCCACTTCCCTTATATGTGAAAAAATACACGGTCGTATCAGAAAAATATGACCACCTACCTAATAATGGGAGTCACCACCTTGGCCCAGGGTGACAGCAGTGAGACGGCGTGGCATGGACACCATGAGACCATGGAAGGTTGCCCGAGGCGCACATTCCCATTCGGACTGCGGCAGATCACGGATGCCACGGAGATGACGAGGCTGGGAGTCGGCACGTCGAACCTGTCGATCCAAATCGTCTCACAAGTGCTCTGTAGGATTTAGGTTGGGCGATTACTCCGGCCATGGTAGAACGGAGACATCGCTCACAGTCACAAAACATGTACTGTTCAGTGGAAAGATGTCTATTGTCTGATGAATCAAAATTTAGCCTATACTCAAATAGCGTAAAACGTTGGGCAACAGGAGGTATAAAGAAACATTCATTCCTGAGTGTGCTCAAATAATCCTTGCTTATACTCAAATGACGCCAGGCGTAGGGTCAAAAGGAGGAATGAAGAAATATTCAACCCAGAGTGTGTTCAAAGAGTTCTTGCCTACATTCAAATGACGCCAGGCGTAGGGTCAACAAGGAGGAATGAAGAAGCATTCAATCCTGAATGAGTTCAAAGAGTTCATGCCTACACTCAAATGACGCCAAGCGTAGGGTCAACAGGAGGTCTGAAGAAACATTGAACCCTGAGTGTGTTCAAAGAGTTCTTGCCTACACTCAAATGACGCCAGGTGTAGGTTCAACAGGAGGAATGAAGAAGCATTCAATCCTGAATGAGTTCAAAGAGTTCTTGCCAACACTCAAATGACGCCAAGCGTAGGGACAACAGGAGGTCTGAAGAAACATTCAATCCTGAGTGTGTTCAAAGAATCCTTGCTTATACTCAAATGACGCCAGGCGTAGGGTCAAAAGGAGGAATGAAGAAACATTCAACCCTGAGTGTGTTCAAAGAGTTCTTGCCTACACTCAAATGACGCCAGGCGTAGGGTCAACAGGAGGAATGAAGAAGCATTCAATCCTGAATGAGTTCAAAGAGTTCTTGCCTACACTCAAATGACGCCAAGCGTAAGGACAACAGGAGGTCTGAAGAAACATTCAATCCTGATTGTGTTCAAAGAATCCTTGCTTATACTCAAATGACGCCAGGCGTAGGGTCAAAAGGAGGAGTGAAGAAACATTCAACCCTGAGTGTGTTCAAAGAGTTCCTGCCTACACTCAAATGACGCCAGGCGTAGGGTCAACAGGAGGAATGAAGAAGCATTCAATCCTGAATGAGTTCAAAGAGTTCTTGCCTACACTCAAATGACGACAAGCGTAGGGTCAACAGGAGGTCTGAAGAAACATTCAATCCTGAGAGTGTTCAAAGAATCCTTGCTTATACTCAAATGACGCCAGGCGTAGGGTCAAAAGGAGGAATGAAGAAACATTCAACCCTGAGTGTGTTCAAAGAGTTCTTGCCTACACTCAAATGACGCCAGGCGTTATGTCAACAGGAGGAATGAAGAAGCATTCAATCCTGAATGAGTTCAAAGAGTTCTTGCCTACACTCAAATGACGCCAAGCGTAGGGTCAACAGGAGGTCTGAAGAAACATTCAATCCTGAGTGTGTTCAAAGAGTTCTTGCCAAAAGAAATGGGTCTGTAATGCTGTGGGACTGTTTTAATGGCTGTGAATTAGGCCCACTCGTAGAGGTAAAGAACACGATGGATCAGCATGCTAACAGAGAAGTATTAGACAATCATACGTTTGTAGGATCTCACCAAATAACGTAATTCGATTTACCAGGATGACAACTGTATGGTTCATAGAGCTAAAGCCTTTATGGTTTGGTGTGAATATCATTTTAAAACACTTTGGGATGCATGAACTAACCAGATAAATCGCTAGATTTAAATTTCAACAAGAATTAATGGGACCACCCTGCAAGGAAGTGTAAAAATCAAACTTCAGCATCCCAGGAGTCTCAATGAATTGCAGGACAAACTGTTCTTAGAATGGTGTGAAATTGGCTCAAGTTATTTAAATAATCTTGTCGAATATCTTTCACCAAAAATTGAAACTGTGATTTTTGAACATGGTGATCCAACTAAGTATTAAAAGTAAATTTCTCGAGGTGACTAACATTTTTTCCGGTGTCTGCACTCATTAAATCACATTACGGAGTCTTAAACTACTTTCTTTTAAAGTTTTCTCTACAAAAACTGCGAAATCTTCTTTTACTGCGTAATACATTAAGATGTAAGGTCAGGTGATGCGTAACATCACAGCCTCTGCTTGACAAATGTCAACCCCGCCTTCTCGTTGTACATCCTGTTCTAACTCAAGGGGCTCTGACGACCGCCAATAGCGGTATAACTATACCATCGGGATTAGAGGAAATGCTATCCCACACTCACCAACCCGCTTGGCCAGCGTGGTGAGTTATGGCCAAACCCCTCCAAAATGACTCCACAACTTAAATCTTGGCACTCAGTCTCCGGCAGCTGGAATGTACCTGGCCAAGGCAGCGGCCAGTGCGACATGAAGGCAGAGGGTGCTAAGAATCCCCGGAGGACCGGACTAGGCTGCCATCTGATGCTGACCTTGGCTACGTATAATGGACGTTCCCTATCTTCTGATTCAAGGCTTCTTGAATTGGAAGAGGAACTACAAAGGATCAAGTGGGACATCATCGGGCTAAGTGAGGTAAGGAGGAAAAGGAGAAGATCTCATTGAACTGAAAAGTGGACATCTCTTCTACTATCGTGTGACTGATACTGGCAGAACTAGTGGTATTGGTTTTATAATAAACAAAAAACTGAAGGATAAAGTTGTAGAAGTTGAAGGTTCCTCTGACAGAGCTGCACGACTCGTTATCCAACTCTCAGGAAGATACCAGGCTCAGATTATTCAAACTTATGCACCCACCACAAGTCATCCTGAAGAAGAAATTGAAGAATTTTATGAGGAAATTCGTCATCTAAATAATAAAGGTAAGAAGCACTAGAAGATAAATATGGGAGTCACGGCAACAGAAATCAGCGTGGAAATACTCTCGTAGATTTTGCAGAGGCAGAAGGGTTTTTCATCTTGAACTCCTTTTTCAAGAAAAAGCCACACAAGAAATGGACATGGAGACATCCAAATGGGATGACAAGTGAAATGGATTTTATTATGTGTAACAAAAAAATTCGTCATAGAAGACTGCAGTGTGCTAAACAAGTTCAACACAGGTAGTGACCATAGATTGGTGAGATGTAAGATGCACCTCAACACTAAACTCGAACGTGGCAAGCTCATAAGACAAACAAAATGTATTGACATAACCAACCTTAAAAAACACCATAATACCTTCAAGTTGGAACTGAAAAACAGATTCTCTGCTTTAGAAGGCCTAACATCGGAAGAAATGGATATTTCTGAAGTTAACAGAAAAGTAACCAAAGCTCTTATGGAAACAGCAACAAAATTAGCTGGGTCTAAAAACAAGTTGCATGTGAACAAATTATCAGGAAAAACCAAAAATGTTGATGCAAAAAAGAAGAGAGATGAGGACAACTAAAGAAGATGTGACTTCCAAAGTGGAATATATAGAGCTATGCAAGACAGTACGAAAAAGTATCACTGAAGACGTAAGGAAATTCAACTGTGAACTAGTAAGGAAAGCAATTGAAAACAACCAAAGCCTAAAGATAGCAAAGGGACATCTTAGTACGGGAAGAAAACAGATTATGGCACTGAGAAAAGAAGATGGTTCTGTAACAAGAAATAGAGGCTAAATATTGACAAGAGTGAACGATTTCTACTGCAAATTATATGAAAGGGATGATACATGTACTCCAGACATTATGAAAGCTACCAGTACCAGAATTCTCCCAGTCTTCCCAGCAGAAGTTGCACATGCAATCAAGAACATGAAGCAGGTAAAAGCTTCCAGGAGAAGATGGAATTACTGTAGACATCATACAAGAAGCAAGTGGAGAAATCGAAACAGTACTCGCCCAAATTTTCACTCGATGCCTTAATGAAGGGAAGATTCCTGAGGATTGGAACAACGCTACAATGATCTTGCTACATAAAAAAGGTGACATTGAGGATCTCAGGAACTACAGACCTATCAGCTTCCTATCAGTGGTTTATAAAATCTTCACTTAAGTTCTTTCACACCACTTGAAGGTGACACTAGACATGGCTCAACCGAGAGAACAAGCTGGATTCAGGAGTGGCTACAGCACAATAGGTCATATCCACGTACTGAGAGAACTAATTGAAAGAGCGAGGGAATATGAACTTCCATTGTGCATGGCTTTTATCGATTATGAAAAAGCCTTTGATTTGGTGAAACCATCAGCAGTTACAATGGCTCTGAAATCCTGCGGTATTGAAGATGCGTACATTAATATTATTAATAACATCTATGAAAATGCAAGTGCAAAGATTCGGCTGTTTGAAAATACAACACACATAAAAATTGGAAAATGAGGGAGACAAGGTGACACCATATCTCCGAAGCTCTTTAATGCCACATTGGAAAAATGTCTTTCAATCACTGAACTGGGAAAACAAAGGGATAAAGATTAATGGAGATTATCTAACCCACCTTCGTTTTGCTGATGACATAGTCATTTTTGCAACTACCCCATCAGAGCTGCAGGAGTATGAATCCAGGAACTTGCTGACAAGAGCAAAGAAGTGGGATTAAAAATGAACTTTCAGAAGACAAAAGTGATGTTCAATGCTTTTACAAGAAATGAAGATTTATCGATTAATGGAGAAAAGCTGGAAATAACAGACACGTACGTTTATCTTGGACAGCAGATATCAAGTGAGGGTCACATTGATGAAGAAATTAATCGGCGTACAAAACTTGCCTGGAGAGCTTTTGGAAGAAACAGCATAATTTTCAAGAGCAATATGCCATTATGTCTTAAAAGAAAAGTGTTTGATCAATGCATCCTTCCAGTGTTTACGTATGGTGCAGAGACGTGGACTTTAACTAAAAGAGACATACAAAGGCTGCAGACAACTCAAAGTAGCATGGAGATGTGCATGCTTGGTGTAACCAGGAGAGCTAAGAAGAGGAACTCGTGGATCCAAAAAATGACAAGAGTGGAAGACATCATGATCAGAGTTAAATCCCTGAAATGGCAATGGGCTGGACATACTGCCAAAAGGGCAGACTATCGATGGACAGCCGAAATTTTAGATTGGATTCCAAGGGACAGGAAAAGACCCAGAAGAAGACCACATGGAAGATGGGTGGATGAAATTCGAAAGTATGCGGGAGTGACATGGAGGAGACTAGCACAAGACAGACCGTTGTGGAGGAAACTTGGGGAGACCTTCGTCCAGCAGTGGATTGATAATGGATGATGATGATGTTGACATTAAGATCCATAAGTGTAAGTTATACTGTACTTTCATAAAAGTGTTTCAAAAATTTCCTGAACCTATGCTTTCTTTATTACAAATTCCTTAGTAATGCAAATTGTCATTTTACTTAATATACGTAAGTCAAATTATTTATTTTTTGATGTTTGAGGGTCTAAAACTATAGCGTCTAAACCACCATGAGCGTCTAAAACTATAGCGCTATACCTCCATGAGCGTATAAAACCAGCGTCTAAACCACAACGCGCGTCTAAAATTATAGCGTCTGAACCACCACGACCGTATAAAATTATGACGTCTATAAAACCATGAGCGTCTAAAACTATAGTGTCTAAACTTCCAAGAGCGTATAAAACTGCAGCGCCTAAATCACGACGAGCGTCTAAAACTAAGCATCTAAACCAAAATGAGCGCCTAAAACTAAGCGTCTAAACCACCATGAGCGCCTAAAACTATAGCGTCTAAACCTGAATGAGTGTCTAAATCTACGACGTCTAAACCTCCATGAGCATCTAAACCTACAGCGTCTAAACCACCATGAGCGTCTAAAACTATAGCGCTAAACCTCCATGATCATCTAAATAATCATGAGCGTTTAAAACTAGCGTCTAAACCACAATGCGCGTCTAAACTTGTAGCGTCTGAACCACCAAGACCGTCTAAAACTAGGGCGTCTATACAACCATGAGCGTCTAAATCTATAGTGTCTAAACTTCCATGAGCGTATAAAACTGCAGCGTCTAAATCACGACGAGCGTCTAAAACTAAGCGTCTGTACCACCATGAGCGCCTAAAACTATAGCGACTAAACCTGAATGAGCGTCTAAAACTACAGCGTCTAAGCCATCATGAGCGTCTGAAATATAGTGTCTAAACCTCAATGAGCTTCTAAAACTACGGTGTCTAAACCTCCATGAGCGTCTAAAACTATAGCGCCTAAACCACCATGAGCGTCTAAAATATAGCGTCTAAACATCAATGAGCGTCTACAACTACGGTGTCTAAACCTCCATGAGCGTCTAAACCACCATGAGAGTCTAAAATATAGCGTCTATACCTCAATGAGCGTCTAAAATATAGCGTCTAAACCTCAATGAGCGTCAAAAATTACGGTGTCTAAACCTCCATGAGCGTCTAAACCACCATGAGCGTCTAAAACCATAGCGCTAAACTTCCATGAGCGTCTAAAACTTAAGGCCTGAAACCACAATGCGCGTCTAAAATGATGGCGTCTGAACCACCATGAGTGTCTAGTCTATACAGCATGAGAGTCTAAAACTATAGCGTCGAAACCTCCATGAGCTTCTAAAACTACAGCGTCTTAATCTATAGCGTCTAAACCGCTACGAGCGTCTAAAACTATAAGCAGTCACCCGTCCATAACTTAGGGAAACTGCTTTAAAGAAAGAAGGGTACCAAGGCAGTGGGTCACTCGGGAATTGGTAACAGGTTCGCGCCACTGACAATTGTCGTTCACTTGACCTAAAACCAGTGCCCCGAAAATCAGTAGACACTGATAATTTCACTGAAGGGTTGCTTCACCTAAAATTTCATTTCATCGAAAAATCGTTTTACCGAAAGATTTGTTTTTTTGGAAACTTTGGATATTATTAGAAAATATGTTGAAATGCAGTACGCGTATGGTAAACCGACCAACAAAACATTAGGGGACCGTATAGAAATTGAACTTTTCATTTCTCAGTGTCCTCCTCCGCTTAGTTTGGTCGTCTGACTTCTAACGTTAATTATCAGGCCTGTGGTTTTATAGCAAATTTTAGTCCGCTGTTTCACTTTCACGAAATTTACCTAACAAATCAAGTTAATAATGCTTCACTTTTACTTAGGCACAAAGAAAGCATTACAATGTGTAACACAAAAATTGTTTATGTTGATTTTTTCAATATTTCTTATACAAATTAGAGCTGCTAACTCGAACGGTGGTCTTAGTTGTTTTTTTTTGTGTCATCAAAACCTTTTTTACATATTTTAAATTTCGTATTTTCATTAATAAACTGTCATTTGCCTTTGTTACTAGGTAAACATGGTTACGACAAGAGGTTGTAAGCTCTCCCTTGACACCTTCAGTTAAGTTTGTGGATACTCTATTAGTCTTAAGCAAGTCAAGCACAAAAATATCACAGAAACTAAATTTTCTATTACATATCAGGCTCACTTCAGAATGCCTATGCAAGACCAAGAAAAAGTTTGGGCACCGCATTTTTGCTGTGGCAGTTTCAGGTCAACTTTGAAAAGTTGGCTTCGTGGTGAAAAGGAAAACAATGCTATTTTGCCATTTCTCGAATTCGAAGGGAACGAAAAGAATAATCTTTATGACTGTTTCTTTTGTGAATTGTCTGCGTAAAAGTGTTTCTGGTATTTCTGTACTATAGTGATTTCCCATATTAACACTCTACCTTTTTACACATTATTGGTGTGAAATGTCACAAATTTGGACACTCAAAATGTCACTATTCCTAGGTTCACGCTATTGCCAAATTACACTATTGTGTTTCCAATTTTATTCAGTTTAATTCCAATATTATTTACACAAATTAAGTTTAAATATCAATTAAAATTCATTTTTATATATACACAAAATATCTGATACTATTTTCGTGTTTTCAAAAAGTTTCATTCGACGAACTAGTTGATTTTTCCACCCAAACAAAAAATGTCAAGTTCCATGCACTTCTCAAGGAAACTCCTCAAAATGCAGTTTTTAAAAATGTTCAGAAAATCCAATCTTCATTATTCCCAATTCCAGTGGTCAAAACCTCCAAAAGAAAACATCCCAGGTTAAGCAGACAATTCATGTAGTTTCTGGTGTGCATATGGATATGTGCAAATTACCAAGAGCTGGTAATTGTATATATTGTATAATTATGTTTTATTTTTGTATGGTGGATGTTTCCAAGCACAAGAAGCCTAGAATGCCATAATATATCTCAACATAGCATCATCTTCTGCACCAGTTCAACATTGTGATGAGCTTTCCATTTCACAACTACCAAAATGTGTGGAAACAGTTGGGAAATATGTGCAGTCTGGTGGTGATTGTGAAGACGAGAAACGATATGGACTTCCAAAGGTGCATTTTGCAATTCTCGGCCACGTTTTTCAAATCAACAAGAACTAGACAGTTTAATAAGAGACTTGGGGTTTAAAACAAAAACAAATGCAGAATTTGACTTCCCGTTTGAAAGAGTGGAACCTTTTAGATCCCAGCTGCAAATGAACCACGTGCAGAAAAAGGCACAAAACATGTACACAATATTATGCTGTGACTGCTGCTCTTTGCTATTGCTTCGACATAAATGGACTTTTTGAGAACATTGGCGTTTCTTCCTATAACTGAAGAGGGGAGACTCTTTGTGTACAGTTCGTTTAGAAATTTGAAGACAGTGCTATTGCACAATGGAAACACATACCCTTCAATTCCAGTAGCACACTCCATGCACATGAAAGGCTACACCGCTTGTTCTAGAAAAATATCAAACATCATGAATGCCATTGCTAATTTTAAGATGATTGCGTTCCTTTTGGGTCTGCAACCTGTATTTACAAAGTATCCTCGTTTCGTTGCCAGTGGGACAGCAGAGAATGGCCTCTGAGAGTTGAGTTTCAAACAGCGAACATTACAAAAAAAAAAGAATCGCCTCCGAGAGTTGAGTTACAAACTGGTGCGCAGAATATCATACACAACGCCCTTAGTACAGAAAATCTTATTACTCCTGGTGTATATCAAGTGATATCATATCACGTCACATATATCTCCCCCGCCTTTCTCAAGGGGGAGATATGTGTGACGTTCAGGCCTCAAAGGTAACGCACACGTCTAAACGGCAATTTGCAGTGATGCAGACTAGTTCAATACTGTCAGACTGCTGAGAAGGAAGGAGTTGGCCCGAATCTCATCACCGGTGGCAAAGGGCAGTTTTTCTATAATCCTTCAGTGAAAAGATATATTGGAAGAAGTAATTTTCGGTCAAGTAACTGTTCGGTGAAGTAATCGTCGGGGAAATGAAGTCGACCTCAACTCTTCCTACCACTCGGACTCCACGACAACAACATTCTGAAGTACTACAGAGGTAAAGCAAAAAGCACGTGTGAAGACGACAAATCTGCAGCGTTGCATTCTGTCTGTGTAGCTTAGTCGGGAGAGTAACTTACTCCGGAGTGAGGGGTCGAGATTTCGATCTCCGTCAAGGACAAACTTCCGTTGTCACCAGAACGTAAAAATGGATCTATGCCGTTGGGTTCTTCGAAAAATGTGTGAGGTGTTTTCCACACATCGTCTAGAATTAATGAAAATTCGTTCTTTGCTTAAAAAAGCTTTTTGAGGGAGATGAGGGTAGGATGAGGATATAATAGCAGTTGCGGAAGCTGAAGTACTTGTAATTGGATGTTTTCGGTAATGTTGTTGAAGGTTGAGTGCGTCATGCAAAAGAAGGTTTTTCTGAATAAAGACTAACACTAAGGTAACCTTTTCTGTAGTTATTTCAGTGACTCCTAATTCACTTAAAAGTTAAATTATTAAGAACTGATTTATGTAGTGTCCAGTCAGCCATAATTCGACGAACATTACAACGTTTAGTAAGGAACTTAATGAACAGAACTGAGAACATTTGGTAAAACTCTTCTGAAATAATATGAGTTGAAACTTTGTATGAGAAAATACATTTGTGTATTGAAAAGAAATAAGTTAGCCTATTTATTTAATATGATTTGTTTCGGATTCTATATTAAATTCTTCCTTTCAGATAGGAACGACATTTTCTCGAAGAAAAATGGAAACCAAGTCTACAAGAAATGAAGGAATTCTGTGATTAAAGAAAGGCATTTGCAAATGCACATCTCGTTTCATTCGTTGCATTCTATGTAACGTTTGATTCATGTTACCGAGCAACATTTCTGTGGAGAGATGGAATAATAAACCAAAGGATTTAGTACTTCAGGAATTTGCCAAGTAGTTATTGCCATCATTTTAAACTTACCATTTGTACAGTGACAAAAACGTTGAAAAACAAAAACCAAAGATAATAAATACAAAAACCAAAGAAGTGAAAAGCGAATGATTTTTTCTTCAGACTCTAGATATTCCGGCTGCCTTTAAGTGAAATATAAATTCTATTCAGTAGTAACGCACCACTGGTTGCATACTATGTTTAAAACCTTCAATTGAAATTTCTGCTGCGGCCGTAAAAATAAATAACACTCTAGAATACTTTTACCTCTGTTTCACTGCAGCTGGATCGGAAAGATGGGATAACATTCCTGTGCGGACGGAATAATATACCAAAGGATTCAGTAATTCAAGAATTTGCCAAGTAGTTTTTGTTATTATATTAAACGTACCATTTGAATAGTGACACAAACGAGAAGGAAATTTAAAGAAAAAAGAGATTGAACATTGAAACACAAAACCCAAGAATAACAAAAAGCGAATACTTTTTTCCTTAGACTCCAGATATTTCTGCTGCCTTTAAGAGAAGCATAAATCCCATTCGGACAATAAAGAAAGTAATAAAAACGCATCATTGGTCTCATTTTTTATTACTTTAAACTAACCACTTGAATAGCGACAAACAGGAGAAAGAAATTTAAGAAAAAAAATTGAAAAACAATAACCCAAGATAAACAAAAGACGAATGCTTTTTTTCAGATTCCCGATACGTCTGGTGCCTTTAAGAGAGACATAAATTCTATGCAGTCAATAAAGTAGGTAATAAAGGCTTATCACGGGTCGCATTTGCTATTATTTTTGACAAAAAGCAGAACGAAATTTAATAAACAAAGTTGTGCGTTGAAAACTCAGATGCAAAGAAAAACAAATGCTTTTTTCTTCAGACTCCAGACATTACGGCTGCCTTTAAGAGAAATATAAATTCTACTCGGTCAATAAGAAAGACAAAAAACACGCATCACTGATTGAATACTTTTTCAAAACTTTTATTTGAAATTCCTGCTGCATCGGTAAAATAAAATTAAAAAAAAATCGTTTTTACCTCTGTTTCACTTCAGCTGGATTGGAAAGCATAAAATATACCTAGATCGTGTAATGGTGTCCAAAATAAACCATTGTTGAGGATAAAACCCAAATGAGGTTTCTTATTGATTCGGGTAACTCAGTTTTCTTTAGTGGTTTTACCACAGGAGGAACCCATTACTAAGAAGACAGATGTGATTATAAAGAAAGGCACAGGCCAAAGTTTGTTCCAAGACATACGGGCTCTAAACAAATAGAAACGTGAGACAAAAGGAGAGAGAAAATTCTTTTATGTGTGTGTAAGAGTTAGTGGTGGTGGGACATCTTGCGAGTAAAGGTGCTGTTTTTTTTTATATTATTAGATTTCCCATCTATACTGACAGATAAGAAAGTGACGCATTCCGTATTAGGAACGTTTTTTACACTGCTTTTCGCACTACTGGTGCTAATCCAATAATCGAATTATTCTAGGAGTGAACAAACATCCTCTTTACCGCCTGGATATATTTTTTAGGACAAGCGTCTTAGTTTCGCATGGATGCTAAATACGCTTCAACAGTTCTGACCAAAATGATGTTTACTTAAAAGAGCATTCATCGACTTCTGAGCCCCCAAATCGTTTTTCTTTCTAAATTTCAACTCTAATTCTTTAGGACGACACTGAAGAAGAATGTATCTTCGAAAAGTTACTAATGAACTGTTGCGGTTTCTGTAGATTACAATCTATCGAAAACGCTAATTTCCATGAATTACTAATTAGTTGCTTTACAGTTCCAATCGAAATTCCATTTCTTTGTCTCGAAGATTAGAGGTTTTGAAAAGCTTTCATTCAAATTAATTTATGTCATTACGCTATCTGCGCCATCACAAATCGCATTTTATTTAGAAAATACGTAGTAACGTTCTGAAAGCAATTACGGAATTTCATTGTAAGATTTTATAAGCGTATTAACCCAGATAAACAAGAATGGAAATTAATAAGGGATACCTCCAAGAGCTCAAAAGCACAACCTATGTAATCACTAGTAGGAATTAACAAAAATATAAATCCAGCAAATAAGAGATTAAAGGAACAGAATTTATTATTGAATAAATTGTAATTAGTAGTTAACAAATATTGAGTAAATTATGTTAACTTTCTTGTTGAGTATCCAAAACTGAACGCGCGTGTCGCGCAGATTGCCAGAACAGATGATTGATTACTTTCACATACATAGAATGTACCCAAAATGAAAGGGTAATTACTTTCCAATTACGTTCAAAAAGTAGCTAAAATAAATATAAATGCGTTCTCTGGTAGGAGGACTGAAAACACGACATTACTAAGGTTCAGGAAAAGTAGTAAAATAAAACTTCAATATAGTTCACCCCAAATATAAAACATATTGCATTGATTTTCGTCTAGGGAACCAAACTAGAAACGTAGAGCCTTTATTACGCTCGCCTACTTCTAGAATTTCAAAATATAACGTTTATTACGCTCTATTTTGTGTAGTGCTAAGAAAACAGAAACTTAATTAAGTTCATCAAAAATAGAAAACATATGTTAAATGCTTAAACATTAGGGTAAAGTTCCCAAAGTAGATCGTTAAGTGAGTTCACTTACATGCAAGGCATTCAGATTTAAACTTTTATTACGTACAATCACATGTAAAGTACGCAAATGGCAATCGCTTATGAGCAAAGATCTCAAAATAGAATGTTAGTTAGGTACACTTCGGTTTAGAATAACTCAAATTGAACGTTTATTCGGGTAACAAAAAATAAAAAAAGAGCACCAATATAGTTCATTCAAAATAGAAAAATTTGCAAGTTAAATACATTCACTTAAGCGTAGATATCCAAAACGAAATGATAATTACATTTACTCGCCTGTACGCAATACTCAAAATAGGACTTTATTGAAGTTCATCCAGAAAGTGAAAGTAGAAAGAACTTTACTTACGCGTAGAGTATCGGAAAAACGAATTATTCATTTTTGATCAGGTTATAAATACTAGTTACACGAACGGTAAGAGCAACTATTAAAAATTAGAAACCTGAAAATAACGTTACTGCTAATATGAAAACAACACAAACTAAAAATTTCAGGTACTTTCATTCTCGTACGTGCTAATAGCTATCATTCAAGCACAAATTACTCAAGATAAAAAAAATATTCAATGCCATTCATCAAAAGAGAAAATTAAGCATTCCTCATTAACACACTGAACAAAAAATATTTATTCTCATTTACGTACAAAGTACTTAAAATGCTTAAAAGTTAAATTTGCTGATAAACACTTAATTACTTTAATGGGGAAGGTTCTTTTCTTTTACTCTTGTTTAAAATCATAAAAACATCGTCCTTTGTTGTAACTATAATACTGGTTTTGACTCTAAAAAAAGTTTTAAAAAGTAATTCTTACATGTACAACTTCCTTAGAAAAAAAAAACGTTAATTCCATGTACTTGGTACATAGTATCAAAGGAACAAACTTTAGCTGCTTCAGTTCACCTGGAAAAAAAGCAAACGAAAACTCACGCGATTACCCCGTACGTATAGTGATAAAATATGTGTAATAAAAATAAATAAATAAAAATAAGTAGCTGAAACTAAAATAAAAAGAGCGTTAACTACAAATATTTATATCAAAAATCATTGTATAAAAAGCATTTTGCAATTTAATACAGTAAGTGATCCTGGAAGTAATTTTAAACATAATGAAGTTTGTTATATTTAATTACTGTCTCCCTTTCGAAATTCCCAAAGATAAAATAAAAAGCTCCTGCCAATTCTAAGCGCGTATATTAAATGAAAATAAGTGAGCTCTTGCAAACTAATTAATTCTCATTTAAAATGCGAATAATTCCAATTACGAAATCATGAATTTCGCTGAGAATTTTTTTAAGGCTAAATTTTCGTCGAGAATAATCTGATTTGTTGAACAAAAGAAGAATTCTGAGATCTTTCGCCCCACTTTGAAAATACGCATTAATCACATTACAAAAATTCCATGTGCAATTACCCGGTTGTTCTAATGGTCGTAGTATCATGTATCAGCAACAGGTATAAAATTGACTAGAATAATAATTATGAATATATAAAGCTAATGCTTTCACTTTTCAAAATATTGGTGTGTCTTTAGAACATCTTATGCCTTAAGGACAGAAATGAAATGCTCTGGAAACGGAGTAACGTGTGTTAAATATTTATGCCACACTCCGAAGTGAATAATTTTAATTTGTACTTAGGGAAGAAGAGTGAAAAAAAAATAGCAATATATATGAAGAATTTTCAAACACATTTTTCTTATGCCAGAATATGTTCTACATGAAGCCTTTAGATGACTATTTCTCTGTAGTGTACATGAACATAAATAATTAATTTCGAAACTAGTTTTACTCATAAAAAAGGGGGAGATTCAGCATTTTTCTTTTATTTACGTCCTTCCGTATACAACATGTTCTGATGAACGTTACAAAAGCAAAGTGCCAGGTAGTACTTTGCAAATTGTAGGAAATGATTTGATTAATATAAATTTTACTTTTCCCCGAAAATCTTAATATACGAAGTTCATATATGAGAAACAATATTTTAATAGTACTGAGTTTCAAGACGTTTTATATTTGCATTATCTTTTATTTGTTACCTAATCGCAAATGCATGTTTAAAGGGAAACTATCTCACTCAAATACAGAAAAAAAATGGCAAAGTAACTATAATTCCTTATTTATTTAAGACACGTAAATACCTACCATTAAAATGTATCAATTAATTTCAAACTGATAATGCAGTTATTTAAAAGCGTTTTAAAATGTTATGTGATAATTCCATTTGTACGTTGGAGAAAGGCTTAGAAAAAGAAAGTGTCGACAAAGCTTTTAGATGCTAAAAACCCAGATAAAGCACTTTAAAACCTAAGGCCCAGTAGGCATTTTAGACAGTATCACATCGAGTGTTTAACAATAAGATACAAATCACGAAAAATCAGATTATAGTCTATTCAATAAACAAAGTACAATTTGAAACAAAAACGTAAAACACAGGCTTATCATCTCTGAAAGGATATTCCGTAAATAACCTTCGTGCTGTAAAACTAATTTAGGTAATAAAACATTCTTATGTGCATTTTTGTATGCAATTAGCGAACAAAATAGTCATTTTCATTATAGTAAATTCTTTCTAATTTGATACTATTCACGGAATGAAGCATAACAACTTTAATTAAATAACGATTTCTCTCAAAAGCAATGTAAAGAAAACACAGCACTCTAAATCATATATTTTCGCTAATATAAGCTGCTCTGTATTAAACAATACAGAATTTCTTCTCAGGCAGATAAGTTTGAATGACAGGCGTATTGCTTGTAAACGTCCAGGATTTAGCTGATATCTAATATAATGCATAAATGGGAAGAAGAAAACAGTTTAAATAAAACGATGTTAGTTATTTATATTTGTCAAGAATCGAGTGCGATATAAAACTTTTCATGTACTCATCATGACGCTATTTAAATTGGTTTGTAAAAATTTCTTGTTTTCAAAAACTAAGTTACTTTTTACACAGATTATATAACTTACCGAACATAACTGATTTGCTTTCATAATGTTACAAGAGATATTTTAAGGATTCAGAAACACGTATTGGTACTCCTGAAGCGTTAAGAAATTTCATCTACAATCACTTCGGAGATAAAAATCCTTTAAAGTCAGTTTTTTCTCATATTTATTTTTAGCAGCAAAATCTTGAATTCCACCAGAACTTATGCGATTGAGATGTGTCGTACTGGCTAAGTTTCATTTTTTGAGCACTACATATCTTAAACGAGTGGATTATTCTCTCATTTTGCTGTAACAGAGGTGTCAGATATTTTTTTAAAATAAAATGCTAACTTTAAATTTTTAAATTTGAGAATTTACATGATGTCACTGAGGTCGTGAATAGAAACTGCCTCAGCTTTCTGAAATACAAGTCAAGGACAAATATGGCAGGTTCCTTAGGTCTTTGCAATCTCACGTATTCGTTACTAATTGCCCACCAAAATTCATCAAAATTACGCCACTCTTCAAACTGCCCACCAGAAAATGACCAATACTCTTCATCCGTCTCTGAAGATGAGATGCAATACGAAGATCTTCGATTTCCTGGTTACATTCGCTACACAGCTACAGTTTTCTGTGTTGTGATACTTGTTCTCGGAATTGCGGGAAATACCGTAGTTCCCATTGTTGTTTGTAAGACCAAAGAACTGAGCAACTCTACGAATATCTTCCTTGTGAATTTGAGCATCGCAGATCTACTTGTTCTCGTTGTCTGCATGCCAACCGTTCTGATGGAGCTCCACTCCAAACCAGAAGTTTGGCCTTTAGGTGTCGGAATGTGTAAGTAACAATTTTTCTGATTTTCTGTTGTATTGAAATCAATGACTAAATCAGCCATTTATTAGTTTTAATGTTCTATTAGTTTTAATCTCTTTAGTCATTTTTCAGACAGTTTTTTTTCTGATATTATTTCGCATAGTGAATGAGAAATAGATACTTAAATCAAAGTCATCTATCTATCTATCTATCTATCTATCTATCTATCTATCTATCTATCTATTGTGAAAGTTGATATGTGCAGGAAGCAGTATTCTGACCACTTATGTAAATGAGAAATCGATGCTTAAATCAAAGAAGTCGAAATGCGTTAGCAGCAAGTCTCTCTTGTTTCTTGTTGCATTCTGAATGAGAAATCCATCTTTCAATCAAAGTCATCTATCTATCTATCTAAGTCGAAATGTGCAAGCAACATCTTTTCTAATTTGTTTTTGTATTACGAATGAGAAATCAAATACTGAATCCCAGCCATCTATATCTATCTATATATGTAAAAGTCGAACTGCGTAAGCAGAAGTATTCTCTAATTTCTTAGCTTATTGTGAATGAGAAATCGATTCTTAAATCAAACATCCAATGTATCTATCGTTAGAAGTCGAAATGTGTATGTCATAGTTTTCCTGATTTCTTATTGTGTTGTGAATGAGAAAGCGATGCTTAATAAGTCATGTATATACAGAAGTCCAAATGTGTAAGAGTAAAATTACAGAAGTCGAAATGTTTTATAATGTGAAATCAACGATTTTCTCCGATTTTTTAGTTTCCTGTAATTGTTATGTTTCCTAAACGCTTAAATCAAAGTCATTTATACACCTGTTTCTAAAAGTCGAAATCTGTAAGAAACAGCTTTTCTCTTACGAAAATGAACTCTAACAATCATTCAAAGGCAGCCTTAAAAACACTTGGGCCACCCCGATGGCGCAGTGGTCTACGCGATGGCTTTTGATCATTCTTCCGAAAGGAGTCCGGGTTCGAATCCCGTGAGGTATGGATGTTGTGTTTGTCTTACGGCACTGACTCTCTACCTTCCCTGGAACCAGTAACCCTAAATTAGGGAGGAGCAACTGCTTACAGCCCATTGAGTTGCTCACGGTGGTCGTTAAACATTCAATAAAAAAAAATGGGGTTATTAATGACTCGAGTTCTGTTTTTCTTATCTAAAAAATTCGAATTCAATTCTCAATTACACAGCAAGCTGAGTTTGTACGCGATCACATTGAGATGTCAAGGTGATCGCGTGCTAATTTAAAAACATTGGATTGTCAATGACTCCAGTTCTATTTATCCGATCTATAAAATTCGAATCAAAATTCTATATCGCGGCAAAGTTGCGTTTGTATATAAATTTAATTTAGCACAATTAGAATATTAATTTGTACCCTTTAAATATATTTTACTTTTTAATTTCACTAATTTTCGGAGTTTAGTGCTGATTACATCATACATATTGCAAAATATCGCTCTATCTAAACGCTCTAACCTACAATAAAAACTGAAATCTTGCGTTGTTGAAATGAACAAG
Organism: Macrothele yani; assembly: GCA_039090855.1. Taxonomy (NCBI): domain Eukaryota; kingdom Metazoa; phylum Arthropoda; class Arachnida; order Araneae; family Macrothelidae; genus Macrothele; species Macrothele yani. The sequence goes on along the minus strand of CM077000.1, from coordinate 75,706,933 downwards.
ATTGCATCAGAAAGAAGATGTCGCCCCAACAACACATTATCGAAAATTTACATAGTTCCGATTTGTAATACCAGATGTCGCATTATTTTGTAGAAAAAGCTTTGTTATGAAGCTTCAAACTAAACTTCGGATAGGACGGTCTAAAACAAGCCCTGGGCGGAATAATATGCTTGCCGAAGAAAAATAATTTAACGCGAAAAATCGAAGCAAAAACTATTAAGGTAAGTTTACACGAAAGCAAGTGGACTACAAGGAAAATTGTTGAACAACAACAAATATGTCGCGTAGAATATTTATTGCGAGGTCTTTTGAAAAACTGAAATAAATAGCATATACTTTTTCAGTTCTAACATGAATGAGTTCTTACTATACACTAAGTGGCCACTTTATTATGACCACCTGACAGTTTTAAGCAAATGAGCTATGGCTGCCCGCTGCTGCTGCCAGAGAGCGAGGCTAGTATAAAAAGGGAAAGCTTAGTGCTTGCGACAGTAGTACAAGTGATTTTTGGGTGACGAGATGGGTAAAAAATGCGATTTGACGGACTTTCAACGTGGGATGATTGTAGGAGCTCGGAGCCATGGAGCGAGTATCACCGAAACCGCCGCATTCGTGAAACGTTCCAGAGCAGCTGTTGTTAAAGTGTGTAAAGACTGGACTATCAGCCACAAAACTGGGTCTCTACGTGCAACGTGTGTTTGTCATCGACTAGTGACTGCTCGGGCGGAACGGAGACTGTCCAGACTGGTAACAGACAACAGAAGGGCAACAGTGAAGCAAATTACAGACCATCTTAATCAAGGATCCCCTCAAATGATCTCTGCACGCACTGTTCGCCGTACACTGCATCGGATGGGATATGGCAGCCGAAGGCCTGTTCGAACACCTTTGCTGTCTGCAGTTAACAAGAGAAAACGTCTCAAGTTCGCAGAGGAGCACAAGGATTGGACAGTCGATAATTGGAAACAAATTATGTGGTCCGATGAATCACGTTTTCAGTTGCACCATGCAGTTGGCCGAGTGAGAATTTGACGAAACAGCATGAAAGCATGGACCCCAAATGCATTGCTACAACCCTTCAAGCTGGTGGAGGCAACGTTATGGGTTAGGGAATGTTTTCCTTGCATGGTTTGGGCCCTTTAATTCGTGTTGATCAACGTCTGACTGGCATATCATATCTAAACATCGTTGCGGGCCAACTGCATGTGGATGGTTTATCCCAATGGCGATGGCTACTTTCAGCAAGATAATGCGTCCTGCCATAGAGCTTGTATTGTACAGGATTGGTTTCAGGAACATGCCGGTGAGTTTACTTTGCTTAGGTGGCCCCCACAATCTCCAGATCTCAACCCCATTGAGAATTTGTGAGATAAAGTTGAACGAGCCATCAGACAGCTGGATCCACAACCCTGCAATCTCACACTCCTGGAAAGTGCTACTCATCAAGCATGGTCTCATATTCCACAAACCACCCATCAACATCTCGTGGAGTCCATTCCACGAAGAATCGACGCAGTATTAAAGGCAAAAGGTGGCCCAACGAAGTACTGAGAGGTGGTCATAATAAAATGGCCACTCAGTGTATAAATTTTTACAATATTTCCTTTCAAAAAGCCGGCGTCTATTTTATTTGTTTCAGTCTGCTTCAATTAAAATTTCCACCGTCTTAGGACGGACAACATTCCTTATATATTAATATTTATTTAAAGTTTAAAAACAACCGCTCTAGGACGGGCTATTAGCAAGTTGATCATAAATTCACAGGGTTGCCCAGCAGTTAGGAGTCGTGACTTAGGGACGAAGATTCCCAAGTTCGCTCCCTATTCTTTCAGCTAGCCATGGAATTTCAGAAGTAACGATAAGCCGTTGAACTCCAGGTAGTGACCCTGCTTATACAAGTCATGGAATATGTACCTAGTATCGTGTAGGACCTCCTCTAGCCCGACAAAATGCAGCAAATCGACGTGGCTCTGATTACACATGTGACCGGAAGAGTTCTGGTGAGATGTTGAGCCATACCGTCTGAACAGCTGCCCACAGTTCCCTGGTATTTGTAGATGCAAGATCTTGGGTGCAAATGCACCTTTCTACCACGTCCCATAAATGCTCTATTGGGTTCATGTCGGGCGAACGTGGTGACCACAACATCCGACAGAACTATCCAGAATGCTCCTCGAATCAATTTTAGACCAGCTGGGCCCATGGTGCATTGTCCGCCTGGAAACTCCCATCGTTGTTGGGGTACATGAAGTCCATGAAGGGCTGCAAATAGTCACTCAGTAGAGCAAGAAAGCGGTTACAGGTTAATGACGTGTTTACGAGGACCAGAATACACAAAACCGTGCCACATAAAGACACTCCACACATGTATGGAACCACCACCAGCTTGCACAGGGCCCTGTTGCCTACTTGGGTCCATGGCCTCATGGGGTCTGCGCCAGACTTGAACCCTACCGTCAGATCGTAGCATTTAGTAGCGTGATTCGTTGGACCACGTCACATGTTGCCAGTCTTCCAGGGTACAATTATAGTGTCCACAAGTCCAGGTGAGGCATTGTGTCCGATGTCGTGGTGTTACGGCACCCTGGTGGGTCTTCTTCTCCCAGGTGAGGCGTTGTGTCCAATGTCGTGGTATTACGGCACTCTGGTGGGTCTTCGTCTCCCAGGTGAGGCGCTGTTTCCGATGTCGTGGTGTTACGGCACTCTGGTGGGTCTTCTTCTCCCAGGAGAGGCGCTGTGTCCGATGTTGTGGTATTGCGGCACTCTGGTGGGTCTTTTTCTCCCAGGTGAGGCGCTGTATCCGATGTCGTGGTGTTACGGCACTCTGGTGGGTCTTACTCTCCCAGGTGAGGCGCTGTATCCGATGTCGTGGTGTTACGGCACTCTGGTGGGTCTTCTTTCTCCCAGGTGAGGCGCTGTGTCCGATGTCGTGGTGTTACGGCACTCTGGTGGGTCTTCTTCTCCCAGGTGAGGCGCTGTGTCCGATGTCGTGATGTTACATCACTCTAATGGGTCTTCTCCCAGGTGAGGCGCTATATCCGATGTCATGGTGTTACGGCACTCTGGTGGGTCTTCTCCCAGGTGAGGCGCTGTGTCCGATGTCGTGGTGTTACGGCACTCTGGTGGGTCTTTTTCTCCCAGGTGAGGCGCTGTGTCCGATGTTGTGGTGTTACGGCACTCTGGTGGGTCTTCTTCTCCCAGGTGAGGCGCTGTGTCCGATGTCGTGGTGTTACATCACTCTGGTGGGTCTTCTCCCAGGTGAGGCGCTGTATCCGATGTCATGGTGTTACGGCACTCTGGTGGGTCTTCTTCTTCCAGGTGAGGCGCTGTGTCCGATGTCGTAGTGTTACGGCGCTCTGGTGGGTCTTCTTCTCCCAGGTGAGGCACTGTGTCCGATGTTACGGCACTCTGGTGGGTCTTCTTCTCCCAGGTGAGGCGCTGTGTCCGATGTCGTGGTGTTACGGCACTCTGGTGGGTCTTCTCCCAGGTGAGGCGCTGTATCCGATGTCATGGTGTTACGGCACTCTGGTGGGTTTTCTTCTTCTATGTGAGGCGCTGTGTCCGATGTCGTAGTGTTACGGCGCTCTGGTGGGTCTTCTTCTCCCAGGTGAGGCGCTGTGTCCGATGTCGTGGTCTTACGGCACTCTGGTGGGTCTTCTTCTCCCAGGTGAGGCGCTGTATCCGATGTCGTGCTGTTACGGCACTCTGGTGGTTCTTCCACTCTCAGGTGAGGCGCTGTGTCCGATGTCGTGGTGTTACGGCACTCTGGTGGGTCTTCTTCACCCATACCCCATCAACGGTAAATGACGCTGCCCTGACCTGATGGATATGTGTCCTGTACCTCCTGCATTGAATGTAGATGTTATTGAACCCAGTGTCGCGTGTCTGTTAGCATCGAAAATCCTGGTCAGACGCCGATAGTCACGGTCATTCAGCGCCCGTGGGCGGCCATTGCGCTGACCACAGTGGGTATTAATGCCTTCCGTGAGGTATCCTCGGTACACACGCGACACCGTTGATCGAGGAATGTTTAATGTTCGCACAGCTTCAGGAATTGAATGTCCTATCCGTCTGGCTCCACCACCATTCCTCGTTGAAGCTCTCATAATTGACGTCGGCTTGCCACAATCCTATTGGCAACCTGACTCACGAGATGACACCTAGCAACTGATAAAAATCGTGGCGTGCATCTATGCCTTTATACGACGGTAGCGCCAGTTCAAAATTTGTATACAGCTATCTCGTGACTTTTGGCACATCAGTGTACATAAGTCTACGAACATTCCTTGGAATTTTACATTCTTCGTCACTTTGCTCTCAACTTTTTCCAAGCTCAACACCTCATAATTTCTTAGACGCAAAAATCGCAGTTAGAAAATTTGGAAACTTGAGAGTAGTGACTTTATTGTCTGCCCCAGTATCAGGAGCATGCAATGCAACGTTTTCTTCTTTCAAAGACCTGTTAGTTTTCGCAAGTCTTTAAAAGAAGAAATGAATTTTACTGCGCCATTCTCTTAATGGACGATCAACGTTATTCAGTGGTGAAAAACTGGAACTTGAGGAATGCACTTGAAGACTCTCCTGTAACGCATGTGCATTCTTTGTAGTTTTTTATATATTTATATAAAATGCTTGCTTCGTTAAAGAAAGATAATTGCAACTGCGACGCAATTTCCTGAAATCGCTGCGTAAGTTTTCTACTACAAGAAGTTCGCATATGTCGTTGTGTTACACTTAATTTGCATTTTTGTGGACCAAAATTTTTTATCAAGACCTTTCACGGCAAGTTTTCGCATAGAACTTTCGCCTCAGTAAAGAGCACTTAAACTTAATGAAGGCGATATTTACTCTTTGTTTAGGGTGATGAACTATTCAGGCGAAAAATTGTAAAATGGTTAATATAAAAACCGAAAAAAAATGGAGCTTATTTAACAGGGTGTTTGCGTGGCATTCAAAGCACTTTGATGTTGGTATTTTATATCGATTTACGAAAACCCACAAAACTTCGAGGGCTTTATTGAGTATAAATCAAAGCCCTTTGAAAGATACACAGAATGGAAAGTCGAAAGTTAACCCTGCGACTTTTGAAGTTCAGCGTTGTACGGAAAGAATCTGTCACATCTCGTTGCTTACTAAAGGCGTTTGCGTATTTATATCACTTACATCCATTTTTTACACTTTCCAACCGTAGGTTGAAGAAGCGTATATGCTCCAGCTTTGTCGGTCTGTCTGTCTGTCCGCACAATAACTCCCGTAAAAATAGTTCGATTTCGATGAAATTTTAGTCTTTGGTAGCTGGCAACCCTCGGGACAAAGCCTATTGAAAGTGGGCGAAATAGGGTCAAACGTCAGGTCATAGGAGCGGGATCCATTCAATCGCCCTTACGCGTCATAACTTACATAAAACTGCTTTGGTTGAGACAAAACTTTATCATGTTGTTCCGGAGGCATACTGAACCAATTCTGTTTAATATCATTGAAATGGGGTCAAAGGTCAGGGTACAGAAGCGGTATTTATTCCACAGCCATTATCTTCATAACTTTACTAAAAATGCTTCTATTGCGACAAATCTTTAGTATGTTGTTCTGGCAGTATACTGAACCAATTCTGTTTAATATCATTGAAATGGGGTAAAAGGTCTGGGTACAGAAGTGAGATTTATTCCACAGCCATTATCCTCATAACTTGACTAAAAATGCTTCTATTGCGACAAAACTTTAGTATGTTGTTACGGAAGCATACTGAACCAATTCTGTTTAATATCATTGAAATGATGTCAAAGGTCAGGGTACAGAAGTGAGATTTATTCCACAGCCATTATCCTCATAACTTGACTAAAAATGCTTCTATTGCGACAAAACTTTAGTATGTTGTACCGGAAGTATACTGAACCAATTCTGTTTAATATAATCGAAACGGGGTCAAAAGTCAGGGCGCAGGAGCGAGATTTATTCCACAGCCATTATCCTCATAACTTGACTGAAAATGCTTGTATTGCGACAAAATTTTAGTATGTTGTTCCGGAGGTATACTGAACCAATTCTGTTTAATATAGTTTAAATGTACGGTGTTTAGTATGTTGTTCTGGAAGCATACTGAACCAATTCTGTTTAATATAATCAAAATGAGGTCAAATGTCAGGGCACAGGACAGATATTTATTCCGCAGCCATTATCCTCATAACTTGAGTGAAAATGCTTCAATTGCGACTAAACTTTAATATGTTGTCGTGGAGATAAACTGAACCAATTCTATTTAATATCGTCAAAATGGGGTCAAATGTCAGGGCACAGGAGCGAGATGTATTCCACAGCCTTTAACCTCATAACTTGATTAAAAGTGCTTCTATTGCCACAAAAACTTTAGTATGGAGATTTTAAGTTCGCCCTCTCTTAGCGTTTCACACTGAACGTTACATTTTCTTACTCACTGAATGATATGTTGGCAGCAGTCTTGAGGTCAAGAGTGAATGAGATGTGCGTCTTTGACAAGCTAAGAATGAGATATAATGTCTGGAGCTAGCAGAACAAAGTGCGTTGGGTTTGCGGTAGTCGTGGAAGTTGTAAGCTGTATTGTTCATGCAAATAGAGTCTGTTAATCGGAGGTGTATACATGTACACCGATGAGCAATTACATTAGGACCACCACCAGACTAGAGAAATGAGCGCAGCTGAAGACCAAACGGTGGCGCAGGTGAAGTTTTTTTTTTTTTTTTTTGATTGGAAGTTTAACGACCACCGTGAGCAACTCAATGGGCTATAAGCAGTCGCCCGTCCCTAATTGAGGGTCACTGGTTCCAGGGAAGGTAGAGAGCCAGTGCCGTAAGACAAACACAACATCCATGCCTGACCGGGATTCGAACCCGGACCCCGTTCGGACGAATGATCAGAGGCCATCGCTTAGACCACTGCGCCACCGGGGCGGCCAGGTGAAGTTCACAGAGCAGTATATATGCAACCCAAGGACCGGCTTTCGGTTAGCAGAGTGCTCGGAGTCGGAATGGGAACAGCTGCCGATTTATCGGAGTTTGATATAGGACAAATTGTGATGGCAAGGGCCTCGGAAATACGATCTCGGAAACAGAGCGGCTTGTGTGTTGTTCACGTGCCGCTGTAGTTAGTACGTGTCAAAAGTGGTGCGCAGATGGCCAAACGAGGAACCCCCATCGTCCACAGATCACAGATGGCCAACCTAGCCCACCCAGGTATCGTCCACAGATCATTGATGAGAGAGAGAAGCGGAGACTGTCGCGCATTGTTTACAGCGAAGCGCAGGTCCACAGTGCGACAAATCACCCGCAGCTACAACAGTGGTGATGAGGGCAATGTGCCACAGCACGCTGTTTATCGCAGCCGTCTGCGCATGGGCATGCGTCGCCGAAGACCCGGCCGGGTCACCATGCTCACCGCACGTCATCGCCAACAACGCATGAAATGGCACCATGATCATCGAGATTGAATCGTAGATAAATGGAAGAAAGTGGCCTAATCTGACGAATCAAGATTCCTGGTGCATCACGTAGACGGCCTAACGCGGATACGACGATTACCAGCTGAGGCTCTGGCACCTGGATGCACTGTTGAGCGGAAACAGGCAGCCGGCGGCGGTGTTATGCTGTGGGTGATGCTTTCTTGGGACACTTTGGGGACCAAGTTCATACATTCATGGCAACTCTGCCATTACCAACACGATAATGCTCCACGTCACACTGCCAGAATCGTCAAAGAGAGGTTCCACGAACATGCTGGTGTGACGTGCCTGCCCCGCAGGACGCACATGAGATAAAGGCAGATAGCAGTGATAGCACATGCCAGTGTAGTATAGTGGATAGCACTCGGAGCTTGTGACGTGCCTGCCCCGCAGGACGCACATGGTATAAAGGCAGATAGCAGTGATGCACATGCCAGTGTAGTATAGTGGATAGCACTCGGAGCTTGTGACGTGCCTGCCCCTCAAGACACACATGAGATAAAGGCAGATAACAGTTACAGCACATGCCAGTGTGGTATAGTGTATAGCACTCGAAGCTCCGCAACGGAGTGTTGTGGGTTCGAATCCAGCCCCTGACATAAAAATGATGGAGAAATCTACTTCGTCATACCGGTGACTTTCTGTTAATGCCCTGCCTCTAAATTCACCTGAGATGAACCCAATCGAACATTTGTGGTTCGACCTGGAAAAGCGGGTTCGCTCTAAATCACCACCACCCCTAAATTTAAGGGAACTGGAGGCCCTGGTGTTGACATTATGGTGCCAGATACTTCAGGGTAACTAACTCCACCTCATAGAATCGACACCTCGCAGAGTGACCGCTGTTTTTCTAGTTAAAGGGGGCACTACAGCTTATTAGGTAGGTGGTCATAATGAAATCGCTCTCAAGCTAAAAAGGATACTACAGCTTATTAGGTAGGTGGTCATAATGAAATCGCTCTCTAGCTAAAGGGGGTACTACAGCTTATTAGGTAGGTAGTCATAATGAAATCGCTCTCAAGCTAAAGGGTGTACTACAGCTTATTAGGTAGGTGGTCATAATAAAATCGCTCTCTAGCTAAAGAGGGTACTACAGCTTATTAGGTAGGTGGTCATAATGAAATCGCTCTCTAGCTAAAGGGGGTGCTACAGCTTATTAGGTAGGTGGTCATAATGAAATCGCTCTCAAGCTAAAGGGGGTACACTACAGCTTATTAGGTAGGTGGTCATAATGAAATCGCTCTCTAGCTAAAGGGGGTACTACAGCTTATTAGGTAGGTGGTCATAATGAAATCGCTCTCTAGCTAAAGGGGGTACACTACAGCTTATTAGGTAGGTGGTCATAATGAAATCGCTCTCTAGCTAAAGGGGGTATTACAGCTTATTAGGTAGGTGGTCATAATGAAATCGCTCTCTAGCTAAAGGGGGGGGGGTACTACAGCTTATTAGGTAGGTGGTCATAATAAAATCGCTCTCTAGCTAAAGGGGGGGGGGTACTACAGCTTATTAGGTAGGTGGTCATAATGAAATCGCTCTCTAGCTAAAGGGGGGGGGTACTACAGCTTATTAGGTAGGTGGTCATAATGAAATCGCTCTCTAGCTAAAGGGGGTACACTACAGCTTATTAGGTAGGTGGTCATAATGAAATCGCTCTCTAGCTAAAGGGGGTACTACAGCTTATTAGGTAGGTGGTCATAATTAAATCGCTCTCTAGCTAAAGGGGGTATTACAGCTTATTAGGTAGGTGGTCATAATGAAATCGCTCTCTAGCTAAAGGGGGTACTGCAGCTTATTAGGTAGGTAGTCATAATGAAATCGCTCTCAAGCTAAAAGGGGGTGCTACAGCTTATTAGGTAGGTGGTCATAATAAAATCGCTCTCTAGCTAAAGGGGGCGGGGTACTACAGCTTATTAGGTAGGTGGTCATAATGAAATCGCTCTCTAGCTAAAGGGGGCGGGGTACTACAGCTTATTAGGTAGGTGGTCATAATGAAATCGCTCTCTAGCTAAAGGGGGTACACTACAGCTTATTAGGTAGGTGGTCATAATGAAATCGCTCTCTAGCTAAAGGGGGTACTACAGCTTATTAGGTAGGTGGTCATAATGAAATCGCTCTCTAGCTAAAGGGGGTACACTACAGCTTATTAGGTAGGTGGTCATAATGAAATCGCTCTCTAGCTAAAGGGGGTATTACAGCTTATTAGGTAGGTGGTCATAATGAAATCGCTCTCTAGCTAAAGGGGGTGCTACAGCTTATTAGGTAGGTGGTCATAATAAAATCGCTCTCTAGCTAAAGAGGGTACTACAGCTTATTAGGTAGGTGGTCATAATGAAATCGCTCTCTAGCTAAAGGGGGTGCTACAGCTTATTAGGTAGGTGGTCATAATGAAATCGCTCTCTAGCTAAAGGGGGTACACTACAGCTTATTAGGTAGGTGGTCATAATGAAATCGCTCTCTAGCTAAAGGGGGTTTTACAGCTTATTAGGTAGGTGGTCATAATGAAATCGCTCTCTAGCTAAAGGGGGTACTACAGCTACTTAGGTAGGTGGTCATAATGAAATCGCTCTCTAGCTAAAGGGGGCATTACAGCTTATTAGGTAGGTGGTCATAATGAAATCGCTCATATGTGTATTTCCAATCAGAGTGTAGTGAAATTTTTATTGTGTTTACCAATTCGTTTAAGTGAGTATTGTTGTGATTGGAATAATTATTTGAAATTCTCCATTACTGAAGTGCGACAGAAATAAAAGGCGATCTATAAGTAATTCATTCTTAAACTTTATTTGAGTGACTCTATTTTTCACTTACAATTACTTAATAAAGAATGAAATTTATTTAGTGTTCCCAAATCTACATATGAACTTTTCAAATACTAAAGAAGGCTACAGGTGTGGGGCATGTTTACCTGGCAGGAACGTCGACCGCCTGGTGCATGTGGAATAACGTATAACTGGTGCTCACTATCATGAATTGCTTGCTGACTGTGTACAACCAGCAATGTTGCAATTTTCCTTAGCTGCCGGGGGTATCTTCAACGATGACAATGCGCCGAGCCATAGGTCCAATGTTGTATCGGTATAGTTTAAGGAGACTTCCAGCATATCTATTGGCCACCGAATATTCTCGATATCAATCTCATAGAAACCTTCTATTACACTATGGAGTAGCATATCTGGCGTGAAAATACACCAAAAACTTCCATACCTGCATTGAAGGCAGTATTTCACATAGCTTGATTGGCCATATCTCCCAACTGCTTCCGGCATCTTATTGAATCGATGGTTGCTGTAGGCAAAAGGAGGATCTACGAAGTTTGAGGTCGATACTCATTCTTCAGTGATCACTCAGTATATGTTGAATCTATGCCACTTCGGATAGCTGCTGTACTGAGGGCGAAAGGAGGACCTATGAAGTATTAGGTAGGTGGTCATAATTCAGTGATCACTCAGTGTATGTTGAATCGATGCCACGTCGGATAGCTGCTGTCTTGAGGACGAAAAGAAGGGCCTACGAAGTATTAGGTAGGTGGTCATAATTCAGTGATCACTCAGTGTATGTTGAATCGATGCCACGTCGGATAGCTGCTGTACTGAGGGCGAAAGGAGGACCTACGAAGTATTAGGTAGGTGGTCATAATTCAGTGATCACTCAGTGTATGTTGAATCGATGCCACGTCGGATAGCTGCTGTACTGAGGGCGAAAGGAGGACCTACGAAGTATTAGGTAGGTGGTCATAATTCAGTGATCACTCAGTGTATGTTGAATCGATGCCACGTCGGATAGCTGTTGTACTGAGGGCAAAAGGAGGACCTACAAAGTATTAGGTAGGTGGTCATAATTCAGTGATCACTCAGTGTATGTTGAATCGATGCCACGTCGGATAGCTGTTGTACTGAGGGCGAAAGGAGGACCTATGAAGTATTAAGTAGGTGGTCATAATTCAGTGATCACTCAGTGTATGTTGAATCGATGCCACGTCGGATAGCTGCTGTCTTGAGGACGAAAGGAGAGCCTACAAAGTATTAAGTATGTGGTCATAATTCAGTGATCACTCAGTATATGTTGAAACGATGCCACGTCGGATAGCTGTTGTACTGAGGGCGAAAGGAGAATCTACGATGTATTAGGTAGGTGGTCATATTTCAGTGATCACTCAGTGTATGTTGAATCGATGCCACGTTGGATAGCTGCTGTGCTGAGGGCGAAAGGAGGACCTACGATGTATTCGACAGCTGGTCATAATTCAGTGATCACTCAGTGTATTGAATCGATGCCACGTCGGAGAGCTGCTGTCTTGAGGACGAAAGGAGGGCCTACGAAGTATTAAGTAGGTGGTCATAATTCAGTGATCACTCAGTATATGTTGAATCGATGCCACGTTGGATATCTGCTGTGCTGAGGGCGAAAGGAGGACCTACGAAGTATTAGGTAGGTGGTCATAATTCAGTGATCACTCAGTGTATGTTGAATCGATGCCACGTTGGATAGCTGCTGTGCTGAGGGCGAAAGGAGGACCTACGATGTATTCGACAGGTGGTCATAATTCAGTGATCACTCAGTGTATGTTGAATCGATGCCACGTCGGATAGCTGCTGTCTTGAGGACGAAAGGAGGGCCTACGAAGTATTAAGTAGGTGGTCATAATTCAGTGATCACTCAGTATATGTTGAATCGATGCCACGTTGGATATCTGCTGTGCTGAGGGCGAAAGGAGGACCTACGAAGTATTAGGTAGGTGGTCATAATTCAGTGATCACTCAGTGTATGTTGAATCGATGCCACGTTGGATAGCTGCTGTGCTGAGGGCGAAAGGAGGACCTACGATGTATTCGACAGCTGGTCATAATTCAGTGATCACTCAGTGTATTGAATCGATGCCACGTCGGATAGCTGCTGTATTAAGGACGAAAGGAGGGCCTACGAAGTATTAAGTAGGTGGTCATAATTCAGTGATCACTCAGTATATGTTGAATCGATGCCACGTTGGATATCTGCTGTGCTGAGGGCGAAAGGAGGACCTACGAAGTATTAGGTAGGTGGTCATAATTCAGTGATCACTCAGTGTATGTTGAATCGATGCCACGTTGGATAGCTGCTGTGCTGAGGGCGAAAGGAGGACCTACGATGTATTCGACAGCTGGTCATAATTCAGTGATCACTCAGTGTATTGAATCGATGCCACGTCGTATAGCTGCTGTATTAAGGACGAAAGGAGGGTCTACTAAGTATTAGGTAGGAGGTCATATTTCAGTGATCACTCAGTGTATGTTGAATCGATGCCACGTCGGATAGCTGCTGTCTTGAGGACGAAAGGAGAGCCTACAAAGTATTAAGTATGTGGTCATAATTCAGTGATCACTCAGTATATGTTGAAACGATGCCACGTCGGATAGCTGTTGTACTGAGGGCGAAAGGAGAATCTACGATGTATTAGGTAGGTGGTCATATTTCAGTGATCACTCAGTGTATGTTGAATCGATGCCACGTTGGATAGCTGCTGTGCTGAGGGCGAAAGGAGGACCTACGATGTATTCGACAGCTGGTCATAATTCAGTGATCACTCAGTGTATGTTGAATCGATGCCACGTCGGATAGCAGCTGTATTAAGGACGAAAGGAGGGCCTACGAAGTATTAAGTAGGTGGTCATAATTCAGTGATCACTCAGTATATGTTGAATCGATGCCACGTTGGATATCTGCTGTGCTGAGGGCGAAAGGAGGACCTACGAAGTATTAGGTAGGTGGTCATAATTCAGTGATCACTCAGTGTATGTTGAATCGATGCCACGTTGGATAGCTGCTGTGCTGAGGGCGAAAGGAGGACCTACGATGTATTCGACAGCTGGTCATAATTCAGTGATCACTCAGTGTATTGAATCGATGCCACGTCGTATAGCTGCTGTATTAAGGACGAAAGGAGGGTCTACTAAGTATTAGGTAGGAGGTCATATTTCAGTGATCACTCAGTGTATGTTGAATCGATGCCACGTCGGATAGCTGCTGTCTTGAGGACGAAAGGAGAGCCTACAAAGTATTAAGTATGTGGTCATAATTCAGTGATCACTCAGTATATGTTGAAACGATGCCACGTCGGATAGCTGTTGTACTGAGGGCGAAAGGAGAATCTACGATGTATTAGGTAGGTGGTCATATTTCAGTGATCACTCAGTGTATGTTGAATCGATGCCACGTTGGATAGCTGCTGTGCTGAGGGCGAAAGGGGGACCTACGATGTATTCGACAGCTGGTCATAATTCAGTGATCACTCAGTGTATTGAATCGATGCCACGTCGGATAGCAGCTGTATTAAGGACGAAAGGAGGGCCTACGAAGTATTAAGTAGGTGGTCATAATTCAGTGATCACTCAGTATATGTTGAATCGATGCCACGTTGGATATCTGCTGTGCTGAGGGCGAAAGGAGGACCTACGAAGTATTAGGTAGGTGGTCATAATTCAGTGATCACTCAGTGTATGTTGAATCGATGCCACGTTGGATAGCTGCTGTGCTGAGGGCGAAAGGAGGACCTACGATGTATTCGACAGCTGGTCATAATTCAGTGATCACTCAGTGTATTGAATCGATGCCACGTCGTATAGCTGCTGTATTAAGGACGAAAGGAGGGTCTACTAAGTATTAGGTAGGAGGTCATATTTCAGTGATCACTCAGTGTATGTTGAATCGATGCCACGTCGGATAGCTGCTGTCTTGAGGACGAAAGGAGAGCCTACAAAGTATTAAGTATGTGGTCATAATTCAGTGATCACTCAGTATATGTTGAAACGATGCCACGTCGGATAGCTGTTGTACTGAGGGCGAAAGGAGAATCTACGATGTATTAGGTAGGTGGTCATATTTCAGTGATCACTCAGTGTATGTTGAATCGATGCCACGTTGGATAGCTGCTGTGCTGAGGGCGAAAGGAGGACCTACGATGTATTCGACAGCTGGTCATAATTCAGTGATCACTCAGTGTATTGAATCGATGCCACGTCGGATAGCTGCTGTCTTGAGGACGAAAGGAGAGCCTACAAAGTATTAAGTATGTGGTCATAATTCAGTGATCACTCAGTATATGTTGAAACGATGCCACGTTGGATATCTGCTGTGCTGAGGGCGAAAGGAGGACCTACGAAGTATTAGGTAGGTGGTCATAATTCAGTGATCACTCAGTGTATGTTGAATCGATGCCACGTTGGATAGCTGCTGTGCTGAGGGCGAAAGGAGGACCTACGATGTATTAAGTAGGTGGTCATAATTCAGTGATCACTCAGTGTATGTTGAATCGATGCCACGTCGGATAGCTGTTGTACTGAGGACGAAAGGAGGGCCTATGAAGTATTAAGTAGGTGGTCATAATTCAGTGATCACTCAGTGTATGTTAAATCGATGCCACGTCGGATAGCTGCTGTCTTGAGGACGAAAGGAGAGCCTACAAAGTATTAAGTATGTGGTCATAATTCAGCGATCACTCAGTATATGTTGAAACGATGCCACGTCGGATAGCTGTTGTACTGAGAGCGAAAGGAGAATCTACGATGTATTAGGTAGGTGGTCATATTTCAGTGATCACTCAGTGTATGTTGAATCGATGCCACGTTGGATAGCTGCTGTGCTGAGGGCGAAAGGAGGACCTACGATGTATTCGACAGCTGGTCATAATTCAGTGATCACTCAGTGTATTGAATCGATGCCACGTCGGATAGCTGCTGTATTAAGGACGAAAGGAGGGCCTACGAAGTATTAAGTAGGTGGTCATAATTCAGTGATCACTCAGTATATGTTGAATCGATGCCACGTTGGATATCTGCTGTGCTGAGGGCGAAAGGAGGACCTACGAAGTATTAGGTAGGTGGTCATAATTCAGTGATCACTCAGTGTATGTTGAATCGATGCCACGTTGGATAGCTGCTGTGCTGAGGGCGAAAGGAGGACCTACGATGTATTAAGTAGGTGGTCATAATTCAGTGATCACTCAGTGTATGTTGAATCGATGCCACGTCGGATAGCTGTTGTACTGAGGACGAAAGGAGGGCCTATGAAGTATTAAGTAGGTGGTCATAATTCAGTGATCACTCAGTGTATGTTGAATCGATGCCACGTTGGATAGCTGCTGTGCTGAGGGCGAAAGGAGGACCTGCGAAGTATTAGGTAGGTGGTCATAATTCAGTGATCACTCAGTGTATGTTAAATCGATGCCACGTCGGATAGCTGCTGTCTTGAGGACGAAAGGAGAGCCTACAAAGTATTAAGTATGTGGTCATAATTCAGCGATCACTCAGTATATGTTGAAACGATGCCACGTCGGATAGCTGTTGTACTGAGAGCGAAAGGAGAATCTACGATGTATTAGGTAGGTGGTCATATTTCAGTGATCACTCAGTGTATGTTAAATCGATGCTACGTCAGATAGCTGCTGTACTGAGGACGAAAGGAGGATCTACGAAGTATTAGATAAGTGGTCATACACTGCTGGACAATTGCTAAGGACGGATCATAAGCGGCTATATAGCGCATAAAAAAGTAATTGCGGTTGGATGCCAAGTGAAATAAAATAATGTCAGAATGCCAGGACATTACAAGAAAGACAATTTATTGTGTTTTGAAATCCAGAAGGCTTTGGAACGTGTTCAAGGGACAAGCAGCCCATTTTGTGCAGAATACGTAAACGTGAAAAAAATGCAATTACCGCCCGCAGGCATTCCGGCGTAAGATGTAAATACAGGATATGGCCACCATGGAGGGCGATGCAAGATTCCACACGTCGTGTCATGCTTTGCACAACATTATCAAGCAGCTGTTGGGGTAATTTATCCCATTCCTCTGTCAGTGCACGGATGAGGGTGTCGTTGTTTATTGGAGGGCATTGGCGACCAGCAAGACTCCTCCCCCAAACCATCCCACACATTTTCAATGGGATTCAGATCTGGAGAACGTGCTGGCCATACGAGGCGTTGAATATCCTCGCTCTCAAGACACTCCTGGACAGCGACTGTTCGATGACATGTTGCGTTGTCGTCCATGAAAATGAATCTATCACCGACAGCACCCCGGAACATGCAAACATAATGTAGCAGAACATCATTAATGTATCGTTGGCCAGTCATAGTTCCAGTTGGAAGCACATAGAGGGACGTACGGCCATTGATCATGATGCCAGCCCATACCATTTCACTACATGTCGGATATCGGTCCCTTTCGTGTATGTTTGCTGGACAATATGCAGTACCACTATCACGCCAGATACGTTGTCGTCGACAATCAGACGATAGACTGTATCTACTCTCATCTGTGAAGAGGACAGCAGACCAGTCGTTATCAGTCCAATTGCGATGTTGATGGCACCATTGTAAACGGGCGGTACGGTGACGTCTGGACAATGGGATGCACACAACAGGACGGCGGGCGTATAGTCCTCCTTCATGCAAACGTCTGGCGACAGTTTTTGGGAGATCCGTTGGCCAGTAGCAGCCATAAACTGATTTTCTACCTCACTAGCTGTGCAGCACCGGTGTCTTTTGGTTGATAGCACTATGTACCGATTTTCTGCAGGTGTCGTACTGCGAACACGACCTCCCCCGTGACGTTTGCTACAATCTCCATTTGTTTGAAATGATTTCCAAAGCCTTGAAACAACACTGGGGCTGACGTCGAACTCCCTGGCAACATTTGTTATTTTTCGCCCTTCTTCAATCTTGCCAATAATACGGCGACGCGTAAAATAATCTAAGTGACGTCGGGAAGACATACTGAAAATTGCAAGTTCGTCAATTGATTCTTTCCCTTTCAACTTTGCGTTTGAATAACAACGGTCAATACGCGTCAAATTCTTTATATCTCTTATCAGCGCTATGACGTCACGAACAAGTTCGGCAATCCAAAATTTGCATACGCACAACACGTCTTACTGTATCCCGCACTTATGCTAATTTCCACATTTTCTTGCCTTCCATTTTATGGTTGCTATCGTTGCTATTGTCATCCGTCCTTAGCAATTGTCCGGCAGTGTATTTTAGTGATCTCTCAGTATATGTGACTTAGCAATGAGATGCCACGATGATAAAAATGGCATGTTGCAGCGATAGGATAAGGATGGTGTATTTTAGTAGGGAGAGTATCTGGCTCCGAACGAGGAGACGCGGGTTCGAATCCTAGCATCGGCAAATTTCCACAAAGTAAGAAGTTTTTCAGACACAAAACTGATTAAGAATAGCATGACGTAGCGCCTACTGACGATCCCTAAAATTGACTTTAAAAATCTTATTATCAACGGACAGACCTCTGGAACAAGTGTGTAGTATCAGAAGGTTCCAACTACATATGATGGAAGTTGGGCAGCAGCAAAACTAGTTGCTCTTATCTGCTGCTAGGTCTGATACTTTTTTATCAGACCTCCTAAACCTAGGTAATGTTTACATCAAAAATTGTTATGCAAAAAAATTACTGGTTGTACCCGAAAATTGTGCTTCAAAATTCTACAATGGCCGTTCAATAAAAACTCAGAGTAAAATCACACAAAATGAAGAAATATAGGTATAGCAAAATATATGTTGTTCTTTCTCAAGGTATTTTCCCTCGGATGATATGCAAATTTTCCATCGTTCAGTCCACTTTTCAAAGCATGTGGAGAAAGCATTTTGTAGAAACTGCTTTAGCGATTCCTGCACAGCTTGAACAACGTCAGCATCTGTGTTGAATGTTGCACAACGGAACTTATCCTTCTTTGTTGGAAACAACCAGAAATCACTCGGGGCGAGATCAGAACTGTAGGCAGGCTGTGGCATGATTTCAATACTGCATTTCGTAAGAAACTGTTGAACACAAGCAACCATATCTGGAAGGGCGTTATCGTGGTGTTCGGGTCCACTTGCCCTCCAGTTCCGGTCGCTTAATCGATACGTGTCGTTGCAGACGCTTCAAGACGGAAATGCAATACTCAGCATTGACAGTAATTTGCGGAGGAACGGCATGCTGATAGACTACACCTTTATGCTGAAAGAAAATTATCATCATCTCCTTTTCAGCTGATTTGGTTTTGCGGAATTTTTTCGGAGGAGGCGAGCCTGTGTGTTTACAGACACTCGTTGCGCGCTTCGTGAGGGGGTCGAAATAGTGGGCCCATGTTTCATCGGCAGTTATTACTGTGTTTAGAAAGTTTGGATCCTTTGCAATCATTTGTTTCCACTAATTAGACACCTGAACTCTAGTTAACAATTGCTCTCTCGTCAGGTGATGAGGTACCCCATCTGGAATACACCCGAGGCAATAGTAATACAATAATAGAATGCCGACGTTTTTGAAATTTAGTTGACACCGCTATGTATTCACACGTCATTCGTCGATCTTCTTGGAGGATTTCCCAAACAGTGTTAACAATACGCTCCGTAACAACACTTTCAGGTCGATCAGGCCTAGGAGCGAGTTCTACCGACAAACGCCCTTTTTTGAAATCACGGTAGTACCTAAAAATCGTTGAATCACCCATACATTTATCTTTGTAAACTCTTTTCATTAAATCAATTGTTTCTGGAGCCGTTTTACCCAAACGATAGCAAAATTTTATCGGACAACACATTTCACTTTTTGACTCTGAGTCATTCACCTCCATAGCTGTATGGCGAAATGCAGACGCACCTTAAACAACTGCGCAATAACAAAACCAAAGAATCGTCTGCCACGGATAATAATTGTTGACATAGATACTTCCTTAATCCAGTTAGTCGTCTGGGTGGTTATTTTCCCCCTTCGCATTGTTGCCAACTCAAAAAGAATTACTCTCAGTTTTTATGAAACGGCCTTTGTGTACTCCCTTAGCAGTGACATTTATGCAAGTAGTCATTCGAAAGCCAACTTGGAAATTATTCAACTTTGAAAGATATTAGGAACTGTATAAACAGAAACCGCTTTTGTTTGTGACGATGGAAATGAGATTAAATATAGTGGGTTCTAAGGCTGCTCACATCTGGAAATCAATAATGAAAAGCGGGAATGTGTTCTTAAAAGTTATTTCTCAGATATATATATATATAAATATAAAGCCATGCAAGAGGTTAACAAAGAGCTACGAAGCGAAGGAAAACCGAAAATAGTAATCTCATTTTCCAGACAAACATCACCCAAGCGAATCAATAACTCTCAGTTAGAAGATCGTTGCTGCTGACGTGCTTGCAGACATGCCGTGGTTGTTAAAATCAAAATAGCTCTCAATCTCGAAGAGAAAGGAATCATAAACTTTTCGGAGTTCAAGAAAAGTCGAAAAGAGATTTCGCAGTTCAGAGAAGAATGAATAAATTTTTTTGAGTTACATACACTGAATACTTAATGGGACGCCCCGGTGGCGCAGTGGTCTAAGCGATGGCTTCTGATCATTTGTCCGAAAGGGGTCTGGGTTCGAATCCCGGTGAGGCGTGGATGTTGTTTTTGTCTTACGGCACAAGCTCTCTCCCTTACCTGGAACCAGTGATCCTAAATTAGGAACGGGGGACTGCTAATAGCACATTGAGTTGCTCACGGTGGTCGTTAAACCACCAATCAAAGAAAAAAATACTCACTGAGATGCGACCACCCTTATGGAGAGTTGGTTACATCCAATGCTAGCGTCCAGCGTTAGGTTACACATAATCTAGGAAGAGGGCGTGGCCTTTAGCCTACAGGCCGCGCCTTCGAAATTGACTCAACAATCATTTTATGGGATAGCATCCACAGAGAAGATTTAAACTCGACTGCTATGACTGTTAGATGATTTTAATCCCAGTACGAGAAAGGAAGTGACATTAGATAGAACTCAGAGGCTGAATATAGGAAAGTGGGTAGACATAGAGAAGTCAGAAGGACTAGGTACCACCGGACGTCGCTGACGTCACATAAGTCAAACACACTGCTGTGCCCGTTAAAGGCTTTTAATCCCAGCACGAAGAACGAAGTGACATTACGCAGAACCCAAAGTCTGGAGTACCAGAATTGTGTAGAGTTGGTAGGAAGAGAATCTGGGAAGTGGGTGTGGCCTTTTGTCTTCTGCAGGCCACGCCTATAGAGTTACACCACACGTCGCTGACGTCACATAAGTCAAACACAACACCAAAACGTCGGAGTACCAGAATTATGTAGAGTTGGAAGAGGGTGGGGCAATCTCGGAAGAGGGTGTGGTATTTTGCCTGCAGGCCACGCCTACAGAGTTCACCGAATGTCGCTGACGTCCCATAAGTCAAACACAAGACTAAATTGTGTGTTGTCGAACACAAGACTAAAGAATGCTATGCCCGTTAAAGGCTTTTAATCCCAGCACGAAGAATGAAGTGACATTACGCAGAACCCAAAGTCTAAAGACAGGAAAGATGGTAGACATAGCGAAGTCAGAAAACCTAGGTACCAGAAGACGTCGCTGACATCACATAAGTACAGCACTAAAACGTCAGAGTATCAGAATTATGTAGATTTGGTTACACCCAATGCTTGCCGACCGAGTAGGAGGGTGTCTGTCGCCTTTAACCTAGAGGCCGAAGTGCGAAAGTGGATATACACTGTAAAAAAAAATTGTAGATTTTACAGTTTTAAACCGTTTTATAGGGTGCCTACACAAAACCGTAAAATCTACAGTTTTATGCCGTGTTGGAGCAAAGCTATAGCTTTGCTCCAACACCGCATTTAATGAAGAAAACAGCACAGAATTTGGCTGGAGCGAGTCATAGTCCAAATAATCACGAAAACACAAAAATTAGGCTAGAACGAATGTGTTGATTGTGTTGGAGCAAAGCTATAGCTTTGCTTAAAGCTATAGCTTTGCTCCAACACGGCATAAAACTGTAGATTTTACGGTTTTGTGTTGGCACCGTTTAAAACGGTTTAAAACCGTAAAATCTACAGTAATTTTTTTTCAGTGTAGGTAGAGAAGTTGGAATGCCTAGCTACTGGTAACTGACGTCACAGCACCTACTGACAGTGAGGAGAGAGAAACGGGTGAGGGAAGAAACAGAAGGCCACAGACAGACAGACACACACTGTTATCAAAAGTATTCGGACACTACCAAATATTTCTATAAGTGCAAAGAACGGTTGCGTGGGAAATGCGCTGTGAGTGGAGAGGTAGGTATATAAAGCTAAGATGTTCTGTCGTGCTATCAGATCGGCACATTAAGCCGTCGGCCATGTAATAAATAAGGGCATTCTTTATCTCAAAGACTACAGTCCTGTGATGATTATATATAGATTAAGATAATGCAACGTAGTATATACTATGTGAGATCTACATGCGTCGATTTGAAGAAAAACTTTTCAAACTCGTGAAATTTGACTTATGGATACGATATGTAGACGATACTTTCATTCTATGGAAGGGAAAACATTCTGAAATTCCGGAATTAGTGAAAGTTGGTGTATTTCTTTGTTTGTCAGCTATACAAATCTACAGTTTTCAACTTAGAACCGCCACATTTGGTATACTATTTCATGGTACCCTAACGTAGACCGTAGAATTGTTTGGGAAGGGATCGGAGACGGGAGGTGGGTCAAGGGGGGCTTCCATACAAAATGTTCGTTATTTTAGTTAAAATTTCTACAGTTTGCAATTTAGAACCACCAAATTTGGTATACTATCTCATGGTACTTTGACTTAGACCGTACACGACTTTGGGAAGGGGTCGGAGCCCTGGGGTCAAAGGGCCCTCATACAAAATTTTCGTAAAAAGTTGCACAGTTTTCAATTTACAACTGTCAATTTTGATATATTATCTCATTATCTCATGATACTCTGACTTAGACAGTTTTTGGAAGGTATCGGAGCCGGGGGGGGGGGGGTTCAAGGGGCCCCCATAGAAAGTTTTCGTAAAAAGTTCTACAGTTTTCAATTTAGAACAACAAATTTGGTATTTATCTCATGGTACTCTAACTTAGACCGTACACGGTTTTTGGAAGGGGTCAAAGGGCTCCCATTCAAAATTTTCGTACAAAGGTCTACAATTTTCAGTTTACAACCACCAAATTTGGTATAGTATCTCATAATACTCTGACTTAGATTGTAGACAGTTTTTGGAAGGGCTCGGAGCCGTTGGGGGATAAGGGGCCCCCCATACAAAAGTTTCGGAAAACGTTCTACAGTTTTCAATTTAGAATCACCAAATTTGGTATTAACGGGAAAATTACATGAATATATTTTTCATTCATAAAATTTCACCCGCTGAACTTGGTGATTCCACGAATACTTACCCGGGAAATACCGGGTACCCCAGCTAGATATTATACAAAATGAACGAACTTACCTGACAGCCCAATATCTGCAATTGTGTCGGTGTTCTTTGTATCATCATTTCAGTAAGTAATGGAGTTCCTGTGGTTTGAATTTCACATATCCAGGCTGCTCCTGTGCCATGCTACAGGTCAAAACCTGGATCGTCCTTGAGTTTTGCACGCCAATGTACAATCATCGTCAAAAAAATAGTTGCACCCAGAAGGACGTGTGGGAATGCAATACTATTCGAGATATCAGGAGCAATAAATAATTAAACATGGAGACTGACAAGGGCAATATTTATTGAGCAACACGCCAATAATTAGGGTCCCTGAGTATGGCGTCTGGCCGCCATGTTTGCTCACACAGCATGGCAGACATCTCGGCATGAAGTTGTACAGGTTCCTAATGGCTTCCTACGATAAGCCATTCCTTGCAACTTGAATCTTCTCACGCAGTTCCTGCAGATTGTGTGCGGTGGGGGTGGAGCGTATGCAGCGCGTCCAATAGCTTCCCACACATTTTCAATCGGCGATAGGTCTGGCGATGCGGCTGGCCATGGAAGAGTGTCAGTGCCTTGAAGGCAAGACCTCGAGTCAGCAGAAGCATGCGGACGAACTTTGCCCTGTAGGAAAATCGCACCGGAGTGAGCGTTCAGAAAAGGCAGCGCCACGGGTTGCATCTCCTCATTAACGTAACGTTGGGTTGTCAAAGTGTCTGTAATGAACATAAAAGAATAACTGGCATCGTAGACAATTGCATCCCACACTATGACACCAGGCCTTCTGGACGGGTGACGCTCGAAAACAAACCGTTCATCTTGGCGCGCTCACCACGATGCTTCCACACACGGATTCGTTAGTCGTCTCCTGCAAGACAGAAGTGGGCCTCGTCACTGAAAATCACCCGCTGCTATATTGAGTGGCTTCTTGACAGTCTGGCACGACACCATTGCAGTCTTTGGCGACGATGCAGTGGTCTTAAAGGCAATTGTCGTAACGGTCTGCGTGCGTGTAGTCGTACGACGTGCAGCCGTCTGCCAATGGTGCTGGCACTAATTGGACGATGCATGGAGGGCACCACTGCTCGCTAAATATCCGCAATCGTGGCTGTTGGGTCACTGGGCGCATGTCAGACAATCCGTCGGACCTTTTCCTCTGTGGTTCGTCTAGGTCCCCCAGACACTTCCTTTCGCGGCTGCGTGCCTTGTTCTATCCACTACCGCCAGCTGTGCGCTACGGGGATATCCTGTACGACCGGTATGGCTCTCAATACGGCGATGAGACCATTCCGCTTCCCGGAGCCCGACGGTGCGGTCCCTCTCGAACTCTTCCAATTGTTCGAACAGCTTCCAAACTTTTCTCCGAGGCGTACTTTACTCGCGAAGGATGCAACCAACACAGCAGCATGGGTCAAAAGGGTAATCACGAGGAACGGGACGACCTTATATAGCCAGTCAGTCCCAGCGTTACGACCCTTCCTTGTTGACGTCACATGCGCGGCCGAGCGTGATGCTTGAATAATTGACACAGACACCCTACGTGGACCAGGAACATCAAAACAAAGGTCCTCGCTCTTTATACGTTTATAAGTGAGTCACGGAAAAATTCTTATTGTCGGCCACCGAGAATCGAATTCGAGGCCGTGTGGTGTAGTGGAAGCATATCCGGCGCGTAACTGGAAGATCCGGGGTTCGATTCCCGGTGGCAGCCAATGAGAATTTTTTCGTGACTCACTTATAAACGTGGAAAGCGCGAGGATCTTTGTTTGATGTGATGCTTGAATCATTTGTTTTTCTCACGATTTTAAACCAACCCATCAAGTTTCATTCCTGTTGGTTGCTTCCTTCTGGGCACAACTACGTTTTTGGAGATGAGTGTATTTTATCAGTAAAATCGTCACATCTAACGCTGAGTATTAAAAAAATCTACCAAAAATGCTAAATCGAATGTTTTCTCTACCATTTAGAGATATAAATTTATTGGGATTAATATTTCCCAGTTCTTTTCTCTTAACAATATGTCACTTTTGACGAAATTTTGTAGGTAAATTCAGAGAATTCGGAGTATGTCTATAGGAAATGCATAATTGTTTTAACATATTTTTTTCGTTAGAGCTAAACGTTAGAACTTTTGGCAGCTGCTAAAGCGCTCATTAAGTTCATTTTTATTTTGTGGGGGAAATTTTATTCTCAAAGAAGGAGACTATAAAATTCCATCCTTTCCGTAAAAATATATTAAATTATAAAACCATTTATTGTGATGTCCGACAATGAATTATTCGATTGGGAAAAGCAGTTTAATAATATTTTTTCTTGACCATAAATTCTGTGGAAGAAGTTGAAAAAACTACAGCGGCTTGATGAATAAATTCCAAATGCTTCGAAGTCTCAAACTTTGCCAGCTTTTTTATCAGAAGCTGATGGGTAATTCAGTACGCATCTTTGAGAAGAAATGCTTAAATTTTAATGATATTTAAATCAACGAAACGGCAGAACTTTCTTTCGCTGGGCAAAATAAAAAGAGGAGTGCGTGGTGTCTTGACAGTGATAGACACAATAAATTACTTTGCATCAGAGGCAACGAATGATATTTTTTTCATCATAAAAGTGAAAGTTTATTTATTAGCAATGCACAGATTAGAACATTCTTCTTAAAGTTCTAATAAAAGAAGATTTCCCAAAAAGACTTCGTCTTAGAGGGAAAATGTGAAAGTATTTCTTAAATAAAAGAAAACTGCTGAACAATTTCTCTTGCGTCGCAAACAGATTTCATTGCATTTGATTCATGATTAACGGGGAAAAACTTTAAAAAGCTCGGATTTAATTTTTTTTATATTCTGCAGTGTCCTAAAAGCGGATTTTTTCGTTTGAGAGAAATGAGACAGTGAGACAAAGGTGTATTTTTTGGCGACAGTAACAGTGGTATAATTGGAATTTTCGTTTTTACGCAAATCAATACTTCTGTGCAGCGTTTATTAAAAAACGATAGCTCCTATTCACTCTGGTTTCCTTATTCTTTTTTCACTACCTTCATAAAAGAAAGCAAAAAAATAATAGTTTTGAAAATTAAATTAGAGCATATTTTAATCTGTAACAAATGAGTAAAATCAGGCAATGCAGTGGTTATGATACGCTTCCCAGCATGCCGGAAATCATTACCCAAGTTATGAGGATAATGGCTGTGAAATAAATATTGCTCCTGTGTTCTGACCTCTGACCCCATTTCAATGATATTATACAGAACCGATTTAGTATATCTACGGAATAACATGATAAAGTTTTGTCGCATTCGAAGCATTTTTACTTAATTTATGATGCATAAGGGCAATGGAATGGATCCCGCTCCTATGTCCTGATCTTTGACCCAATTTCGTCCATTTTTGATACAATTCATTCCACTGTGGTCACCTGCCACATATTACAACTTCATCGAAATCGAACCATTTTTACGCAAGTTATGAACTATAAGGTCAATGGAATGGACCCCAGTCCTGCATCGTGACCTTTGACACCATTTCATCCATTTACAGTAGGGTTCGTTCGGAGGTAGCCCCATACCACATACTAAAATTTCATCGAAATCGAACCACTTTTATGCAAGTTATGACGCATAAGAGCAATGGAATTGATGTCGCTTTTATGTCGTAACCTTGGACCCCATTTCGTCCATTTTCAACAGGGTTCTTCCGCAGGTCGTTCCCTACCACACACTAAAGTTTCATCGAAATCGAACCATTTTTACGCGAGTTATCGTGCGGACGGGCAGACGGACAAAGCTGGAGCATATACGCTTTTTCAACCTACGGTTGGAAAGCGTAAAAAGTGGAAGTTTTGTCCACGCCGGGCATCAAACTCGGGTCCTCTCACTCCGGAGTAAGTCTCTTCCCCAACTGAGCTACGCGGACATGTGCTCTCATTGCTATCTGCCTTTACCTCATGTGCGTCCTGCGGGGCAGGCACGTCAATTCCCCCATCCCCGTTTGAAAGAGGGTCGGGAGCGTGGCCCACGGGTCAGTTCAAACTCCGTCATCGACAAATTTGTAAATTTTTTATTGCCGCCCGATTGTAGAAATGGATCTACTGGCTGTTGGGTTCTTCGAAAAATGTGTGACGTTTGTTCTGCACATCGTCTTGTATTAATGAAAATTGATTCTTCTGCAATGACCACTTTCAAGCATGGTTTGCCGGCTAACCCGGAGACATACGATCCCTTCCCAGCCCTTACTCATGGGGTGGGGGATATACGTGACATGGGCTACGTTCATTCCACACATCGTCTGGAATTAGTCAGAATTCCTTCTTCTACAGTGAGCTCTCCTTCAAGCGTGGTTTGTCGGCTGACCCGGAAACCTACAATTCCTTCCCAGCCCTTTCTCAAGGGGGGATATACGTGACATGTGCTATGTTCGTTCCACACATTGTCTAAAATTAATCAGAATTCCTTCTTCTACAGTGAGCTCTCCTTCAAGCGTGGTTTGTCGGCTGACCCGGAAACCTACGATTCCGTCCCAGCCCTTTCTCAAGGGGGGATATACGTGACATGTGCTATGTTCGTTCCCCACATTAACTGGAATTAATCAGAATTTCTTCTTCTACAGTGAGCTCTCCTTCAAGCGTGGTTTGCCAGCCGACCCGATAATGTACGATTCCGTTCCAGCCCTTTCTCAAAAGGGGAGGATATATCTGACGCACCTGTCAAGACAGCAAAGTTTCACTGGAAAACTTCATCGGTGCAGCTTTATTGGGAAAGCATTCGGTTCCGGAGCAGAAGGTAGCGGTTTCGATTTCCGCCACCGGCAAATAACATTTACGCTATATTGGCGGCAGAATGCAAAATGTATCTCGTGACCGTTGGGTTTGTAGAAAAATGTGTTATGTTTGTTCCACACTTCATCTGGAATAAATGGGAATTCCTTCTTCTCCAGTGATAATATTCAAGCGTGGTTTCCCGGTAAACTCCGAAGCCTACGATTCCCTTCTAGCCTTCCCTCAAGGAGGGAGAATATACACTATATTGACAAAAGTCACCGGATACCCCTTCAAAAGCAAATGAACGAATCCGCTGCGTTGTTAAGAAGCGCGGTACAGCTGCAAACTGTATAAAAACAAGCCTGCATCTGACCGCGATCATATCGCACTGTGGGGTTGAGTGAAAATGTCGCGGAACTGACTTTGAGAAAGGAAAGATTGTTCGGTGTTATTAGAGGGTTGTCCATAAGAGAAACAGAGAGGCGTTTAAACATACCCAATCAACTGTTTTGGATGTACTGAATAAGTGGAAGACACATGGCGTGCCTGAAGCAGCAAAACGTATCGCCGGACCTAAGAAAATCCATGGTAGAGGACGTCGAAGCCTCAGGAGAGACGTTACAGCTAATTGACGGAGTACTGCACAAGACCGCAGTGTAAAGGTGAGTAAAATGCTCGAACAACTGTATGTACACGTACCATTCGCAGAGAACTTCATTCCATGGATTACCGTGGTCGTGCGGCTGCTCATAAGCCTTTCATCTCCACTCGGAATGCTCCGTTTAGCATGGTGTAAAGAACATTTATCGTGAACCGTAAATCAATGGAAACGGGTTCTATGGACTGATGAATCCAGATACACGGTCCATCAGTCTGATGGTCGTGTTTGGGTATGGTGGCAGCCGGGGAACGTTATTTACCCCAGTGTACTGTGCCTACGGTCAAGTTTGGAGCTGGCAGTGTACTCGTGTGGGAGTGTTTTTCGTGGTATGGTCCCGGCCCATTGGTTATCGTGAACAAACCTGTTAACCAGCACGTCTACATCGATATTCTGGACAATTATGCCCTACCAACTCTTTGTCAATAAGGTGGAACCGAGCCTTGTTGGTACCAGCAGGAAGCCAGGAGTGTTACGGCGTGGTTTGATGATAATTCCGTATCGTGTGTGGACTGGCCAGCACAGAGCCCTGATCTTAACCCCACAGAGCACCTATGGGGTGAATTAGAGCGTCGCATAAGAAGTTTGGAACCAAGGCCTACTACTAATCAACAGTTAGCGGCAGCATTATGTACTGAATGGAAGCGCATACCTATCGCCGTGTTCCAAAACCTTGTCGAAAGCATGCCTGGAAGGGTCAGTGCATGCATTAATGCCAAAGGTGGACGACACCGTAATAATGTATATCAATAAATGGTATGTTATGTTTCTCTACTAGGTGTCCGATGACTTTTATCAATATAGTGTATGTAACGTAACTACCACAGAGTGGACAGTCATGGTGTTGTTTAATTGCGAAACCATTCGACTTCGGAGTAGAATGATGCGGATTTAATATCGGCAAATGGCTTTTGCGCAACAGAATTTAAAATGTAAGTTTCTTATTTGACTAAAGTTATAGCTTCAGTCTCGTTATTTTGCAGTCATACTGTCCTATGAATAATTGTCCATGTATTTTCATTTCAGTCCTCCAACACCGCAAGACCCAAGATTCGGAGCTCACGAGCTAAATTCCCTCCTTTCACAGAAATTTCATGTGCGATTGCTAAGCTATTCCATGAGATACTTTTTCCTTGTACTTGAGAAGTCTATGAATAATTCATTTGCTAAATCTGCGTGTCAAACTGTGCAGAATCACAATAGCTTTGAACGTCAGCTCTTTTCAAAACTTTCGTTCCTTAAACGCATTGTAAAAATCGACGGTAAGGACCAAAAATGGTACGTTTTGTTCATGTACTCCATATTACCTGTTCTGCCTTTTTTATGCGTATTAGTCGACGCAACCGGCATTGATTTTTAGATTATCTGGAGGTTAAGAATCCTATCCCGTGATTGCCCAGTAGATAAATCATGAATGGAATACGGGATTACACCATACAATACAAATTTTAAAGATGACAATCAGTTTTTTTCTTTTTTGGTGTAAATATGACAAGGATTGTAAATCAGGTAATATCCGAAAACTTGAAAATTTCGTCGTGCTTGAGCGGGAATCGAACCAGCGTTTCCCAGATAGCGCCCGGGTATGCTACCCGCTAAAGCACCCAGAACGACCAAGTCTCAAGTTTACAATCAATTAAAATATAACCATTAATACAGACATTTTACTTGGACCAGGAACATCAAACAAAGATCCCCGCTCAAACGAAGCATATCCGGAGCGTAACTGGAAGACCCTGGGTTCTACTCCCGGTGGCGGCCAATGAGAATTTTTCCGTGACTCACTTATAAACGTGGAAAGAGCGAGGATCTTTGTTTGATGTAAAATATAACCACCACAGGATTCGCTAGTCGAAGCAACCGGCATTCACGTTTAGCGAATCTGGAGGTTATTCCTTTCGTGATTTATCTGCTCCTTCGGGCAATCTCGGGATAAGATTCTTAACCTCCAGATTCGCTAAACGTGAATGCCGGTTGCGTCGACTAACGAATCCTGTGATGGTTATATTCAAATTAATCGGAAACTTGAGACTCGGTCGTTCTGGGTGGTGCAGTGGTTAGCATACCCGGGCGCTATCGGTAAGACGCGGTTTCGATTCCCGCTTCAGAACGACAAATATTTCAAGTTTTCGGATATTATTCGACTTACCATCCTTGTCGTATTTACACCAAAAAACGGATTGTCATCATCAAAATTCGTTCTCATGATTTATTTATAACCTTTACCTGGGTTACACATTTCTGTCTGATAGGAAAATCTGTCTTAATCCGAAATATTTGTTGGTGTGACGGAGTTTTGTTTCCCTTTCCGTATTGATAATCACATTAATTTAACGCACTCTCCCTAAAAATTACATCATCAAATAAAAAGCAACATTTACTTACCGTGGACCGTTCCATAACAAATATTTTGTAACTATTTATATGAAATTCTTGCAGAGTTTCGTAAAAATGCTTCTGCCATCGTGATGTTTAATCCCATTTACGTAAGTGTTTCACACTCTTTGTTTATCTAATTACAAAGTCCTGCCTCACATGCTACTTATTTGTTCACAGGAAAAATACTTGTCCATAATTTCGTTAAAACTCATGAAATATTTACGATTGGGCTCTTAAGCATTAAAAGGATTTCTATTTTCTGTAAGGGAGTTGCCTTTTCTGCAGGGGCTTAATTTAATTTCAATAAATTAATTTGGCTACAGTGGACAAGTTTAAGATGCACAAGTTTCAGTCATTTATTAACTACTCAAAATAATGTTGCGAATAGTGGTGGGTGTTACATTGAACAATGTAACTATATTTTAAACTTACATTTATATATTTGTTTGAAACTTTTTTTAAGTTACATTAAACAATGTAACTATATTTTTAAACTTCCAGTAAATACACTTTAAAAAACAAACAAAAAGCCCTAAAGCACCGAGAAGGAACCATCCAATCCAGATGAAAATTCGTATGTGGAATGTACACGTATAGGAAAGGAAATGATTGCATTTCCAGAGGAGTTCGTATACTTATTGGGATAAAATGCACGGTGGAGACACATTATTGTGACCACCAGATAATATCCTGAGTAACCGCCGTGTGCAGCGCGGACAGCAGCTAAACGGGCTGGGAGTGACTCAATAAGATGCTGGAATGTGTTTACAGGTATGTGGAGCCATGCTGACTGCAGTGCATCTGACAGCTGCTGGAGGGTGCGTGGTGGAGGATCCATAGAGCGAACAACACGATCAAGGTGGTACCACAAATGCTCAGTTGGGTTTAAGTCTGAGGGATTAGGGGGCCAGGGAAGTACTTTGAAGTCTTCATCGTGCTCTTCCAACAACGGACATTTCTAGCTGTGTGAGACAATGCATTGTCGTGCTGGAATATTTATTCTGCCTCAGGTAAGACAATCAGTATATGTGGGTTTACGTGGTCTGCATAGAGCGAACAACACGATCGAGAGATGCTCAATCGGGTTTAAGTCTGGGGAATTAGCGGGCCAGGGAAGTACTTTGAAGTCTTCATCGTGCTCTTCCAACAACGGACATTTCTAGCTGTGTGAGACAATGCATTGTCGTGCTGGAATATTTATTCTGCCTCAGGTAAGACAATCAGTATATGTGGGTTTACGTGGTCTGCATAGAGCGAACAACACGATCGAGAGATGCTCAATCGGGTTTAAGTCTGGGGAATTAGCGGGCCAGGGAAGTACTTTGAAGTCTTCATCGTGCTCTTCCAACAACGGACATTTCTAGCTGTATGAGACAATGCATTGTCGTGCTGGAATATTTATTCTGCCTCAGGTAAGACAATCAGTATATGTGGGTTTACGTGGTCTGCATAGAGCGAACAACACGATCGAGAGATGCTCAATCGGGTTTAAGTCTGGGGAATTAGCGGGCCAGGGAAGTACTTTGAAGTCTTCATCGTGCTCTTCCAACAACGGACATTTCTAGCTGTGTGAGACAATGCATTGTCGTGCTGGAATATTTATTCTGCCTCAGGTAAGACAATCAGTATATGTGGGTTTACGTGGTCTGCATAGAGCGAACAACACGATCGAGAGATGCTCAATCGGGTTTAAGTCTGGGGAATTAGCGGGCCAGGGAAGTACTTTGAAGTCTTCATCGTGCTCTTCCAACAACGGACATTTCTAGCTGTGTGAGACAATGCATTGTCGTGCTGGAATATTTATTCTGCCTCAGGTAAGACAATCAGTATATGTGGGTTTACGTGGTCTGCATAGAGCGAACAACACGATCGAGAGATGCTCAATCGGGTTTAAGTCTGGGGAATTAGCGGGCCAGGGAAGTACTTTGAAGTCTTCATCGTGCTCTTCCAACAACGGACATTTCTAGCTGTGTGAGACAATGCATTGTCGTGCTGGAATATTTATTCTGCCTCAGGTAAGACAATCAGTATGTGTGGGTTTACGTGGTCTGCAAGGATGGATTCATAACGAATTCGGTCCATAGTGTCTTCCACAGGTATGAGTGGAACAAGGGAATACCATGAAAACCTTCCCCAGACCACAACCCACCAGCTTGTGTTCTTCCAGCAATGGTTGAAGAGTGTTCGTTCTCCGATGTTTCTCGACTTATACCCCAACGTCCATCCGTTCGATGAAGCAGAAAATGTGACTCATCGGAGAAGGCAATCCTTTGCCGATCAGCGGAGGTCCGATTCCGATACTGCTGTGCAAATGTAAGCATTTTCTGCCGATGCGCCTTCGTTAGCATAGGTGCAGTGACTATCCGTCTGCGTCGGAGCCTCATACCCAGCAGGGTTCGCTGAACTGTTTTTTCAGACACACTACCGGCAGCCCCCTGGTTCATTCGGCCAGTGATTTGCTCCACTGTACCGCGTCGATCGGCTCTCACGCAACTTCGAAGCCGACGTTCACCTCTCATATCAATGACACGTGGTGCTCCGCAGTTTTCACATCGCTTATTCGGAATGGTGCCATTTCTCAAACCACGATACACATTAACCACAGCAGCACGCGAACAGTTCACAAACTGCGCTGTTTCAGAAATACTGCCACCCTTGTCGCGAAAGCCGAAAATCATCTCTTTTTGCAAATCTGATAAATCGCTCCTTTTATCCATGACAGGGGTGAGTGATATGTTTTCAGAATGCCTACAGCACACCTTATATACCCTCCAAGCCAGCTCACGACACGTGCCTTCTTTCATTGGCTACGTGATGTTGACGTCAAAAGTAAGAGGTGGTCACAATAATATGACTCGACTGTGTATAAGATATGCATCTACAACTCCTGGCGGGAAAATATGCATTATTGTAAGAAGAAAGTATTCTCAAAAGGTTTTTCGATTGCAGCGGTATCGTTCCAGGAAGGAATGTTTTCAGTCGAGATTTCACGAGCTCAAATTTTGATGCAAATACAGCAGAAGTAGAAATTAAAACCTATACTCCCTGGCGGCCAAAACATTTTTTAGCAAAAATTAAATATTATATGCAAAATATTTCCCATCAGGATCTACGCTGAAGTGCCAGAAAAACTGGTGCAGACGAGCTTATACAAAATAAATAGCAACCTCACTTATGCGCGTACTTGGTTGCGACCGCCCGTGCGTATATGAATAAAGCGATAGACATGCTGTCAGAGCTGTTGTCAGCATGAGAATGAAAAGTAATAACGATTTAAGCGATTTTCAACGCGGTGTCATAGTTGGCGCTCGTGAGATGGGCCATAGTATTTCGGAGGTAGAAACGAAGTTCGGATTTCACGGACGACCATTGCAAGGGTGTACCGTGACTACGAGAATTCCGGCAAAACCTCCAACCTACGTTACCAGTGTGGCCGTACAAAGACATTGGGTGAACGTGACCATCGTTGGCTGTCAAGAATCATTTCACGCGATAAGCGTGCAACACTCTCGCAGGTATCATCGGAATTAAATGCTGGAGCCTCAACAAGCATCAGCGTCCCAACTGCGCAACATACCCTGCACGATATGGGATTTGGGAGCCGACGCCGAACTCTAGTCCCCTTGATGGGTGCACGACACAGAGCTATGCGCCTCGCTTGGGCACAGCAACACCACCACTGAACACTTGATGACTGGAAACAAGTAGCTTGGTCTGACGAGTCGCGTTTCCAACTGTATCGGATAGATGGAAGGATTCGTATGTGGCGCAAACCCCATGAAGTCATGGATCCCGCCTGTAAACAGGGAACTGTACCGGCTGGGGGGAGGGGGTCCGTAATGGTATGGAGTGTGTTTAGCTGGGCTTCACTGGGACCTCTGGTACGTCTACAAACGTCTGTTACCGGCCAACGCTAAGTGCGCATCCTTTCTGACGAGGTGCACCCGTTCATGTCCTGCATTCATGCTGATGTGTTGGGCCTGTTCCAACAGGACAATGCACCTCCACACAAGTGTCGGGATGCCACAGTATGGTTAGAGGAGCATTCATCTGAGTTGCGGGTGTTGCCATTCCCACCCAAGTCCTCAGATCTGAACGTGATAGAACACATTTGGGATGCTATGCAACGCGCTATCGAACACAGGGATCAGAGACCTCGGAATAGACCCAAATTGTGGAACGCTCTGATGGAAGTATGGTGCGCACTACCTACAGCATATTTGCAGAAGCTGGTAGAGTCCATGCCCCGTCGTATTTCTTCAGTCCTGCGCTCCCGTGGGGGACCTACCAAGTATTAGACTGGTGTACCAGTTTTACTGCCACTTCAGTGTATATACGGTGCAGAAAGAATTTTCCAAATCGGAGTTTTAGAAGCAGATATATAGCGGAACACGCAATTTACCTTTACGCCCCTAGCGGAAAATCTATGAGTTACTTGAAAATTTTGAAATTCTATATTTTGAATTATATGGACGGAAACATGCCGTCGGTGGAAGTGTTATGCTGTGGTAGATATTTTCTTGGGACACTGTAGGCCCCATTATCCCAATAGCACAATCCCTGACGTCTGTAAGGTATCTGAACATCGTTTCGGATGAGCTTCACCCATTCATGGCAACTGTGTTCCCTGCTGGTGATGGCCATTACCATCAGGATTATGCGCTATGCCACACTGTCAGAAATGTGAAGGAGTGGTTCGAAGAACTTGCTGGCGACTTTCTGTTAATACCTTGGTCTCCAAATTCACTTGACATGAACCCAATCGAACATTTCTGGTTCGACTTAGAAAAGCGGTTTCGCGCTAAATCACCACCACCCCGAAATGTGCGGAACCTGGAGGACCTGCTGTTGACACTATGATGCCAGATACCCCAGGATACGTATCGCCACCTGATTGAATCGATGCCGCTGTTTTGTTCGCTATAGTGGGTCCTACAGCTTATTAAATAGGTGGTCATAATGTAATGGCTCATAGTGTATAGCATAATCGTATCTTTTCGGGCATAAGGACCTTAGATTTTACATGACTCGCTGTTCGTCACTGATATCTCATTTACTCAACATCAAAATGTATCGAAAAAAATTCCGAACCTTGCGCTGTAACGACAAATAATGTAACCACGGAAACTGAAGGAATATTTATTTGTTTAGCAGCAAGATATCTCATTGTCACAAAGACACACACACACGCATGAGCGTTCCCAGAATAACTGCAGCTGCGGGTGATTTATTCCGTCTAAATCATTTATCAGCAGATTTTTCTGCAAAATAAAATCCCCTTGAGATTAAAAGCGCACTGCAGAGAAAAAACCACATCAACAGAATCACACTTCCGAAAAAAGATTTATAATTTCCTGAGAGGATTTTCAATCGTCGGTCTCGACTTGCGCTTTTTGTGTTAAGTGTACCATCGTGTTTGCGGATTGCATATTAAAGCTACACCTTTGTTTCATCTCACACTGCTAGATACATTGTTTCTTTATGTGCTCATTTAACTCCATGAATTAAGGTGAACTCTTTTTTGCTGTGTTTCCTGAGCACGTTCAACATTCCTTCATCACTTGACGCTTTTCTATCTTTTCAAAACTGTTACCAAATTCTAATTTCATCTGTCAGGATATAAATTAAGTTGGTAGATTCGTACTAAAGCTGTTTAGTTGTTTATGACGCAACAGAGAACAAATAAATTACTTTTCTTGAAGCCTGGCCTTTGGGGGGAAAAATCCCATTACTTTTAACAGCGGTTCTGCAGCTATTTGTCGTTATGCTTTGCAAAACCATACAAATAAGAGACAATATGCAAAACGATGGAAGAAGGTTTCTAATAGTCTAATACGTATAAATGACAGTGGGCATACTACACTACTGGCCACCCAAAATGCAACACCAAGAAGGAAGCATCCGATTTGCCTGAAATTTGCAGCATGCGTCGCCCGCGAGAAGACACGCAACAAACAATTAGCATTGCAGGGCATACGCAAATCATGTTGGCCCGGCACGCCACCGAGAAGCACTATATGAAGGGTGCACAGAAGGCTGGGTGTAAGTAGTGGAACTGTGTCGTGCTGCCGGACCTGTGCGTGGGAAGCTTCCTGATGCCTCGTCGCCGAATACAGCAGTCATTCCAGCACGTTTCGCAGTTCGACAGAGGATGAATAGTGGCTTATCGCGACAGCGGTTTATCGTACCGAGACATCGGCGCGCGTGTGAGACGACATCCAGCCACAGTGAGGGCGAGTATGGATTCGGTGGGTGCAGGAGAGACGGACGGACCGACGTGGGCGATTGCCGCAGCCCCGGCACACCACAGAACGAGAGGACCGGCATGTTGTGCGGCGGGCACTGACGGCTCGCACCGCCACATCACGAACGTTAGCGCAGGAAGTAGGGTGTGTTGCGCAACAACCTGTGCCAGCGCACGTACCGTCCGACGTCGTCTGCAGGAGCGGGGACTTGTCTCACGGCGCCCATTGTTTCGATTACCATTGACGTTACACCACCGGCGAGTGCGACGGCAGTGGGCTGTTAAACGCCGCACCTGGACTACTGAATGACACGACATTGTCTTTTCCGACGAATCCAGCTTCTGCCTGCAACACCACGATGGTCGGATCCGCGTGTGGCGGCACCGCGGCGAGAGACTGTATGACGCCTGCATTATTCGTCACCATACCGGTCCGTCGCCTGGCGTTATGGTCTGGGGCTCAATTGGATATGACACCCGCACCCTTCTGGCACGCATCGCCGGTACACTCAACAGCCACCGCACTATCTCCGACGTTTTGGAGCCTGTAGTCCTCCCTTACCTGCAGGACCTGCCAGCGGCCACGTTTCAACAGGACAATGCGCGCCCGCACGCCGGTGCATCGTGCAACAATTCTTCACGGCCCACCAGGTGTAACTGCTGCCGTGGCCCGCCTGTGCTCCCGATATGTCGCCCATCTAACACGTCTGGTCCCTGATCGACAACCGAGTGGCCCGGTAAGCATCACCCGTGGCTACGCCTGATTAACTGTGGCAACGTGTGGAAGCAGCCTGGACCGATATACTCCAAGCCCACATCCAAAGCCTCTTTCGTTCGATGCCGCGGCGTGTAGCTGCCGTTATTGCCAGCCATGGGGGCCACACGAACTATTGATATCTGCGTGTTTTGCAAGTCGCACGGGTCTGTAAGCTCAATCGTTTCATCTTTGTATCTGTTGTTATGTGTCCAGTAAATCTGGCTTTGCTATCTCGTGTCCTTCTTGGTGTTGCATTTTTGGTGGCCAGCAGTGTATATCAAATTATTTGAAAAGCAATCCCGCTTTCAGCCGTTAAACTCATGCATGTAGTTATTCATGGAACACCTACTGGTAGCTGCTCGTTTAAAAGTATTCAAGTACACATATCAGCCATACTGAATTAAACATTTCTTAGCCCGAATTACCAGACGCATAATGTTTGATATGGATTTGACTGAAGAGAACTTTGCCACTAGATATGTTTTCCCAACATGTCCCATACATAAAGAGCTCCCTAAATGTGTTGGCATAAGCTGTTTCAGCAAGATAAAGTGTTATCCAACCCTATTGAAAAACTGTCTTCGAAATACATTAAAAACTTAATTTACAATAAAAGGTTAAAAACACATGGGAGATCTTTCGCTGTCACTCTGACCACATCACCAGACGTGAGTATGTATCAAGCACGTAATACAGTTCTTATACAGCACACACTCTCAAGCATTTATGCAAGCAAGCTACTCATCATTGCCAGTTCCGATAGTGTTATAATTATCCGAGGTTACGTGGGTTATACTCTACGTAGTCTTGGTGTGCGCATTGCGGAACACAAATATTCATTCATAAATTTGAACCCCCTCTCTGCACTAGTAAAGACAGTCCATTCATGTTCTTACATTCCAGACTGGGACAATCCTTCTATTTTTGGGTCCTACGGGAACTAAATCTCCTCTTTGCACACGATGGAAAGTTGGTTTGCTATTAAATATCAGGTGATTTGTTGTAATGAGGATCTCCCCTCTATTGCCCCATTCACCCTGGTGAACTTTAATTTTGCATCAATTTCGAGCCGACATTCGATAATTATAACAATATCGGATCTGGCAACGACGAGTAACTTGTTTGCATAGATACTTGAGAATGTGTGCTGCATAAGACCTGAATTACCTGCTCGATACATACCAACGCCTGATGATGTGGTCATAGTGACCGCGAAAGATCTCGCATGCGTCTTTAACCTTTTATTGTAAATACAGTTTTTAATGTATCTAGAAGACGGCTTCTAAATAGGTTAGGATAGCACTTTGTTATCGTGCTGAAACGGCTTATGCCTACACCTTTAGGTTGCTCTTTAGGATACTGTGCTCGACAGATACACTGAAGTGCCAGAAAAACTGGTACACCAGTCTAATACTTGGTAGGTCCCCCACGGGAGCGCAGGACTGCAGAAATACGACGGGGCATGGACTCCACTAGCTTCTGGAAATATGCTGTAGCCAATGCACACTATTCTTCCTGCAGAGCATTCCACAATTCGGGTCTATTCCGAGGTCTCGGATTCTTGTGTTAGATATCACGTTGCATGGCATCCCAAATGTGTTCTGTCACGTTCAGATTTGGGGAATTGGGTGTGAATGGTAACACACCAAACTCGGAAGAATGCTCCTCTAACCATAATGTGGCGTCCCGACACTTGTGTGGAGGTGCATTGTTCTGTTGCAACAGGCCCAACCCATCAGCATGAATGCAGGACATGAACGGATGTACCTCGTCAGAAAGGATGGGCACATAGCGTTGGCTTGTCACAGATGTTTGTAGACGTACCAGGGGCTACAGAGAAATCCAATAAAAAAAATCGTGCATACAAAACTGCAGTACAACCACTCATCGCAATTATGTGTCCAATTCTTCTTTGAGCACATAGCGTTGGCTGGTCACAGATGTTTGTAGACGTACCAGTGGTCCCAGAGAAATCCAATAAAAAAAATAGTGCATACAAAACTGCAGTACAACCACTCATCGCAGATATGTGTCCAGTTCTTCTTTGAGAATAATATGCGCAGCCATTCATTCGAAACCAAGAGTACAACTGTTTCTTCAACAGCGTAACACAACCATTCATGGAAAGCATGTGAAAACTTTTCCTTTTGGAATTATATATACCCGTAACCATTCATTCAAAACTATTCGTACAATCATTCGCTCAGAAGCGTTGTACAACCATTCATTGCTCGAATACGCAGTCATCATTTTAAAAAAATACACGTAGCCACTTATTCAAAAGCATTCATACCACCCTTCGTTGAAAACGTAGCACGACCATTCATTGCAGCATGTGTCCAGATATTCTTTCAGAACCATACGGGATCCATTCATTCAGCAGTCTGAGTACAACCATTTATTTAAAAACGTTCTTTTTTCAAAAGCATTTGAGCAAACATGCATTGGAAAAGCATTCACACATCTTATTCATTAAAATTGATAGGAAATGAAATTCCATTCAAATTAACTCATTTGGATACTGGCAGATAAAATACTAAATATATTACGAAAATATTGGAAATCGTCTGCGACACAGAAAGGTCTCGAAATGGAAAATTATAAGAAACAAAATGAAATAAAAGTGTTTTATATGAAAGCTTTTCTACCGCATTCATTGGGAATATTGTATTTACTTTGGGTAAAAGGGTACTTTCCGCGGGCGATATCACTTTTATATTAATGGCTCTTGATGTATTGCCTTCCTAGATTCTCCTGTATTTGTTACTTATGGGCTGTTGCTGACGATCTACCTTCTAATGTATTTTCAATTAAGACACGTCTAATGCAGGCACCAGCTGTTTTACATATTCTAGGTTCTAATGAGAGTTTCATTATATTACTGGTGGCATAATTTTCTCTGTAACCTAAGTTACCAGCGTGCTTTTATTCGTAACCAAAACTTTGCACTGAAATTTTGCATTCCGGAAGTACACAGTGTGGCAAAAAAAATTTAAGACTGGGTCTGTAAATTGAAATAGAAACAAGAATTTATAATTTCTTTTGGTTTGTTATTCAAAATAAGTCCCTCCGGCTTCAATACACTTGT
Source organism: Macrothele yani (assembly GCA_039090855.1). Classification (NCBI taxonomy): domain Eukaryota; kingdom Metazoa; phylum Arthropoda; class Arachnida; order Araneae; family Macrothelidae; genus Macrothele; species Macrothele yani. The sequence goes on along the minus strand of CM077000.1, from coordinate 75,666,363 downwards.
TACAGCGATTTAATAATGATTCGAATGCCTGTTCCAGTTCACTTTGCGGAATTGCCTCTAAAGCACGCGTCGAAGCTGTTTGTTTGGTCGAAATATCATCAACATAACACCCTTTTAACGTCATTTTAAATTTTGGGAATAAAGAAAAGTCGCAGGGTGATACATCAGGCGAATACGGGGGATGATTCAACACACAGACGTTATTTTTCGCCAAAAATCTACGAACAAGAAGTGAGGTGTGACTGGGTGCATTATCGTGCAACAAACACCAACTGTTTTCATCCCGATATTCTGCACGAATGCTTTGAATTCTGTCCATCAAACGCTTCAAAACATTTTAATAAAACTCACCAGTAATTGTTTGTCCACTTGGAACAAATGTTTTGTGGATAATAATACCCTTACTATCGAAGAATGTAATGAGCATTGTTTGGATTTTCGATGGAACTTTTCTTGCTTTTTTTTTTTTTTTTGGCTGGTGGTGAGTTTTTTGACTTCCATTCCGCACTTTGTCGCTTTGTTTTAGGATCATATTGAAAACACCATGTTTCATCACCTGTAACAACAGATTTTACGAAGTTTGGATCATTTTCAGCGGCTGAAATGATGTCTCTGCAATGTGTACTTCTCCTTGATATTTGTTCGTTGGTTAACGTGTGTGGAACAAATTTAGCACAGACTTTTGTTTTGCCCAAATCTGCATGCAGGATGGTTCGAATCGTTTTTTTGTTGATGTTTAAAGACTCTTCCATCATTCTTAGTGACGCACATCGATTGTTTGCCACGAAATCACGCACTTTTTCAATAATCTCAGGTGTCCTAGATGAACTTGGTCTTCCGGTATGCTTATCATCTTCTAGCATATCTCTTCCGCCCCAAAAATGTTTGTGCCACCGGAAAACATTTGATCTACTTAAACAAAACTCACCGTAAACTTGTTTCATTATTTGGTACGTTTTCGAGGCACTTTTAGCGCCAGTCTTAAAAATTCTTTGACGCACTGTGTATTATTACAGCCAATCTCTATGATAGCCTCTAATCTTTCTAAATACAGCGCGTTTCATAATAATACTAGCTTTACTACCCGGCGTTGCCCAGGCTATAGGCTTATTAATTTCATATTCCCTTATATGTCACTGGAAAAATCAGAAAAAAAAATTGATGCTTGCAAGAAAGGAAAAAGCTGATTTCACAAATTCGGTCATTACTAATTATTTATTCATAGTGTGATTATTTCAGCACTTGGCCGTACACAACATTTTTGGTTTCTCCTTCATCATATAATTTTGTTGGATCCTTTGCTCTTGACATTCCAACATACAGCTATAGAATCAAACGGGCCAAACGCGTTACGAATAATTTAACACGCGTCCAGGAGACACAGCATTGGAACACTGACTGAACGAAATTCGTTAACAATTTGCTATCGACGATCAAATGCATCACGTGCTTTCAGTTTCAGACGTCTTTGAGGGGCGAATCTCTGGGATAAAAAAGTTAAAAATGTATCTTTGCGAATATTTTATGAAACTGGCTGAAATTTTAATGAATACCATAAATCGCTAATAGGAACATGACCTCCAAATTTTGCCTGAATAGGTAAATAACCTTTTATATTACCTGTCAAAATTTTATTAACCGTTTCTGCGTATATACACTATCTACCAACAAGTAATTGGACACCTGTGATAGCAAAGGAAAACGAAGTTTATTCACCTCCAATAGTTGGTGGAGCCTCCATGAGCGGCGATTACAGCTGCGACCCTCCGGGGCATACTCCCAACCAGGCGTTGTACGACGGCTAGCGGTATTTTCTTCCACTCGGCTTGGAGAAGACAGGTCAGTACCTTCACCGCTTTCGGACGGTGGAGGCATCCCTTAAATCGACGCTCCAACTCGTCCCAGAGGTGCTTGATAGGGTTAAGATCAGTGCTCTGCGCAGGCCAGTCCATTCGGTTAACCCCATTGTCACCATACCAAGACAGGGTGGACCTCGCAACATGACAGGTGGCATTGTCATCCTGAAAGTAACATGGGTCCACCCAATAAAACTGCCACAACGCAGGGAGCGCATGGTCATCCAAAATGGTGCAGTAGGTCTCGGTGTTGAGTCTACCAGGAATTGCGACCAAGGGTCCTGTGCCATACCAGGAGAAACATCCTCATAGCATAATTCCACCGCCGCCGAACTTCACAGTTGGCACAATACATTCCGGCAGGAGGCGTTCTCCAGGCAGACGCCAAACCCAGACCCTACCATCCGAACGGTAGAGGGTGAACCTTGATTCGTCGCTCCAGAGAACCTGTTTCCACTGTTCAACGGTCCACTGTCGACGTTCTTTGTACCACGTTAGCCGAGCAGCGCTATTGGACTTGGTGATCAAAGGCTTGTAGGCGGCAGCCAGTCCATCATAACCGAGCAGATGGGCTTCCTTACGGATGGTATTCATCGAAAGAACACTCCCGGATGTCTGTTGAAACTTATCGCGGATGTGGCCCATCGATTTGGCGCGTTTCTTCCGAATTTCTCTGGCCAGCACCCGTCGGGCTCTAACTCCCAGTTTTGTGCGTCTGCCGGGTCGGGGCGCATTCCGACAGTCACCTCTCATCTTCTACTTGCCAATCACGTAGGCCATTTCGGGTACTTCAACTCGTTGGATATGTCACGTATGGATCGGCCATTTCTGCGATACCCGACGATTAGACCTTTCTCGGAATCAGAGAGCTCCGAACTGCGTGGCATCTTGCATGCGACTGGTTGCGTTGTTGTTTCCCACATGATATTTAATGGCGGTGGCAGTGATGTGTATCAGGACCGCAGATATTGTCGATTGCAGGGGTGTCCAATTACTTGTTGGTAGATAGTGTATTTCTGTTTACGGATGAATTAAAAACCCCATACCTATTTTTAAAAGTTTTGACCGGATTCCGGTGAAATTTTGAGGAACTCCTCATTTCCAGTTCATGGTGTTGACAAAAATTCCAGCCAGTTTCGTTAAGATTTCGCAAAGTTCGTTTTTGCATTTTTTTATGCGCAGTTCTCAAAGAATAGAAACACCTGTGGATGAATGCAGTCACGTGCTTTCAGATTTGGAACAGATAACGATGACGTAGCAAACGATGCTGACTTTATTGATTAGCTTATTAATTAGTTCATAACTCGCAAACGGAACAACTTAGAGATCTTAAAATAGTTGCATTGACCTAGAAATTCCAGTATTAATAAGCTATGCAAATTTCACGATGTCACAGTTCGGCGTTCGAGAGTTTTTGCTGCTTCAGACAAACAGACGTTTTGTGTTTTATGTATAAGATGACCGCCTATCATTCTGAAGAAAACACTGCGAAAAACAACGTTAATTTTGGACAGCAAAATCTTCCATAACATTCTGTATGTGATGGGGAATAAAGGACACAAAAATGTTTTAAAAAGTCCTGACTAGCTATAATGCATTTTTATTAGAATGTAGCCTATAGCCTGTCTCAAGACGGTTGTTTTTAAACTTTAAATAAATATTAATTATAGGGGATGTAGCCCGTCCTAAGACGGTGAAATTTTTAATTGAAGCAGATTGAAAACAAATTAAACAGGCGCCGGCTTTTTTGGAAAGAAACATAGTAAAAAATTATAGAATAAGAGCTCATTCATGTTAGAACTGAAAATTATATGCAATTTATTTCCGTTTTTCAAAAGACCTGGCGATAAATATTTTGCGGGAAATATTTGATGTTGTTGAACAAATTTCTTTGTAGTCTAGTTGTTTTCGTTTAAACTTACCTTAATAGCTTTTGCTTTGATTTTTCGCGTTAAATTACTTTTTCTCCGGCACACTTGTTATTTCGCTCACGGCTTGTTTTAGACTGCCATATCCGAAGTTTAGTTGGAATCATCATACCGAAGCTATTTCTACAAAATAATACAACATCTGGTATTACAAATCGGAACTATGTTAATTCTCGACAATGTGCTACTGGGGCGACATCTGCTTTTAGATGCAATCTTGCTCACTTCCACATCGCAAGATTTCAGTTTCTATTGTAGGTTAGAGCGTTTTGATAGATCGATATTTTGCAAAATGTATAATATAATCAGCACAAAACTCCGAAAATTAGTTAAATTAAAAAGTAAAAAATAATTAAAGCGTATAGATTAATATTCGAATTGTGCTAAATTAAATTAATTTACAAACGCAACTTGCCGCGCGATATTAAGATTTTAATTCGAATTTTGTACATCGGATAAATAGAACTCGAGTCATTGATAATCCAATGTATTTCAGTTTGCACGCGATCACCTTGACATCTCAATGCGATCGCGTGCAAACTCAACTTGCTGTTGACATTAAGAATTCCATTCGAATTTTGTAGATCGGAAAAACAAAACTAGAGTCATTATTAATCCAGAGTTTTTCAAATTACCACGCGATCACCTTGACATCTGAAAGTGATCTCCTGTTATTATATAGCAAGCAATCATTTTGACATCGCGAGAGCGCACACGAATTGATCGATAAGTGATGACGCAACAATGCAGACTCTGGTGTGACGTCAAACGTACCAGAGAGACCGATTTGGGTGTTTTCATTGTTAACGCTGTGTTGCAAAACCATATGACCATCTTTAGCCTAAATGTGAGAATCGTGAGTTATGTACCGCATGGTGGAAACGCTGCGTGTTATCGCAAGAGTGCAAAACTGCTGAAGTATGTAAATCACGGCAGTTTTGTTTCCAGTGGATTAGGCGGCAATAGCAGCTTACATGCTGAACGTCGACAGCTTGGGTTGAGGAAAGGTGCTGAATAAGTTTGTTTGGAAAATGGCAAATGACGGCCCAGAACGAGTGCAGAGAGTCCTCCAGATCAATAGCAAAAAACAAAACGACGCAGGTAGGCTCAGTTCTGATTGAGCCGTCTGTTTGGAACGTAGGATTACGACTTGCAGATCAGAGAGTTGAGATGAACTACCCGATCATGGTTTCAAAGCCTCTATTTAATGTGTTATAGTCAACACAGGTCTATGACACGAAAAGTAGCTTACACAGTTTTTACAAATAATGTTGTATACATTGCGACCACAAAGCATACATGAATTACCCAACGTCGTGCTATGTTTTCTTGGGCTTCTTGCGTTTCTCATTACTTGCTTTTGCTTCTCGTTTTGATTTTCTCCACTTTTGCTTGCGTTCATTTTGCGAATTCCGCGGCATTGTCGAAAATGTTAACCCGTTCAGACGAAAACATTTGTTTTGTTTTTAATTTTAGTTTAAACCACTGCGATATGTTCTTTATATATTTAAATAGATCTCGTCGAGAGCTTTAAAACGATACCACGCACAGTCATTTTGTACTCACGGTTGTCTAGATAAACAACGATATTGTCAAAAGTGCTCACCGGTTTATAAGAAAACAGTTTTTTAAATGTTTTCTTTAGCCTTCTGCCCGTGATATTTTCCAAGATAATGAAGCATTTATATTTCAACAGGATTCAGCTCCATGTCATGTTGCTGCTGTGGGCAAAACGTGGTTTCAAGATAATCATATTCCACTGCTAGAATGGCCTGGGAATAGCCCAGACCTTAACCCCATCGAAAATCTATGGAGCCGACTAAAGAAACTTGTTAGTAAGAAGCAACCCAGCAATAAAACCCAATTAATAGAAGCAATAATTCAATCTTGGTTTCACATTATAACAGCTGCAGAACTAAAAAACTTGGTTCACTGGCGTTGTAAGGCCGTAATTAACGCTGAAGGTTACCCAACTAAGTATTAACTGACATGGTGATAATTTTTGTATATCTCATTTTTTCAATGTGTTTTACTTTAGTTCTTTATTACTACTGTTCTAGTACAAAATCCTTCATAAAAGTTGTTGCGCTACATTCTTGATGAAATTATCATTCCATTGATATATAATTTTATGGTATTACTCAAAACAAAAGTGGTGTTATGAGCTATCAAACCTCAAAAATACACCATTTCCAAAAGGTTTCCACAATTTTGGTCACCACTGTATATCATAAAAACTTAAGGTAGCAATCTTAAAAGCACGATAATTAAAACACTACGCAGGCTTCCAATGAAGTGAAGAACTTTTTTAATGTATAAGTTAAAAGATTAAAAATAAAGCCATAAGAACTTTCGGTCTTCCTAAAGACCATCATCAGATGAAAGTACTGAAGGAACATTTTTGGGTGGGGAGACATATAAGTAACTTACAGGCGTGACGTACAGAACAGGTGATCATGTCGTCAATCCAGATATGATGATTTTAAATCGATATATGAATACATACAATCAAATGGTCAAATTATCAAAAAATTAACATACACGACAAGACGTAAAAAAAGAGTAAATGAATCAAGTAAGGCAAATACAAAAAATAAGGAGGCAATCTTACGCAACTTACCTACAATAACCGGATAATATGCTTACCTAACTTACTCAAGTCTAATAACAATGATTTATATATATATATATATAAATAAAAATGAACTTTCAGAAGACAAAAGTGATGTTCAATGCTTTTACAAGAAATGAAGATTTATCGATTGATGGAGAAAAGCTGGAGATAACAGACACATACGTTTATCTTGGACAGCAGATATCAAGTGAGGGTCACATTGATGAAGAAATTAAACGGCGTACAAAACTTGGCTGGAGAGCTTTTGGAAGAAACAGCATAATTTTCAAGAGCAATATGCCATTATGTCTTAAAAGAAAAGTGTTTGATCAATGCATCCTTCCAGTGCTTACGTATGGTGCAGAGACGTGGACCTTAACTAAAAGAGACATACAAAGGCTGCAGACAACTCAAAGAAGCATGGAGAGGTGCATGCTTGGTGTAACCAGGAGAGATAAGAAGAGGAACACGTGGATCCGAAAAATGACAAGAGTGGAAGACATCATGATCAGAGTTAAATCCCTGAAATGGCAATGGGCTGGACATACTGCCAGAAGAACAGACCATCGATGGACAGCCGAAATTTTAGATTGGATTCCAAGGGACAGGAAAAGACCCAGAAGAAGACCACATGGAAGATGGGTGGATGAAATTCGAAAGTATGCGGGAGTGACATGGAGGAGACTGGCACAAGACAGACCGTTGTGGAGGAAACTTGGGGAGACCTTCGTCCAGCAGTGCATTGATAATGGTTGACAATGATGATGATGATATATATATATAAATAAAAATGAACTTTCAGAAGACAAAAGTGATGTTCAATGCTTTTACAAGAAATGAAGATTTATCGATTGATGGAGAAAAGCTGGAGATAACAGACACATACGTTTATCTTGGACAGCAGATATCAAGTGAGGGTCACATTGATGAAGAAATTAAACGGCGTACAAAACTTGGCTGGAGAGCTTTTGGAAGAAACAGCATAATTTTCAAGAGCAATATGCCATTATGTCTTAAAAGAAAAGTGTTTGATCAATGCATCCTTCCAGTGCTTACGTATGGTGCAGAGACGTGGACCTTAACTAAAAGAGACATACAAAGGCTACAGACAACTCAAAGCAGCATGGAGAGGTGCATGCTTGGTATAACCAGGAGAGATAAGAAGAGGAACTCGTGGATCCGAAAAATGACGAGAGTGGATGACATCATGATCAGAGTTAAATCCCTGAAATGGCAATGGGCTGGACATACTGCCAGAAGAACAGACCATCGATGGACAGCCGAAATTTTAGATTGGATTCCAAGGGACAGGAAAAGACCCAGAAGAAGACCACATGGAAGATGGGTGGATGAAATTCGAAAGTATGCGGGAGTGACATGGAGGAGACTGGCACAAGACAGACCGTTGTGGAGGAAACTTAAGGAGACCTTCGTCCAGCAGTGGATTGATAATGGTTGACAATGATGATGATGATGATATATAAATCATTGTTATTAGTTTTTATGATTGACTCATTCCGCACGAGAACCTGATATCTTCACTACTGTATATTTCAGATATAAAGAAATATCTGTCAGGTACTAAAGATTTAGTTTTTTTGTGCGCTTAAACTCCTACGTATTAAGCAAACTCTTTCACAATACCTCTTTCTCGCGGGCGATTGTTAAATCAATAGGAATTCCGGTGTGATATTCGAAACAACATCTCGACATCACTCTAAGTGTATTATAGAATTTTTCCAGACAAGGGTGCATAAGCGCAATTTAACGGCGAAATCCTCGTGTTAAATACGAACATGTCGACGAAAAGAAATTTGCAGCAATTGCCGAATAGCCATTTGAATAATATGTTCGTTGGATGCCTCTTAATTTCCAAAATGGAAATTTCATTACATTTAAAGAAGGAGACACTCCTGATTTGAATTGAAAATTATTTCTTTGTAGTCCTGGAATCCTGCTCTCGTGATCACGGTATTGCGCAAATCTGAACTTGGCGAAAATGTGAAAGGTGAGATGATTGCGCAGTATTGAAGCCGTTCTATTTTGCGGCAGAATGATTTCGAAAGATATGATTTGCCCACGCGTAGGCGACCGGGTATGGAAATTCTGCGTGAATGTCTTTCAGTGGGTGAGAAGAGTAGGAGAATTTTTCATATAATTACATTTGAAACCGGAAACGTACACTGAAAATATATTCAAATGAAACTTGTTTGCGTTTCATTGAGAAACATCATGATGCGAAAAAAAGAGAAGTATTTCTGATTCATCCACAAAGAAATTTGTATTTTTATTTTTTTCCCAGCATTTCTCGATCGCCATGCTCTCTATGGCTATTATACACTGGTGTGCAAAAATTAAGGACGAAGAGGGGAAATTAGCATAACAGCGGAACGAGCAAGCAGAACGGACCCAAGTAGGGCATGCGCTACTTTCCCATTTGTGGGAGCTTGTTCAATGGGTCGTGGATCCGTATGGCTTCCAAACGCTTTCGGTGTCTTGTTGAGTCCATGCCGAGACGAATCGTCGCCGTCATCAGGGCGAAAGGTGGTGCTACACGTTACTAGACAGGTATCTCTAAATCAATTGCTCTTCAATGGAAATGTCTTAACTAAATCTTTCATTATTTTTTTTATACTTTGCTTATCAATGGTTATATATTGTCATGTGTTAAGATTTCTACGTAATGTAACTGTACGTCTGTATGCCACCTAATGTTTAGTTACAGTTGATTATCATCATGTATTCCTCAACGTACCTGTACTATTCTATTATGATGATTCGTGTGTCACTGTGAATTTCTATGCATGTTTATTGTAATTGAGTTATAACACACTAGGGATACATTACTGCAACTGTATTTTGTTTTGTTTAACTACTTAGCACAGACTACTTAGCACAGACTCAGACTTTGACTACTTAGCACTCTGTCATGTTTGGTATTTCTGTGGTGAAAGGCAGAATATTCAATAAATTTAAATTCAAATTCAAATATAACAAGCGTTCTCACCCCATTTCATTTAAACCGTCAAAGAGCAAAGCGTAAACATTCGTTTTTTACGCTTTCCAACCGTAGGTTGAAGAAGCGTGTATGCTCCAGCTTTGTCCGTCTGTCCGCACGATAACTCACGTAAAAATGGTTCGATTTCGATGAAATTTTAGTATGTGGTATGGGCCCACCTGGGGACGAACCCTGTTGAAAATGGACGAAATGAGGTTAAAGGTCACGCCATAGGAGAGGGATCCATTCCATTGCCCTTATGCGTCATAACTTGCGTAAACATGGTTCGATGTCAATGAAATTTTAGTATGTGGTAGAGGACCACCTAGGGATGAACTCTATTGAAACTTGGTGAAGTGGAGTCAAAGGTCAGTTCACAGGAGTGGGATCCATTTCATTTCCCCTGTACGTCGTAACTTGCGTACACATGGTTCGATTGCGACAAAACGTTATCATGCTATTCCGGAGGTATATTGAACCGGTTCTGCTGAATATCAACGAAATGGGGTCAAAGGTCATGGCACAGAAGCAAGATTTATTCCACAGCCATTATTCTCATAACTTACGTAAAAATGCTTCGATTGCGACAAAACTTCAGCATGTTGTTCCGGAAGTAAACTGAACTAATTCTGTTTAATATCATCGAAGTGGGGTCAAAGGTCAGGGCACAGGAGCGAGATTTATTTCACAGCCATTATCCTCATAACTTGACTAAAAATGCTTCTATTGCGACAAAACTTTAGTATGTTGTTCCGGAGGTATACTAAACCAATTCTGTTTAATATAATCGAAATTGGGTAGTCAAACGTCAGGGCACAGAAGCGATATTTATTCCACAGCCATGATTCGTCATAACACACGTAAAAATGCTTCGATTGCGATAAAACTTTATCATGTTGTTCCGGGGGCATACTGAACCGGTTGTGTTTAATATCATCGAAATGGGGTCAAAGGTCAGGACAGAGGAGCGAGGTCTATTCCACAGCCATTATCCTCATAACTTGAGTAATGATTTCTGGTATGTTGGAAAGCGTATCATAATCAAAGCATTGCACGATTTTACTAACTTGTTTTTCTTTCACATAGTAAATGTATTTTTCTTCGTTGTCATGTATTACTCTTGAGGAAGCTAAATCCTTTGCGACTTGAAAGTTTCATATCGGAAAGCACAACGAAACAAAGTTGTATAAACCCACTGTAATTCCTCGTCCTTTTTCCTGAATGTTAACCCGCCAATTTCAGTCAACACCAGTCTCACTTAGTGTCCGTCGACGAATCTACGACAGTCCAAAGTGGTCATTTTAACCACCCGTTAAGTGCATCCAGATGGCGCACTGTTTTCAGTGATGTTCTCTTAGTGTCATAACATCTTCTTGACAGCGGGGATGGCAACAGTAAAGAATGATATTCTGGCTTCTTCTCTGCGGTATGTCTAAAATGGCCCCATTCGGAACATGATTACAGCAAGGCGGCTCTTTTGTTTACCTCAGCGTGTGTCTGTATACATCCAATTCGATCGAGGCACAGAAGAGAATACAAACAGAAATGGTTTTTCTCCACATTAGGCAAAGTTGTAATTACCTTTCGTCTTATTTATGTGTACTTCGCAAACACTTCTCCTATCTGCCTAACATTCAGAAAAGTTTTGTGGTTTATTTATAAAGCTTCATTTCCCTTGGCATGGAAGGACTTTGGGAAATACGAAAGTTCAAAGGAACCTACGTTACACACACAGAGAGTCGTTTGAGTAATTTTTAGCATGCGTTTTTGTAAAAAAAAAAAAAAGATTGTGCTTATGTTATCGGTTTGTCCGTCCGTCCGTCCGTCTGTGTAGACACAATATATTTGCAAATATAATTCCGGTTTGAAAAATTCTTTTTGCAGTGGAAAGCTTGAAACAGGCGAATGATGATCCTTTATTATTATTTTTTTTTTTACGATGTACAATTTCGTCGCTAGAGGTCGTAAATACAGATGATATCGAATTGTAAATACATTTTATTCCATATATTTGATCCTGAACATCAGATTGAAAAAAATATTTTACCTTTCGATTCCATTTATGTCGAAGAGTATTTTAGGTATTCTCACTTTTTCAAGTTACGCATAGATTTTCTGCTAGGGGGCGTAAAATTTAATTCCGTACCCCCGATACCTCTGCTTCTAAAACTCCGATTTGAAAAATGTTTCCTTTAACAAGTACAGCTCATGATGGAAAATCTTTTGCATATAGTTACTAGTTTTTGTAAAGAATGACTTGGCCACCAGGGGGCGTAAGTATTCATTTCGGCATCTGATGTATTTGCCACAAAAAACTGAGCTTCTAAAATCTTGATTGAAAAAATTCGTTCGGGCGCCGATGCCGCTCATGTCGATAAACCTTTTTTGGAATACATACTTCATAAAATATTTCATTGTTTCTCCCCATAGAGCATAGATATCATCATCATCATCATCATTGTCAACCATTATCAATCCACTGCTGGACGAAGGTCTCCCCAAGTTTCCTCCACAACGGTCTGTCTTGTGCCAGTCTCCTCCATGTCACTCCCGCATATTTACGAATTTCATCCACCCATCTCCCATGTGGTCTTTTTCTGGGTCTTTTCCTGTCCCTTGGAATCCAATCTAAAATTTCGGCTGTCCATCTATGGTCTGTCCTTCTGGCAGTATGTCCAGCCCATTGCCATTTCAGGGATTTAACTCTGATCATGATGTCTTCCACTCTCGTCATTTTTCGGATCCACGAGTTCCTCTTCTTATCTCTCCTGGTTATACCAAGCATGCACCTCTCCATGCTGCTTTGAGTTGTCTGCAGCATTTGTATGTCTCTTTTAGTTAAGGTCCACGTCTCTGCACCATACGTAAGCACTGGAAGGATGCATTGATCAAACACTTTTCTTTTAAAACATAATGGCATATTGCTCTTGAAAATTATGCTGTTTCTTCCAAAAGCTCTCCAGGCAAGTTTTGTACGCCGATTAATTTCTTCATCAATGTGACCCTCACTTGATATCTGCTGTCCAAGATAAACATACGTATCTGTTATCTCCAGTTTTTCTCCATCAATCGATAAATCTTCATTTCTTGTAAAAGCATTGAACATCACTTTTGTCTTCTGAAAGTTCATTTTTAATCCCACTTCTTTACTCTTGTCAGCAAGTTCCTGGATCATATTCTGCAGCTCTGATGGGGTAGTTGCAAAAATGACTACGCCATCAGCAAAACGAAGGTGGGTTAGATAATCTCCATTAATCTTTATCCCTTTGTTTTCCCAGTTCAGTGATTGAAAGACATTTTCCAATGTGGCATTAAAGAGCTTCGGAGATATGGTGTCACCTTGTCTCACTCCCTTTCCAATGTTTATGTGTGTTGTATTTTCAAACAGCCGAATCTTTGCACTTACATTTTCATAGATGTTATTAATAATATTAATATAGATATATATTTTATTCTTTAAAATATCTCTGCTTCTAATGGACCGATTTGAAAAATTCCTCCTTTATCGGATAGAGTTCCCGGTGCGACATACTTTTCATATAATTAAAAAAAATCAAGTAATTCATAGGCTTTCCGATAGGGGGTATAAAGGCAAATTGCGTTTCCCCTGATATCTCTGCTTCTAAAACTCCAATTTAGAAACTTTTTTCTGTACCGGATGCAACTCCTGATGGGAAATCTTATGCATGTAATTTCGTAAATAATAGTTTGGCCACCAGGGGGCGTAAGTCTTAATTTCCGCTTCTGAGGAATTTGCAGCAAAAACTGTGCTCCTGAGAACTGGACTTAAAAAAATTATTTCCTGGGCCGATACCTCTCACATCGAAAAACCTTCTGAGAATACTTTCCTTTTTAAAATAATGCACGTTTTCCCCAACAGGGGGCGGGGCGTATATGCATTTCTTATATCTACTGATACCTCTGCTTCTAACGGTCCGATTTAAAAAAAATATTTCTTGGTTGAAGAGCGTTTCCGCTGCGAAATGTTTCTCATATAATTAAAAAGAGGTCGTAAGTTCATGATTCCATTTAAAGAAATATCTGCGAGATTTAAAACCCGATCGAAAAACTTCTTTCTTCGGTCAGATAATGGTTTTTTATACCCGTTCCATTGACTTTGAACAGCGTTGACAAATTTTATTCGAGTCCGAACGGAATCAAAAGACGTGCTCTTTACACCCGAAAATTCGATGTCATTTTCTTGTTTTCTCATTAACAATACAAACCATCTTCCTGCTTTTTAGTTTTCTCGCTTATGATCATAAAAACGAACTCGCAATTAATTTTCTCTTTTGTGTAAAGTTTACGGTTTTTGTTTTGTTTTCCGAGTGGAGGTTTAACGATAATCGTGAGCAACTCGATTGGCTCTAAGCCGTCGCGTGTCCCTAATTTAGGGCCACTGGATCCAGAAAAGGGAGAGAGCCAGTGTCGTAGGACACACACAAGACCCATACCTCATCGGGATTTGAACCCAGACCCATCTCGGACGAATGATCATAAGCCAGCGCTTAAACCACTGAGCCACCGGAACGTCAGCTTAGGGATTTTTAGCTCACCATTGGGGGAAAAAAAAAAAGTACGTGCTTTGACATCACTTTGTCCGTCCGTCCGTCTGTCTATCGACACCACATCTCTGCAACTACTGGACCAATCTGAAAAATCTGTTTTTGCATTGAGAAGCGTGAAATGCGAAAAAGATCATCCTTGCATTTCGGTTAGTTTCCAATATACAATTTTGCCGCTAGACGTCGTACATTCAGATGCTGTTAAAATGCATTTATTTCACATTACTGCTCTAAATATCTGTTTGAAAAAAATATTTCTTCTCTTAGATAGCATTTATAACAATGTTGAGAACAGCTTCCTTTTCCAAAAATGTATATTTTTTTCACTAGAGGGCGTAAAGGGAACATACGATTTCCCAGATATCTCTGCTTCTAAAAGTCAGCCTTGAAAAATTCTTTTTCGCGTCTGATAGAATTCCTATTGGGTATGTAATTTCTAAATTTTTTCTAAAGAACGGTTTTGCCACTAGATGGCGTAAGAGTATATTTTTATTCTTATGGATTTCCAGTTATTACTGAAAATCCATAAAAATACTCGATTGACAAAATTCGTTTGTGCTCAGATACCGTTCGTCTCAAGAAATCTTTTTAGTATACCATCTGCTTAAAAAAATGCGTAGCTTTTCCGTCAATGAACTTAAATTGATTTCTTATTTTTCATAACTTCTGGTCTTCTAATAGTCCAATTTGAAAAATTATTTCTTTGTCCGAGAGAGTTCCTGGTGCCAAATGTATTCCACGTAATTTCGTTTGTTTTTAAACCACAAGTTTGCAACTAGAGAGCATTTGCAAATAGATTCTCTCTAGTTGCAAACCACAAGTTTGCAACTAAAGAGAATTTGGTGTTCAAGTGTATATGTGTATAGATTGAACTTCTACTAAAATAGAGAGCATCAGTTCGCGTTTCGATTTATAGGAATATCTGCTCGTCTGAAAACCCGATTAAAAAATCTTTTTTGCATCAGTTACCATTACTTCCGAAAGTACACTGCTGGCCACCCAAAATGCAACACCAAGAAGGAAGCATCCGATTGGCCTGAAATTCGCAGCATGCGTCGCCCGCGAGAGGACATGCAAACGATTAGCATTGCAGGGCATATGCAAATCATGTGCGTCCGGCACGCCACCGAGAAGCACTATACGAAGGGTGCACAGAAGGCGGGGTGTAAGTAGTGGAAGTGGGTTGTGCTGCCGGACCTGTGCGTGGGAAGCTTCCTGATGCCTCGTCGCAGAATACGGCAGTCATTCCAGCACGTTTCGGAGTTGGACACAGGATGAATGAATAGTGGCTTATCGCGACAGCGGTTTATCGTACCGAGACATCGGCGCCCATGTGGGACGACATCCAGCCACAGTGAGGCGAGTATGGATTCGGTGGGTGCAGGAGGGACGGACCGAACGACGTGAGCGATTTACCGCAGCCGCGGCACACCACCGAACGAGAGGACTGGCATGTTGTGCAGCCGGCATTGACGGCTCGTACCGAAACATCACGAACGTTAGCGCTGGAATT
The DNA here is from genome assembly GCA_039090855.1 of Macrothele yani. Classification (NCBI taxonomy): domain Eukaryota; kingdom Metazoa; phylum Arthropoda; class Arachnida; order Araneae; family Macrothelidae; genus Macrothele; species Macrothele yani. Next base: position 75,650,889 of record CM077000.1, on the reverse strand, counting down.
AGGGTGTGTTGCGCAACAACCGGTGTCAGCACGTACCGTTCGACGCCGTCTGCAGGAGCGGCGACTTGTCTCACGGCACCCATTGCTCCGATTACCATTGACGTTACAACACCGGCGAGTGCGGCGGCAGTGGGCCGTTGAACGCCGCACCTGGACTTCGTAATGGCACAACTTTGTCTTCTCCGACGAATCCCGCTTCTGTTTGCAACACCACGATGTTCGGATCCGCGTGTGGCAGCACCGCTGCGAGTGATTGTATGACGCCTGCATTATGCATCGCCATACCGGTCCGTCGCCTGGCGTTATGGTTTGGGGCGCAATTGGATATGACACCCGCACGCCTCTGGTACGCATTGCCGGTACACTCAACAGCCACCGCAACATCTACGTTTTGGAGCCTGTAATCCTCCCTTATTTGCAGGACCTGCCAGCGGCCACGTTTCAACAGGACAATGCGCGCCCGCACGTGTTACGCATCGTGCAACAATTCTTCACGGCCCACCAGGTGTCACTGCTGCCGTGGCCCGCCTGTTCTCCCGATATGTCGCCCATCGAACACGTCTGGTCGCTGATCGACAGCCGAGTGGCCCGGCAAGCACCACCCGCGGCTACGCCTGATGAACTGTGGCAACGTATGGAAACAGCCTGGACCGACATACTCCACCAAGCCCACATCCAAAACCTCTTTCGTTCGATGCCGCGGCGTGTAGCGGCCGTTATTGCCAGCCATGGGGGCCACACGAACTATTGATGTCTGCGTGTTCCGTAAGTCGCACGGGCCTGTAAGCTCAATCGTTTCACCTTTGTATCTGTTGTCATGTGTCCAGTAAATTTGGCTTTGCTATCTCGTGTCCTTCTGGGTGTTGCATTTTGGGTGGCCAGCAGTGTATTTTACGAGTAATTCATTCCCAAAATAACGCACAATCTCCCCAATGATGGGAGCAAATATTTACTCTGTTTATCTCGATATCTCTGCTTCTAAAAGTCCCATTTAAAAAAAAATTGTTTATTCCAGATACAATTCACTCTCTAGAATCTTTTGTACATACTCATAGGTGTTTGCGTTTTAGAATTATAAAGCTGTGTGGGGGCAGTGTGCATTTCTGTTTGCAATTGTATCTTCGTTTCAAGAAATCCTTCTGAAAAATTTCATTTCTTTTACTGTCTGCCATTAGCTACAGCAAAGATTTGGAAATCGTATCATCTCTAAATAATGCAGTTTTCCGCTTGGAGGCGTAAACGACAAAATGTTTTCTTTGTACTGTGCTTTCAGAAGACGATCTTGAAAAATAATTTTCATGTAGCATATCTTTTGCTATGAAGAACTCTTTTCGCATGTGTTCCACTTTTTCGACATTCGAAATTCTTACTCCGTAGCGTTGACTCTCTGACGCTGCTTTGGGGTTCGACATTTAACCTGGTGCAGTTTGAGGTGCCGTTGCGAAGCGGTCTGTCTGTACGAGCCCAGATAGTTTACGTCGGCACCGGTAAATCAATGGCGTGTTGTTGGCAAGGGCATGCTCTCTGGACGCTGCTACGTCCGCCGATGGTATATTCGCGGTACACCCTTGATAGAGTTGACCTCGGGAACCCTAGGGTTTTTACACCACTTGGACGATAGAATGGCCCATCTGTCTTAGGTCGACAATGCGTCCACCATCAAAGTCGCTCAGATCACCATGTTTACCCATGCTCGACGATGATTGCCATCATTCTGTATGATCTCTGGCCATCTGTCTATGCGTAGGTAAATCCCACGCCGGAAAGCTCCTGTGTTTTAGAGTAAATGAAACCCATGTAAATGCCGTTCTCACGTCGTCCACATCATCAAAGGTTCGGAGAGCGAAGGCGTTCTCTAATGACCCAAAAAGGCGGTAGTCCGTAGTTGCCAGATCAGGGGAATACGCCGAGTGAGGCAACACTTCCCACCCACAGTCCAGTAACTTTGCCGGGTGATTAAAGCAGCATGAGGTCTGGCGTTATCAAGATGAAGAATCACGCCTTTGATATTGACGTGTGCTGGCCGCTTCAATGTCAGTTGTTCTCACAATTTGTCCAACTGTTGGCAGTAGAGGTCAGCATTTATCGTTCGGTTAAGTGCCAACACCTCCCAGTACATTAATCCCTGGACATCACACCAAACACCCAACAAAACATTTTCGGGATGCAGCCCTCCTTTTGAGGTCGATAGAGCAGACTCCGCACCTCGGCACACAGTCCGTCGACGCTTTACATTACGGTACAGTACCCATTTCTCATCACCCGTTACAAGTCGTCCCCCCCAAAAAAGCTTCATTTCTGTGACGAAAAAGCAAAGAGACACAGGTACGGTTTCTGTCCTCTCATTACTTTGAAGAAAGCTGGTGAGGAACCCAGTTATTTAATTTGGTGAAGAACTCAACCGCATCCATCCGTCTTTCGACTGTTTTTCTGTCTACCGACAAAGTTTCCAATAATTCCTGTACGTTTGAATGTATGTTATTTGTTATGGCTTGGTCCACATCCTCGTCAGAAACCACGGATGGACGTCCAGGACGTGGTTGATCTTTACAGCTTCTGTCTCCGTCCCGGAATTTCCGAAACCAACGGCGACATGTGCTATCATCAACTGCATCCTCCCCATACACTTGACAGATGTTGCGGCAAGCCATGTCGTCCGTGATTTCCGTTTAAGAATGATTTACTCGGACAAACCTAGTGCCTCTATATGCTGTACTGCACCACGCTATATTGGCCGAAAATTCGGCATCGCAGCGTCATCTGTGATGTAACTACTCCGGTCGCAATTTGCATCTATTACAAAAACTGGTAGAACTTTTGCACACACGTAAAAATGTATCGTCTGCGTTCGGTATAGGTCTGTCCAACAACTGGGCACCGGGGATGACACGTCAACTCTCCATCACCCCTACTCTAAGGTTTTGTCTACTGAGTGCAGTGACGTTGTTTTTTCTTATATCTGTTCTTCCAACTGTTTGGTTTAAGAAGCACTTTTACCAAAGATATTTTCCTCGACGGGAAACGTATTCTGCGTAGTTTGTTAAATTTCGTAACACACTTTTCAGCTGCCAGAGAGAGAAAGTAGCTATTTCTATATGTGATGTGTCTTATCGTTTGAAGAAATCTGGTTGACTGTTTTCGTTACCAGTTCTATTCAATATGAATAACTCCACCTAGGGTGTTTTCTCTTGGCTTTATTATTCAAAGTGGTCATTTAGGGGGATGATTGACACTAATCCTTACTGACTGGTTACTAAAAGGGCTATAACAATGGCGACGAACCTAAGAAAGGAGAGAGAAGATGTTTGATTCACTTGTTTTTTACCCAGTGGCATGATGTCTATGCCACATGAACTAGCCCTTTCCTATCTGGCCTTGGGTGTTTCCCCTGAGTCTTGTTATTCAAAGTGGTTACTTAGGGGAATGTTTGACAGTAATCTTTTTTGACTGATTACCTACTAAAGGGGCTGTAACAATGGCGACGAACCGAAGAAAGGGGAGAGAAGAAGTTTGCGTCACTTGCTTTTACCTAGTAGCATGATGTTTGTGTCAAGTGGACTATCCCTTCCCTATCATGCCTTTGGTATTTACCCTTAGCCTTGTTATTCAGAGTCATCATTTAGAGAGAGGATTGACCCTGATATGTTCTGAGTGATTACCTTCAAAAAGGGCTATAACAATGGCCGAGAGAGGAGATATTTGAGTCACTTACTTCTCCTCAGTGGCATGATGTTCCTGTCAGGGCGACTAGCCTTTTCCTATCATGCCTTGGGCTTTCCCCCTTAGCTTCGTTATTCAAAGTGGCATTTATGGCGATGATTGACACAAATCCTTTCTGACTGATTACCTGCTAAAAGTGCTATAACAGTGGCGACGGACTTAAGAAACGAAACAAAAGATATTTGAATCACTTATTTCTACTCACTGGCATGATATTCGTGTCAGGCAGCAACTTTCATCTCAATGGGTTGCCGGGCTTATGGCGCTTAAGCCTTCTGAAGAGCTTTGGGATCTGAAGTCCTGGTGGTAGTTTGACCCATCTTATCCAGGAAGTCTGAAGCAATGTACCATTTAGAGAAAACACTCTCCAAAGTCCTGCTCAGTTTCCTTCCTGAATGGGACGTTGTTATAAATTCCACTCTGGATTTCGTATCGAAAGCCCAGCAACTTACTGTCTTACCAGGCGACATTATTTGCAACTTCGATGTGGTTTCACTTTACCCTTCAATCCTCGTACCGTAAGCCACGAGAACATTAAAGATGGGTATATCAAATTCACCATTTTCCACGCAGGAGTCATGCCTCAGCATCTTCAAGTTAATAGACTTGGTCTCAAATACAAACTTTTACAGTTTCAAAGAACAAGAGTATAAGCAGAATAATGGCGCTTCGACAGAATAATGGCGCCTCACCTTCACCCGTCCTTGCAGAAGCAATACTTCGCCCAGCTGAGCAGAACATATTCTCCAGCATCACCCCTAGGCCTACCACCACCTGGCTGCTTTATGCGGACGACGTATTTTTCGTGTGGCGTCACGGAAAAGGAGACTCTTCCAATTTTCTTAGACAATACCAATGATATACATCCTGCGATCAGTTTCACGATGCAGCTTGAACACAACAATGCTTTACCTCATCTGGATGTTTTATTGAAGAAATCGCTTGACAACCGCCTCTGTACACAAGTTTTACTATAAACCCACGTCGGTATCCATCCAGATGCTCCACAGCTCTTTCTGTCCCGCAGAATACAAAACCGATATCTTCCGTTCTCGAATTAGAAGAGCCTTCGCCGTCTCCTCCGATACCCATTCTAGCCAGCACGAAATTGAAAGCGTCATCAAATTGGCCACTGATGCAGGATATTCATTGAATCCGATGCATAACTTTATCCAAAAAGCCAGGGTGAAATATTATTATCTTCTGCCGAAGCTTCGTTATTAGGCTCAGTTCCCTACATATCGAATGTGTCTTACAAACTCAATAATGCGCTTAAGAAAATGAGTTACGGTGTCGGCATAAAGTCTCCTGCATCTTTACATACTATGCAAAAAAAGAAATACTGAAGAACTACCTATTTCCAGCGAAGCAAATGTTTATTCGATTCTCCTACTACATCTGGACGGTTCTAAAGATTACTACAATGGAATGACCAAGCGATCCTTGGAATCAGAGTCAACGAACATCGAAGGGACATGATAAGGCTGTGGTTACGGAAAAGTAACTACGGCCCGATCCTGAGAAGTCAATTTCAGGTCCGCTACTTCTATGTGGGATGGTATAAAGAAATTGGCAACCTACTCTACCCCATTTGGGAAACATTCGAGATAATTACCAATAGTGATGCTCGCAATGACAGCGTCTCATTTCAGCTGCCACGACTTCAAGTAACGCCTTCTCCCTACCAGGATACCGCGTGCATAACCAACGTGACGCCTCGTATCTTTAAATGAATATAACGTCATATCTATTTATTGTCAAATCAAGTCACCGCGTTCAAATTGTTGCAGCGTTCTATTATTCAGATTGCAGTTTCTGTCTAACTTAAAGCCATGATGTACGAAAGCATGAAACCACTTATTTATACCCACACCGCACAGAATATTTCGTATATGTTACGAGTACGTAGCACTGAAACATTGAGACTTTTCAGATACGTTGCGCAATGTAACAGTAATGTTTCAGAAACCTTGCGGTTACGTCAAAATGTCCTCAAATGTTGCATAACTTCGAAACATAACCGATACGTTACAGTGAAAGGTCTTTGTAACTTCAACATACCAACTTCATATTATTGTTACGTATTTGAAAGATATTTGTGACATCATCAAATTACTGTTACGTATTTACTACGTTGACCATTATGGTTTTAATAAACTTTGTAAGATCACAATAAAAAATATTACACTCGACAGCTGTTTCAAAAACGACAATAGTCGTATTACGAGTTGTTTACGTTTTCACAGGTTCAACGAAGTCCGCGGCCGATTGGGAAGAATGGCAACGTTTATCTATTGATAATAAAATAACTAAAAATCAGTCCCAAATGAGGGTGTCGAAATTCTTCCATTATACATGTGGAATAGACTATATTTCAGCAAAAAAAAGAAAGAAAATCAAATTCGTCATTTCTCTAAATACCTACCAATATGAAAATTCTCAGCATCAAGTAAAAAAAAAACATGCTGGTATAGTATAGTAATACAGTGAGTGGCTACTTTGTTATGACCACCTGACAGTTTAAAAAAAATGAGATATAGCTGCACGCTTTTGCCGCCAGAGAGCGAGGCTAGTATAAAAAGAGAAAGCTTAGTGCTTGCGACAGTAGTAGAGGTGATTTTTGGGTGACGAAATGGGTAAAAAATGCTATTTGACGGACTTTCAACGTGGGATGATTGTAGGAGCTCGGAGCCATGGAGCGAGTATCACCGAAACCGCCGCATTCGTGAAATGTTCCACATCAGCTGTTGTTAAAGTGTTTAAAGACTGGACTGTCAGCCAAAAAAACTGGGTCTCTAAGTGCAACGTGTGGTCGTCATTGACTACTGACTGCTCGGGCGGAACGGAGAGTGTCCAGACTGGCAACAGACAACAGTGCAGAAAATTACAGACCATCTTTATCAAGTATCCCCTCAAATGATCTCTGCAAGCACTTTTCGTCTTACATTGCATCGGATAGGATATGGCTGCCGAAGGCCTGTTCGAACACCTTGGCTGTCTGCAGTTAAAAAAAGAAAGCGTCTCGAGTTCGCACAGGAGCCCAAGGATTGGACGGTCGATAATTGGAAACAAATTTTTTGTGTGGTCCGATGAATCACGTTCTCAATTGCACCATGCCGATGGCGGAATGAGGGTTTGGTGGAAACAGCACGAAAGCGTGGATCCCAAATGCATTGCTACAACCCTTTATGTTGGTGGAGGTAACGTTATGGTTTGGGAAATGTTTCCCTGGCATGCTTTGGGCCCCTTAATTCCTGTTGATCAACGTCTGACTGGCACATCATATCTGAAAATCGTTGCGGACCAAGCGCATCCTGTCACGTGGATGGTTTATCCCAATGGCTATGGCTACTTTCAACAAGATAATGCGTCCTGCCATAGTGCTCGTATTGTACAGGATTGGTTTCAGGAACATGCCGGTGAGTTTACATTGTTTAGGTGGCCCCCACGATCTCCAGATCTCAACTCCATTGAGAATTTGTGGGATGAAGTTGAACGAGCCATCAGACAGCTGGATCCACAACCCTGCAATATCACACTCCTGGAAAGTGCTATTCATCAAGCATGGTCTCAGATTACACAAACCACCTATCAACATCTCGTTCATTCCATATGCCACGAAGAATCGACGCAGTATTAAAGGCGAAAGGTGGCCCAACGAAGTACGTAAGGGGTGGTCATAATAAAGTGGCCACTCAGTGTACAACAACACAGCCATCTACTTAGATTTTATAAAATGCTTTTTAGAATTTAAAAATTTTAATTATCAAAGCAATTATTTACTTTCAGATGATCTTGAATCACAGAGAAAAAATGATTAAATATTAAGTCAACTCCCTCCAGTACGACAGTACCGCCATAGAATAACCCAGTCGCACGTGGAAATACGACTACGAGAGTGCTTTGGTGAAATGGCATAAATGCGCATGCTCTTTCACGCCGTTGTCAAACGAAAAATCTAAAATATCGCATGAATATATGAATGTAACATCAAGGTAGCAGTTATGTCCAGTAGAATGCTATGTTTAACGTAACCGTAATGTACAAAGAGTTATGTTCCAAAATAGATGTTGCTGAAACGTAATTGTAAGATACACTATCTACCAACAAGTAATTGGACACCTGTGATAGCAAAGGAAAACGAAGTTTATTCACCTTCAATAGTTGGTGGAGCCTCCACAAGCGGCGGTAACACCTGCGACCCTCCGGGGCATACTCTCAACCAGGCGTTGTACGACGGCTAGCGGTATTTTCTTTCACTCGGCTTGGAGAAGACAGGTCAGTTCCTTCACCGATTTCGGATGGTGGGGGCACCCCTTAAGTCGACGCTCCAACTCGTCCCAGAGATGCTCGATTGGGTTAAGGTCCGGGTTCTGCGCAGGCCAGTCCATTCGATTAACCCTATTGTCACCACACCAAGCTATGGGGGACCTCACAACATGACAGGTGGCATTGTCATCCTGAAAGTAACATGGGTCCACCCCGTAAAACTGCCACAACGTAGGAAGCGCATGGTCATCCAAAATGGTGCAGTAGGTCTCGGCGTTGAGTCTACCACGAATTGCGACCAAGGGTCCCATGCCATACCAGGAGGAACACCCTCATAGAATAATTCCACAGCCGCCGAACTTCACAGTTGGCACAATACATTCCGGCAGAAGGCGTTCTCCTGGCAGACGCCAAACCCAGACCCTGCCATCCAAACGGTAGAGGGTGAACCTTGATTAGTCGCTCCATAGAACCTGTTTCCACTGTTCAACGGTCCACTGTCGACGTTCTTTGCACCACGTTAGCCGAGCAGCGCTATTGGACTTGGTGATCAAAGGCTTGTGGGCGGCAGCACGTTCTTGATAACCAAACAGATGGACTTCCTTACGGATGGTATTCTTCGAAAGAACGCTCCTGGATGCTTGTTGAAACTCCTCGTGGATGTTGCCCATGGATTTGGTGCGGTTCTTCCGAATTTCTGTGGCCAGCACCCGTAGGTCTGTAACTCCCAGTTTTGTGGGTCTGCCGGGTCGGGGCACATTCCGACAGTCACCTCTCATCTTCCACTTGCCAATCACGTAGGCCACTGTCGATTTTGGGTACTTCAACTCGCTGGATATATCACGTATGGATCGGCCATTTCTGTGATACCCGACGATTACACCTTTCTCGAAATCAGATAGCTCCGAACTGCGTGGAATCTTGCATGCGACTAGTTGCGTTGTTGTTTCTCACACGATATTTAACGGCGGCGGCAGTGGCGTGTATCGGGACCGCAGATATCGTCGATTGCAAGGGTGTCCAATTACTTGTTGGTAGATAGTGTATCTCACAAAGTGTAACGAAAATGAGTGATTGTAACATTATTGATACACATCTTAAAGGCATTGTGCTGTATGAGTATGCTCTTACGCCAATAAATTGGATCGCTAGTACAGTTTTAGTATATTCTACATAATTGGTGTACAATTCCTCGTTATTAATTTGCTTATCGATAATTAGATGCCTTTCTAATTAAATGCATTAAAATGCCGTTTCTTTTGTTCCCAGGCAAAATAACTAACTCGTTATGTGTTTTCTATATGAAGTTTCAGGCACATTCAAGTTTTTAATAAATATTAAACAGCAACTGTCTTCCAGTGGCATTTTACTGGAATGAAATTCAAGGTAAATAAAGTGGGTATAAATTAAATTAAAAACCGCTTCGGCGCGTACCTGAATGAAAATATTATGGTGCCTGTTTCGTGAATTGTTTATTTTCATCATATTAAATTGAAAATCGTCGTTTCTTGCCGTCGGATGGTACCTGTGGAATATGTAACGCGATCCCACCGTGTGTGCTTCTGAAGCAGTGTTTCACGAATAACTTTTTCAGAGATGAATTAAAGTGAATTTTGAGAAAGATCCAACAAAAACAACACGAGAAACTCATTGTCGTTGCAGGGAACGTCTCAAATGGTATTTCACTCCTGCTTTCATGTACAATATGAGCAAGCATAATCCCGCATAAATTTCCTCCATGACACAAACACGCCTGTTGTTTCCCAAGAACAAAGATAGACGGTTGTTTGCCTTACTACTACTGCAGAAGGAAATTATGCGAATGAAAATCTTCGTCGAATGTGTCTGAGAGGAAAACAATACGGCGAATGTCAAGCCCGTTGTCCATCGCTGTCGTTTCTATTTTAAAATTAAAAGGTAACGTGAAGAAAGTACTACAAATTGTTGAATACAAGCGCTCACTGAAAACGATTGCGGATTCACATCTTTCCAATTATTAAAATATTTCACTTAAGCTGTTCGGCGATTAATCCCTTTCGAAATTAAATTTATTCAACATTTCGTTCCCGTTTGATTAATATCTTAAACTCGAGTTTCCGGAATCAAAACAACAGCACTGTCACATCTGGTTTAATCCTTTCACGGGCTGGAACGAAATAATTCGGAGTAAGCAAAATGGGCTGAAATCAGCAGAAACGAATGTATTTCCTTTCTAAGAATTAGACCGAATGGGGCTTGAACGAGTTTACCTGCTCATATCAGAAAGCCCGATTTCCCCCTTAAATTTGGTAATCAAAGTTCTGATTTACGATGATGATCGACCAGCTAACACGGCTATAATAATGACTACACTCTTCGAAGATGTTTAAGGCACTCGTTTCTACCCAAGGGCACGATGTCCGTGTCAGGGGAACTAGCCCATCAGTATCATGCTTTGAGTATTTCCACTTAGCTTTTTTGTTCAAAGTGGTCATTTAGAAGGATGATTCACCTGCTAAAAACGCTACAACAATGGCTACGAACCTAAGGAAGGAGTGAGAAGATGTTTGAGAAACTTGCAACTAACCAGAGGAATGATGTCCATGTCAAGGGAACTAGCCCATCCGTATCATGCCTTGAGTATTTCTACTTAGCTTTGTTTTTCTAAGTGGTCATTTAGAAGGATGATTGACCTGCTAAAAAGGCCACAACAATGGCTACGAACCTAAGGAAGGAGTGGGAAGATGTTTGAGAAACTTGTAACTAACCAGAGGAATGATGTGCATGTTAGGGGGACTAGCCCTTCCCTATCATGCCTTGGGTCTTTCCCCTTAGCTTTGTTATTCAAAGTGGTCATTCAGAGGGATGAATGACGTTAATCCTTTCTGACTGATTACCTGCTAAAATGGCTATAACAATGGCGACGAACCTAAGAAAGGAGAGACAAGATGTTTGAGTCACTTGTTTCTATCCATTGGCATGATGTCTGTGTCAGGGGGGAATTAACTCTTCCTTATCGTGCCTTGGGTTCTTCCTCTTAGCTTTTTTATTTAAATTGTGTTCTCTATGGGGATGGTTCACAAATCTTCTTTGAACTGATTGCCAGCCAAAGGGTTATAACAATAAAAGAAAGGAGAGAGAAGATTTTTGAGCCTTTTTTTGCCGCAGTGGCATGATGTTCGCGTCAGATGGACTGGCCCTTCTCATCAAGCCTTTGGTTATGGAGCACATAACAATAAAAGGATTAAAATGCAGCGTTTATCACCAGTCACAGGTTTATGTTCTGTACTACTGAGAAGAAAGGTAGAAGAAACGGTTTTGCCGTAATCCTGGTGATACGTGGCTAGCTGTTTTAGCATTTCTATTTGCGGAGCGCGGAAAATTTTGTGTACTAATTGGTTTAGGTACATCGGCGGCTTAATCCTTTTACCGCCAAGATATAAAAGGCGTTAACAAAAAGATGGATTGGTGGTGAGTCATCATACGAAATTTCCGATCAGTAGGCTTGATATGCATTGATCTTCAGTCGTTTTCCGGGCATCTATCTCTGCATTCTTCCACAGAAAAACGATGCGACGTCATCAGAGTAAGGATATCTCTCCGAAAGAAACAAAGTTCACTTCTTTGTTTCCTGAAAATGGTAACTGGGGTGTGACTTCTGCTAATCCCGTAGAGGCCATGCAAATTCAAAGAACATGTAAGGTTAGAAAATTCTATTTCTACTCACTGTAGACGGGCGATTCGGGCGGGCATGGCTGTCTTCATGTGATGGCGTTTCGGGAGGTATGTAATGTTTGTGTACGTATAGCTGCCTGAACACTACATAAATCAGTTCTCAAAAACCTCACCTCCAGTGAAACAGGAGTCATTCAAAAAAAGTCACTTACGACTGGTCTTTATTCAGCCAGTAATACTTTAGCACTCAACAAGGCGTAACCACAACTGTGTTTTAATATTACTATCTTAATCAAACGAACGTGAGTTAACAATACTAGGGAACAAAAAAATTTTTTCGTGGTGCCTAGAATTTTCGACCTGATTCTAGGTATTTTTGTGCCGCTGATTCCGGAAATGGTATACTTTTTGCTCCAGCAGCTCTACTTTTTGAGATATTTTTGGCGTTATTACCTAGTATTACTTTATTTTCCCTCCAGCATTTGTTACCTGTTCGTATACAAACCTTTGAATGCCCTGTTGCTGTCCGTGTTTGCGTGTGCACGTTACATGTTCAGACGTGTTTTATTTCTGTTTCAGGCGTTGACATGGATTCATCGTGAAGAAAATGTGTCAATCATGCGGGGTTTTTTTGTTACATTTGCTGAGAGTACATGTTCGCTCAACAGAGACAAGCTATAAAGGACTTTGTGAAAAGAGTTTATTTTGCCTACTTCACAGTAAAACTAGGAGACCAAGATAAGCCTTAAGTACCGCATGTCGCGTGTAAAACTTGTACAGAGCACATGCGACAGTGTACGAATCGGAAAAGGAAGTGCATGAAATTTGGTATAACAATTGTGACGTGCCAGCACCGCAGGAACGCACACAACATAAAGGCAGATAGCAGCAAGAACGAACGTCTGCGTAGCTCAGTTGGTAGAGCGACTTGTTCCGGAATTCGTGGACTCGGGTTCGATTCCCGGCGTGCACAAAAATGACTGAGAAATTTACTTCGTTATAATGGCGCCCGAACTTCCCGGATGACCCGGCCGTTAAAGATCTCGCAATGGTGTGATGTTCTTTCCACTCCGCGAGATAGGAAAAATAAGAGAACCCCTTCTTCAGCGCTTCGAAAACTAAATGTGTGTGATGTTGCATTCCACACACTAGATTGACTGGGAGTTCTCAAGTGCCCGTTCTTCAGCGGATGGCTGCCTACAACGATTCATGGTCACGGCTGATCCGTGAGCCATGCTCCCGGCCGTCTTTTTTTTTTTTGGGGGGGGGGGAGGGGAAGAGATGTGAAGTGCTTGCCCCGCAGGACACACACAACATAAAGGCAGATAGCAGCGAGGACGAACGTCTGCGTAGCTCAGTTGGTAGAGTGACTTGTTCCGGAATAAATGGACTCGGGTTCGATCCCCGGCGTGGACAAAAATAACGGAGAAATTTACTTCGTTATACAATGGTATGGCGCGAACAGCGCAACCACAGTGATGATTGTTACTTTTGTCTGATGGGAAGAACCAGAGTAAGTGGATGTATCTTGATCTAGCCTTCCCTAGACGCCCTGTTCCACATTCAGAAGAGATACCAGTCCCAACATGTAGCACGCTTCCAGAGCTCTCCGAAGTGTCGGATGAATCGGCTGGTGAGAAAGAAAGCTAGACTGAGCAACATGATAGTGATTTCCAAGGACCTTCTTCCGCTGCATCAGGTTTCAGTCAAACGGAACTGGACGACCTCATAAGGGACCTAAGTCTTCCAAAGAAGGCAGCTGAATTGTTAGCTTCCAGGCTGGCAGAAAAAAATGTACTGTTGCCGGGAATAAAAATCACAGTGTGTCGCAACAGAGAAGAAGAGTTTCTGTCATTCTTCACAAAAGAAAGCGAATTATTCGCTTTCTGCAGCAGTGTGCCAGGATCGCTTATGAAATTGGGCGGACGGTAATACACACCCACTGAATGGCGGTTATTCCAGATAGCTCTAAACGCAGCCTCAAATGTGTACTTCTACATAACGGGAACAGATACAGATCAATCCCAATCGGTCACTCAGTGGGTATGCGGGAAGATCGGGCGACAATAGCCATAGTCCTAGAGAAGATAGCATACCGCGATCACCTATGGATCATGTGTGTTGATTTGAAAATGGTGAATTTTCTCCTAGGATGGCAGGCCGGGTACACCAAGTACCCGTGCTCTGTATGTCTGTGGGACAGTAGAGGTACAGATCAACACTAGATGAGAAATTAGTGGCCTGTGAGAAAAAACATGGTATCTGAAGTGAGAAATATCATCACAGAACCTTTGATGGACAGAGAAAAGATCATATTGCCACCATTGCACATCAAACATGGTTTGATGAAACAATTTGTAAAAGTACTTAAGAGAGATTGAATGTGTTTCGGCTACATATGTAGAACATTTCCAGCGTTGAGCATGGAGAAAATAAAATCAGGTATATTCGATGGAACACAAATCCGGAAACTCATGAAAGACCAGCGTTTCCAAGACTCAATGTACAATCATGAAAGAAATACGGGATTACGCCATATAATACAAATTTTGAAGATGACAATCCGATTTTTGGCGTAAAGGTGACAAGGATAGTAAGTCAGATCATATCCGAAAACTTGAAAATTTTCATCGTCCTGGAGCGGGACTCGAACACGCGTCTCCCAGAAAACGCCCGGGTATGCTAACCACTACACCACCCAGAACTACCAAGTTTCAAGTTTCCCATCAATTTGAATTTAACCATCACAGGATTCGCTAGTCGAAGCAATCGGCATTCATGTTTAGCGAATCTGGAGGTTAAGAGTCTTATCTCGTGTTTGCCCTGAGAAGCAGATAAATCAGGAAAGAAATACGGGTTTACGCCATATAATACAAATTTTGAAGCTGACAATCCGATTTTTGGCGTAAATGTGACAAGGATGGTAAGTCAGATAATATCCGAAAACTTGAAATTTTTTTTTCATCGTCCTGGAGCGGGACTCGAACTCGCGTCTCCCAGAAAACGCTCGGGTATGCTAACCACTACACCACCCAGAACGACCAAGTTTTAAGTTTCCGATCAATTTGAATTTAACCATGACTAGGATGGTAAGTCAAATAATATTCGGATATTATCTGACTTACCATCCTTGTCACATTTACGCCAAAAATCGGATTGTCATCTTCAAAATTTGTACTCAATGAATAATATTGAGGCATGGGCGTGGTCGTCATTTTGTACTGTTGTACAGAATTTTCTTGGAAATCATAAGGCCGTTAACTACCGTGAACTCCTGAAGAATATGCGTACTGCGTTTTGTACACTTGGGTGTAACGTGAGCATCAAATTGCATTACTTCCACAGTCAATTCGATCGATTTCTACATTGTCTTGGCGATATCAGCGATGAACAAGGGGAGCTATTTCACCAAGAAATTAGGGCCATGGAAGAACAGTACCGTGGACTATTGTTGGAGCATCCACCGCGAATGTCCAGGAACATCGCATTCCAGGAAATCACAAAAACGCGGGTTCATCAGCATGTCTGGATGACGAAACTTGTGTGTTGTTGTTTGTGTTCTAGGCGTCTTTATATTTTTCTGCATATGTCATATCGTGAGAAGCTGATCTGATGGACAAAAACTGATGCCATTTTCAGAATCTGTAACCCTAAAATACCCCAAAAAGGGTCTAACATCTTACGCACCAAATGTTGTGTACCCCAGTGTAAATAACACTGGGTTAAGAAAACAACAACACTAAAATATAACACGCAGCCTTCAAATGGCTTCCATTGGACAACGTCTCTTCCACAATTAACATTACAATTTTCACCACCTCCGTACCTTTGATGTTGCTAACGCATTATATTTCTTCCAGCTTTCATGGGACACGTCATACGTTCCGAACTCAAGGCGTTGCCATCCATACTCTTGCGAGAGAGAGAAGGTATCACGTTAAGTTTTTTTTTTTTTGATTGGAGGTTTAACGACCACCGTGAGCAACTCAATGGGCTATAAGCAGTCGCCCGTCCCTAATTTAGGGTCACTGGTTCCAGGGAAGGGAGAGAGCCAGTGCCGTAAGACAAACACAACATCCATGCCTCACCGGGATTCGAACCCGGACCCCGCACGTTAAGTTTGAAAAACGCTAAAGGAGAATGAACTTAAATTTACATAGAGATAGAAACTAAAAAAGGAAAGCTAAATTAGAGTGTACGTCACAGGTATGGTCATTAAAAGGTTAAATTAGGTTTATACGTCACATGCTCGTTACGAATTTCTTACATTTTTATCTTTTCAAATAGTTTCCTGTTATTGGAATATTCTTTTGATAACGTTTCGTTCTTTTATTTCAGGCAAAATCGTGCCGTTTGTTGAACTGACGGTAGCTCATGGATCAATCCTAACCATGCTGGCGATCAGCTTAGAACGGTACTACGCCATCTGCAGACCACTGAAAGCTGGATACACTTGTACAAAAATGCGAGCGTTAATCATCATCGTGGTGGTGTGGGTTGTTGCCGTTGCTGTGACCTGTCCCGTTCTGATCATTGTTGAGCACGTACGTACAACTTACATTGACGGTTCCGACGTTCACGTGTGCCTAACATCTGCGCAGAACGAGTGGCAGAAGAATTATTTCTACGTCACCATCGCGTGCTTCTTCTTCGCTCCGTTTGTGGTACTCGTTGTTTTGTACGGCGTCATAGCGAAGCGACTTATGATGGACGCTTCGACGATTCTCAACTCTTCCGTACTAGAGACACAAATGAAAGCCAGGAGGCAGGTTGTGATGCTTCTTGTCGCAGTTATATCCTGCTTCTTCATCTGTCTCATGCCCTTCAGAGTCTTTACACTGTGGGTCCTAATAGTTCCTGACGAACAGATACAACAACTTGGTATGGAAGCCTACTACAACGTCCTGTACTTCTGCCGAGTCATGTTGTACATTAATTCTGCATCGAATCCTATTCTCTACAACCTCATCTCTTCAAAATTCCGTGAAGCCTTTCTTAGGCTATTCTGTGGGAGCTTGCCAAGCAGACTCAGTCGAAATTCAGCTTTCAACACCACATACACGTCCGTTACTATAAAAGGTAATTCGTTCGTAAATATTCCGTGCCAAGTATGTAGTCGACAACCGAGTCCAACGACAACCAGAAAGTGTGACGAAAGCGCAGTCTGAGAGCGAAACACTTTTGTGCTGTTTTAACAATGTGGAAAATAGCGGGGTCTATTAAAATATAATGGAAACACTGTTCGTGGAGAACTATTTAATAAGAAGCTATACGCACATCTTGGGGTTTCAGAACAAAAAGAATTCGATTTGGAAAGGATTCATACAAGTCATGCACATGCGATAACAGAATTTGGTGCCATTTTCCCTGTAAAGTGCATCCCAACGGTGCCAGTGATGTTGGAGGTCGGCAGTATAATATTCCCACAAATGTTCAATAGTATTGAGATCTGGAGATTGAGGAGGCAAAGGTAACTGCGCTATCCCATCCCCATGCTCTACAAATCACAACTTGACACGTTTCGTACATTGCATGGGTGCATTATCAGCTTGAAAACAGGGACGGTCATATTAGTCTGCAATATTAGGAGCAGAAGAATGTATTCGTATGTTGCAGATGTGAAGTGACCCTGCAGTGCAATCAATGGCCCTAAGTAATGCCATGATATGACACCCCACAGCGTCAAGAATCCACCTGCATGCTTCATAGCCGGAACTAAACAGTTGGGGTGGTAAGCTTCTTCAAGTTTTCGACAGATGTACACTCTACCAGTAGTGGGAAACAATGTAAAGTACGATTCGTCAAACCAAATGGCAGATATCCAGCAATCTAGTTTTTATGTGCATTGCACAATGTTATATGTTTTGCTGCAGTGTGCAATGATGTTGGCAATCAGAGGCTTGTGGTTTGCTTAATGACCATAAATACCGGCACAATGGAGTTCCTGACAACATGTTATGAGGGAAATTGGATCATGGTGTTCAACTGTACTGCTGTTTGCGGTGTCGTGGTTTTGTGCTTATGTTGCACAACCCATGCCAACGTTCCTATCTCCATCTGACATCTGGCGTCCACAATTCGAACGTTTAGAAGCAACGTCGTGTCGTTTTTAATGGGAAGTCACAATCTTAGATAGAATTCCTCGTGCTATACGTGTTGCGTTTGTAGTTCTAATTACCGAAGCTCCTGGAAGACGTGCACCAATGATTATGCCTCTTTTCAGGTCACTAACATTGTCGACAATTACTCCACAACAGCAATTTTCCCTGCGACTGTGGCACTGCTACATGAAAGCCGACATCGTACTGTTCCCTTTTATGCACCTCACATCGTGGGTGACGTCACCCCTGTGATTTGCATACGCCGCATTGCGCGCAGTCCAGCCGCAGTCGGTGTTTCCATTATTTTGAGAAATCCCCGTCCGATCGAATGAAACGAAGAACTCGGGACACCCTATGTACAGCAATTGGAATTGTTTCAATATAGCTGCATGAAGTCAAGATGCGAAAACCTAAAACACCATACCTCGGTTATACAACTTCCAGGTTGACACTGGTTCAACTTTACGCTGCTCAAATTTACTGTATCACGCATATGCAGTAATGTAACGATGTACTGCCCTGTATAATTCGTGTATAGCACAGTCGAACGTAAATTGTGCTCTGGATAACATCCGGAAACAGAATTGAGCGCTTGCATTCCTGTACAAGTTACAATACTTGCAAAATGAAAGATGTATGTACCACTATTTAAATCTTTGCTGCGATCGCTGCATAGCGCCTGTTTTCTTTTTATGCTGTGTTTATGATCACTGTGAAGTACTCTGATTACGAAAATTATGCTTAATAATCTTCCGATAAACTTTTAAGTAAAAGCAACACACATGTGTGGTATTTATTGTCTTTTGATTCACTAAATATTTGACATTTAATTATTGTAGAAGAAAAGTTAGGAATTCAAAGATAATTGAAAGAGATGAAGAAACAGAGAAAATAGCACGTGTGGGAAGATTTACTGTTCAACACCGTCTAATGATGCACAAGATTGTCAGATGAAATCGTAATACTATCGAATTCCTGTTTTTATAAATGTTGCCCTACCACTAATCGGAGCACCTGCATCTGTACAAATGATACACGAGGTGTGAGAACTTAATTCTAGGAATACACCCGTAGGAAAACAGCGTGCGTTACCTGCGCACTAGCAGATACTGTCATCTCCTAAATGATCCCCTCTCACAGCTACAGATTTGTTTAGACGTTGTTGCTGGAGACATACCTGGAACACTGTTTCTGGAATATTCTTCAGTTTCTTTGTCACGTTACGCCAGATGTCAGAAATGTCCAAAAATCTTCGTCCCTTCACACCAGTTTTTATTTTTGAGAAGAGCCAGAACCCACAAGGGGCGTAGGGAGGTGAATAGGGGGATGGTTTAATTTGGTATTTGATTTTCAAACCAGGAAGTCCTAACACTGAGCTCATCATGGCTTGGGGTATTGTCAGGCCCCAATGGTCAGGCCACATTTCAGCTTTTTTCTGTCGGATAGAATCCCTAACTCTTTCCACACCTCTAAAGAGCATTTCTCGTTTCCCGTTTGTCCTTGTTCAATGAATTCGTGATGAACTATTTCCTTGCGTTTAAAAAACAAACACAAGCATGGTTTTGAACTGCGAGCGTGACAGGCGTGTTTTTTGACGGCTCTTATGCCACTCAAAGACACATGACTTTTTCATAGCATCCTCACCGTACACCACTTTCAATACCAGAATTTGATGCTAATGCGGTGCTCTAAATACACTGCTGGCCACCCAAAATGCAACACCAAAAAGTGCACGTGATAGCAAAACCAGATTTACTGGACACATGACAACACATACAAAGATGAAACGATTGAGCTTACATGCCCGAGCGACTTGCGGAGCACGCAGACATCAATAGTTCGTGTGGCCCCCATGGCTGGCAATAACGGCCGCTAAACGCCACGGCATCGAACGAAAGAGGCTTCGGATGTAGGTCGGTCCAGCCTGCTTCAACACGTTGCCACAGTTCATCAGGCGTAGCCGCGGGTGCTACTTGCCGGGCCACTCGGTTGCCGATCAGCGACCAGACGTGTTCGATGGGCGACATATCGGGAGAACAGGCGGGCTACGGCAGCAGTGCCACCTGGTGGGCCGTGAAGAATTTTTGCACGATGCGTGCCACGTACGGGCGCGCATTGTCCTGTTGAAACGTGGCCACTGGCAGGTCCTGCAGGTAAGGGGGGACTACAGGCTCCAAAACGTCGGAGATGTAGCAGTGGCTGTTGAATGTACCGGCGATGCATACCAGAGGGGTGCCGGTGTCATATCCAATTGCTCCGCAAACCATAACGCCAGGCGACTGACCGGTATGGCGATTCATAATGCAGGCGTAATACAATCTCTTGCCGCGGTTTTGCCACACGCGAATCCGACCATCGTGGTGTTGCAGGCAGAAGTGGGATTCGTCGGAGAAGACAATGCCATGCCATTTCGTTATCCAGGTCCGGCGTTCAGCGGCCCACTGCCGCCGCACTCGCCGGTGGTGTAATGCCAATGGTAATCGGAGCAATGGGCGCCGTGCGACAAGTCCTCGCTCCTGCAGACGACGTCGAACGGTACGTGCTGACACGGGTTGTTGCGCAACACACCCTAATTCCTGCGCTAACGTTCGTAATGTGGCGGTGCGAGCCGTCAATACACGCCGCACAACATGCCGGTCCTCTCGTTCGGTGGTGTGCCGCGGCTGCGGCAATCGCTCACGTCGGTCCGTCCGTCTCTCCTGCACCCACCAAATCCATACTCGCCTCACTGTGGCTGGATGTCGTCCCACACGAGCGCCGATGTCTCGGTATGATAAACCACTGTCGCGATAAGCCACTATTCGTCCTGTGTCGAACTCCGAAACGTGCTGGGATGACTGCCGTATTCTGCGACGAGGCATCAGGAATCTTCCCACGCACAGGTCCGGCAGCACAACACACTTCCACTACTTACAGCCCGTCTTCTGTGCACCCTTCTTATAGTGCTTCTCGGTGGCGTTCCGGGCGCAGATGATTTGCATATGCCCTGCAATGCTAATCGTTTGCATGTCGTCTCGCGGGCGACGCATGCTGCGAATTTCAGGTCAATTGGATGCTTCATTCTTGGTGTTGCATTTTGGGTGGCCAGCAGTGTATCTAAAACGTATTTTTACCTCAAAATTCACGCACACACACACTTGCATTGCTTTCTCAACCGCTCACTCACGAATGCTGGTCTGCGGTTGACGCATGCACTATTTGAAACATGTTCAGACACGCATAGGCACGTAATTCTGCACACATCGCCACAAAAGCTACACTAAGCAACCGTTCCAGGAATAAAATTGTATGCCCTATATGTTCAGAAAATTTAACATTCTGTGCTGAAAGCTTTGGTCACACCTCGTATATTTTCAAAACATTTTTAAATCTGTAAGCTTTGATTCTGATAACTATCACACCTCGTACATTTTCAGAAAAATTAACATTGTGTTGCTGAAAGTATTTGTTCTTATAATAATTGTCACACCTCGTATATTTTCAGAAAGTTTAACATTGTGCGCTGAAATCTTTGGTTCTTATAATTGTCACACCTCTATATTTTCAGGAAATTTAACTTTGTGTGTTGAAACTCTTTTGTTAGAATTGTCACACCTTGCATATATTTTCAGAAATTCAACATTTTGTGCAGAAAGCTTCGGTTCTTTTAAATGACACGCCTAGTACATTTTGAGAAAATTTAACATTGTGTACTGGAAGCTTTAGTTCTTATAACTGTCATATCTCGTATATTTTCAGAAAATTTAACACTGTGTGCTGAAATCATTAGTCTTATAATTGTCACACTTCGTATATTTTCAAAAAAATTGACACTGTGTGCTGAAAGCTTTAGTTCTTATAACTGTCATATCTCGTATATTTTCAGAAAATTTAACACTGTGTGCTGAAATCATTAGTCTTATAATTGTCACACTTCGTATATTTTCAAAAAAATTGACACTGTGTGCTGAAAGCTTTGGTTCTAAATGTCACACCTCGTATATTTAATGAAAACTTAACGTTGTGTGCTGAAAGCTTTGGTTCCTATAATTTTCATACTTACATTTTCAGAAACTTTAACATTGTGCGCTGAAAGTATCTGTTCTTATAATAACTGTCACACCTCCTACATTTTCAGAAAATTTAACATTGTCTGCTGAATGCTTTGGTTCATATAATTGTCACACTTCGTATGTTTTCAAAAAATTTCACATTGTGTGCTGAAAGCTTTGGTTCTTATAATTGTCACACCTAGTATATTTTCAGGAAATTTAACTTTGTGTGTTGAAACTCTTTTGTTATAATTGTCACACCTTGCATATATTTTCAGAAATTCAACATTGTGTGCTGAAAGCTTCGGTTCTTTTAAATGTCACGCCTCGTACATTTTGAGAAAATTTAACATTGTGTATTGGAAGCTTTGGTTCATATAATTGTCACATCTCGTATATTTTCAGAAAATTTATCATTGTGTGCTGAAAGTATTTGTTGTTATAATAATTGTCACACTTCTTATATTTTCAAAACATTTAACATTGTGTGCTGAAAGCATTGATTCTTATAATTGTCACACCTCGTTTATTTTCAGCAAATTTGCTTTGATGCCTATAATGGTCTCCGGTCTACGGAAAATACACCATCAGTTTTTTTGCAAATGGCCGCCCACATATCCTGCCAGTCGGTCTTCACAATAGTAAACAGTTCGCCATTTTTTGTCGAGTGATCTCTTCCTGTACCCAGCCAACAATACAGTTCGTCGCAGAGATTCTCTATAGGGTTCAGGTCAGGACTCCAGACTGGCCAGTCCAACTTTTCGACACCCATGTCCTCAAATGAGGTGTAACAACGCAAACAGTATGACTGGATGCGTTGTCCTGCTTATAGAAACGTAGGCCCTCCTCAAAGTACTACCACAACGGTAGAAGTATGTAAATTTTCCGCATTCAGTTTTTTCCAAAAACGACTGATAGGCCCAAGCCAAACCGCAAAAAAAAAAAAAAAAAAAAAAAAAAAAAAAAAAAAAAACCCCAGCTCCATACCATCTCCGCCATACTTCATTGTCCGGGTGATATAAAATGTCACGATGTAGAATCAGCTCCATACTGTCTCCGTCGTACTACATTGTGAGGATGATACAAAATATCATTACGTAAAAACAGCTCCACTCTCTTACAGCTATACTTCACTGTTGGGATGAAACAAAATATCATTATATAAAAATAGCTACATATCATCTCCGTCATATTTCATTGTACGGATGATACAAAATATCATGACATAAAAACAGCTCCATACCATCTCCGCCGTACTTCATTGTCGGGATGAAAGATATATCATGGTATAAAAACAGCTCCATACCATCTCTGCCATACTTCATTGTAAAGATGATATAAAATAGCATTACATAAAAAACAGCTCCATACCATCTCCGTCATATTTCTCTGCATGTATGATAAAAAATACCATGGTATAAAAACAGCTCCACGCCATTATCGCCATACTTTAATGTCGGGATGAAACAAAATATCATGCCATGAAAACAGCTTCATACAATTACCGCCATGTTTCTTTGTCGAGATGAATCAATATATCATGATTTACGACCAACTCCATAACATCTCTGCCATACTTCATTGTCTTGATGATATAAAATAGCATTATGTAAAAACAGCTCCATACCATCTCCGTCATACTTCACTGTCCGTATGATACCCTATATCATGATAAAAAACAGCTCCATACCGTCTACGCCATATTTCATTGTCGGTATGATAAAAAATATAATAGTATAAAAACAGCTCCATACCAGTATCACCATACTTCATTGTCGGAATGATACTATACACTGAAGAGCAATTAAATTAGAGACAGCTGGCGTTATGCAAATGTGACACTGTGGGCGGCCCTGTAAACGGAAACGACATGGCGTATGCAGCGATCCGACAATATAAAGAGTGATGCGACAGGAATCAGTAAGAGTCGGACGCAGTATGGCTAAGACGAAGGATCTAAGCACATTTGATCGTGGGCAAATTGTCGGGGCCCACCGAATGTGTCACTCCATCTCGGAAGTACGTGCAAGCACTGGGATTTTCACGAGCCACTGTGTCACGGGCGAACCGTGAGTACATCGAATCCGGTAAAATCATCTCTGCAAGGGCCAACTGCCGTGGACAGCAGCTTGTGGATGAGCGGGTTCATCGTCGGCTAGCTCGCATTGTAACAGCGGATAGACGGGCCACAGTGCAAGGAATCACTCGGCAATTTAAGGCTGGTGCACAAAAACGGGTAAGCAGCCACACCATCCGGAACTATCTCCTCGCTATGGGGTACAGAAGCCATCTTCCCACGAGGGTACCGCTGCCGACCGCACATCACAGGGTGCAAAGATTAGCATGGGCGCGGGAACATCGCCACTGCACCCTAGACATGTGAGGAAATGTTGCCTGGACTGATGAGTCGAGATTCACGTTGGTACATGCGGATGGCAGGATACGAGTACGGCGCAAACAACATGAGGCGACGGATCCTTCTTGCCAGCAGGGTACTCTCAAAGCTGGTGGGGGTGGCATTCTCGTCTGGGGACTGTTTACGTGGACTGAAATGGGACCCCTGGTACGTGTGTCATCGTCTCTCACAGGTCAACGTTATCGGGATATCCTGGACGACCATTTGCTCCCGTTTGTGCGTCTTCAACATCCCACTGGGGACCTCATCCTGCAACGAGACATTGCAGCTCCCGAATTGTATCCGAATGGTTGGATGAACACTCCACCGACGTGATTTCACTTCCTTGGCCAGCTAGGTCACCTGACCTCAATCCCATCGAGCACATCTGGGATCCCATCGAAAGAGATGTTCGAGGCTCTGACCTCCCTCCATCAAATCTTCGTGAACTGTGGGAGCTTGTTCAGGGGTCGTGGATCCGTATGGCTTCCCAACGCTTCCGGTGTCTTGTCGAATCCATACCGAGACGAATCGCCGCCGTCATCAGGGCGAAAGGTGGTGCTACACGTTACTAGACAGGTATCCCCAATTCAATTGCTCTTCAGTGTATATATAATCGTCACAAGACAGTACTCTTTGAGATCACAAAATGCGATAGTTCAAAAATTTGACGTGATGCAAAACAAGAAAGATGACACTGAATTTTCGGGTGTAAAGAGCACGCATTTTTAATCTGTTCTGACGCGACTTAAATTTACCAAAGTTATTCAAAGTCAATGGAATCGCCATGGAGAACAGTAGTGCCTGACGGAAGAAAGAAGTTTTTCAGTCGGGTTTTTAGTCCCGCAGATATTGTTGCAAACGGAATCGTGAACTTACGCCCTCTGGTTGCAGACTTTTGTGTTAAGAAAATATTTAAATTATAGGAGAAACATTTTGTAGCGGAAATGCTTGCCAACAAAGAAACAATTTTTCAAAAATGACTTTTAGAAGCAGAGATATCGACAAATATAAGACATGCATCTACGCCCCCTGGCGGGAAAAACATGCATTATTTTAGGAAGAAAACATCCTGAAAAGGTTTTTTGATATGAGTGGTATCGGTTCTGGAAAGAAGTTTTTCAGTCGTGTTTACAGAAACTCAGTTTTTTCTGCAAATACATCAGAAGTAGAAATTAACACTTATGCCCCTCTGATGGCCAAACCATCCTTTTCAAAACATTAGAAATTATATACAAAACATTTCCCTTCAGGAGCTGTATGGAATACAGGAATAATTTTTAAAGTCAGAGTTTTACGAACAGAAATATCGGGGAAAACACGATCTCCCTTAGCGCCCCCTAGCGGATAGTCTATGATTAGCTTGAAAGTTTTGAAATTACATGAAAAACATTTTACACCAGAAATGCTATCCAACAAAGAAGGCATTTTTCAAATCGTGCACTTAGAAGAAGAGGTATTGATAAAAATCAGATACACATCTACGCCCCCTGGCGGAGAAACCATCCAATATCTTAAGAACAAAATATTCCAAAAACATTTATCGTCGTGAGCAGTATCGGCCCACCAGCGATTTTTTCAATCGAAATTTCAGGGGCTTAGATTTTGCTGCAAATGCGTCAGAAGCGGAAATTAACACTTACGCCTCCTGGTGGCCAAACCATTTTTTATCAAAAAGTAGAAATTATAAGTAAACGATTTCTCATGAGCAGCTATATCCGGTACAGAAACAATTTTTAAATCGGAGTTTCAGAAGCAGAGACATCGGGGGAAATGCAATTTACCATTCCGCCCCCTAGCAGAATTTCTATGAATTACTTGAAAATCTTTAAATTATATAAAAAACATGTCGCACCAGAAGCTATCCAATAAAGAAAGAATTCTTGAAATCGGACTATTAGAAGCAAAGATGTGGTCGAATATAAGATATGCATCTACACGCTATGGCGGAGAAACCATGGAATATTTTAAGAAGAAAATATTCCGAAAAGGTTTATCAGCGTAAGTGGCATCGGTCCACGAAGAATTTTTTCAATCGAGATTTTAGAAGCTCAGATTTTTTGGCAAATACGTCAGAAGTAGAAATTAAAGCTTACGCCCCCTTGTGGCCAAACCATTTTTCACCAAAAATCAGAAATTATATGCAAAAGATTTCCCATCGGGAGCTGTATTAGCTGAAGAAAAAAATTTTCAAATCAGAGTTTTAGAAATAGAGATATGTGGTAAAACGCAATTTACTGTTACGCCCCCTAAAGAAAAATCTATGAGTAACTTGAAAAAGTGGCTCTACCTAAAAATACTCTTCGACGAAAATGGAATCGAAAAGTAGAATTTTTTTAATCGTATGTTTAGAAGCAAATATATGAAATAAATTGTATTTTGAATTCAATATCATCCGCATTTACGCCTTCTACAAGGGAAATTGTACATCGTAAAAAAAAAAAAAAAAAAAAAAACGAAATGAAGGATCATCATTTTCATATTTCAAACTTTCTAATGCAAAAAAATATTTCAAAACGGACTAATAGTTGCAGGGATATGGTGTCCACAGGAGGACGGACAAACCGTTAAGATAAACACGATCTTTTTTTACAAAAGACGTGCTAAAAATGAGTGCCATATTTGAAATCAGCCTATCAAAATTAGTTAAATACAAATGTCAGATCCTAGTCAGCAGTGAAAAAGGTAAAATTTGTTGGCCAGTTTAATCAGGGAGAAAGTATTAGTGTTAATCCTAATCCCCAATGACCACTTTGAATAACATAGCTAAGCGGAAACAAACACTCTTTGTGCGCAGGTTCAGTCATTCCAGCCGCCTTCGGCCCTCTTCTTCGACAGCAAATATATTCGTTCGAACTTATTTCAGCCCATATTGCTAACCCTGATTTAAGTCGTTTCAGCCAGTTAAAGATTAATTAGAACAAAAATTTAAATAATAAGAATGATATTTAAATTTCATATAATACCAATTGTTTGTGAAAAATCGCACACTCGCACGCATAGAATTACACAATATTGACAAAAGTCACCGGACATCACGAAGAGAAACACAACATAGCATTTATTGGCCTTAATGCATGCACTCACCCTTCGAGACATGCTTTCGACAAGGTTTCGAAACACAGCGATCGGTATGCGCTTCCATTCATTACATAATGCTACCGCTAACTGTCGCTTAGTAGTAGGCCTTGGTTCCAAACTTCTTATGCGGCGCTCTAATTCACCCCATAGGTGCTCTATGGGATTAAGATCAGGGCTATGTGCTGGCCTGTACACACACGATACGGAATTATCGTCAAACCACGCCGTAACAGCCCTTGCTTTATGGCTCGGTGCATTATCCTGCTGGTACTAACAAGGTTCGGTTCCATAGTATGGACACAGTGTTGCTAGCGCATAATTGTCACGAATACCGAGGTAGACGTGCTGGTTAATAGGTTTGTCCACGATAACCAATGGGTCGGGACCGTACCATGAGAAACACCCCCACACGAGTACACTGTCAGCTTCAAACTTGACCGTAGGAGCAGTAGACTGGTAAATAGCATTCCCCGGCTGCCGCCATACCCCCACATGGCCATCAGACTGATGGATCGTGTATCTGAATTCATTAGTCCATAGGACCCGTTTCCATTGATCTACGGTCCACAATAAATGTTCTTTATACCATGCTAAATGACGAGTAGCACTTCGAGTGGAGATGAAAGGCTTATGAGCCGCGGCACGACCACGGTAACCCATGGAATGAAGTACCCTGCGAATGGTACGTGTACATACCAATGTTGCAGCAGTTTTACTCACCTGTACACTGAGATCTTGTGCATTACTCCGTCGATTAGCTGTAACGACTCTCCTGAGGCCACGACGTCCTCTATCACTGATTTTTTTAGTCTGCCGGTACGATTTGCTGCTTCAGGCACACCATGCGTCTTTCACTTATTTAGTACATCCAAAACAGTTGACTTGGGTATGTTTAAACGCCTCTCGGTTTCTCTTACGGACAACACATTAAAATAACACCCAGCATTTTTTCCTTTTTCAAAGTCAGCTTTCTCCGGCCGCGACATTTTCACTCAACCTCACAGTGTGATATGATCGCGGCCAGCTTCAGTCTTGGTTTTATACCGGGTGCAGCTTTACCGCGAATCTTAACAACGCAGAGGACACTTTCATTTGCTTTTGAAGAGGTGTCTGGTGACTTTTTTCAATATAGTGTATATCTGTTTTATTTTTCAGAAACATCGCTCGCATCTGATAAATGTTACTGCTAGGATCCCTTTGGGAAATCATTGTGCACTACAATATTTTCTCTCATTATAAAGTTGTCCCAAAAGAGTCTTGAAGATCCTGACTATTAAATTTACGCAGCATGATAACAAAAAAATGTCTTACATATCACTACGAGGTAATGCAAAAGTGGGCACAACCTTTTTATTAACTGACAGAGGTCGTTCAAATTGCTCATGTTGGTAGAGTAACTTTTCCTCTGTAGTAACATTTGCTCTTCATTGCAGACAGATAACGGATTCCTAAAAATTGGGAACTCAATTACAGCATAATTAGCAACATGCTGTAATTGAGTTCCTGACGAAGCGTTTGAAAACAATGAAGACACGATGTTTCCCGATCTGGTGACATGGAATATGAAACGTGGGGGCATCGTTACGGTCCGGAAACAAAGAATCAATCCATGCATCGTTACGATTCGAAACAAAGAATCAATCCGGAAACAAAGAATCAATCCGGAAACAAAGAATCAATGTGAAGCGTGGGTGCATCGTTACGATTCGGAAACAAAGAATCAATCCATGCATCGTTACGATTCGGAAACAAGGAATCAATCCTTGCATCGTTACGATTCGGAAACAAGGAATCAATCCATGCATCGTTACGACTCGGAAACAAAGAATCAATCCATGCATCGTTACGATTCGGAAACACAGAATCAATCCATGCATCGTTACGATTCGGAAACAGGGAATCAATCCATGCATCGTTACAACTCAGAAACAAGGAATCAATCCATGCATCGTTACGATTCGGAAACAAGGAATCAATCCATGCATCGTTACGATTCGGAAACAAAGAATCAATCCATGCATCGTTACGATTCGGAAACAAAAAATCAATCCATGCATCGTTACTATTCGGAAACAAAGAATCAATCCATGCATCGTTACGATTCGGAAACAAAGAATCAATCCATGCATCATTACGATTCGGAAACAAAGAATCAATATGAAACATGGGTGCATCGTTACGATTCGGAAACAAAGAATCAATATGAAACGTGGGTACATCGTTACGTTCGGAAACAAAGAATCAATCCATGGAATGCCGTCACACTTCTTCACCATTGTTACGATTCGGAAACAAAGAATCAATCCATGGAATGTTGTCACACTTCTTCACCAAGGTCTAAGAAGTTTAAGAGCCAGCGATCAGCACAGAAAGCCAGAGTGAATGTGTTTTGGGATGACAGGGGTGTCATTCTCCTTGATTTTCTGGAACGTGGCCGTACCGTGACCAGCGAGTGGCACAATGAGACACTCTAGAAGCTTAGAGAAGCCATGAGGAGGAAGAGACCGAACAAGAATCTGAAAAGGATCCACATTCACCATGACAATTCGAGACCACACACATCTTTGGCAACAAATTAGGCGATCAGTAAATTAGTCCTCCCATCCATCATACAGCCCAGATCTGACCCCTTCCGACTTCCACCTGTTTGATCCATGAAAGACAGTCTCTGGGGACAACGATTTAAAGACCCAGATGAGGTTAAAGTGGCTGTGAAGACGTGGGTAGGTACAACAGTCCACACCTGAATTTTTTCAAACAGGATTCGACAGTTGGGTTCAACGATGGCACAAATGCATCACTTGTGATTGAGACTATGTTGAGTAGTACCTTTGTATAGAGGAAGACTTACTCTACCAACTCGTGCAATTTGAACGACTTCTGTCAGTTAAAAACAAGTAAGTAAAATCATGCAATGCATTGATTATGGTACGCTTTCCAACATAACAGAAATCATTACTCAAGTTATAAAGATAATGGCTGCAGGACAAATCTCGCTCCTATTTCCTGACCTTTGACCCCACTTCACCCATTTTAAATAGGGTTCGTCCCCAGTGGTCCCCTACGACAACCTAAAATTTCATCGAAATCGAACCATATTTACGCAAATTATGACGCATAAGGGCAATGGAATGCATCCCGCTCCTATGTCCTGAACTTTGATCCCACTTAACCCATTTTCAATAGGGTTCGTTCCCAGGTGGTCTCCTACGACATATTAAACTTTCATTGAAATAGAACCATATTTGCGCAAGTTATGACGCATAAGGGTAATCGAATGGATCCCTCTCCTATGTCTCGACCTTTGACCCCATCAGCCCCATTTTCAATAGGGTTCGTCCCCATGTGGTCCCCTACCACATACTAAAATTTCATTGAAATCGAACGATTTTTATGCGAGTTATCGTGCGGACAGACGGACGTACGGACAAAGCTGGAGCATGTACTCTTCTTCAACCTACGTTTGGAAAGCGTGAAAAAAGGTTATACACACTTTTGAAATGCCTTCGGTACAACCCACGTACTTATACGAAGTGTACATTATAATGGGTGCCCAATTTGTAGATACAATATCAATAAATGTAGAGCTTAGGCTCGGACAAACCTTTTATGTCTCATAAATTTCCATGTTTTGAATTGTTACTAAATTGTTTTTCAGCTTTTGAGCCAATACTTCATAACAAAATATGAATTGCTCTTGATGCATGTTTGTGGTAATTTGTGTTATGTACAAAGAATGGAGTTTTGAATGTATTCAGCATTCTTAAGGAAGACATCAACAGAAAAAGCTAAGCTCCTACAGAAAGAAAACATACGGACAAGTTCGCCTCATAGAGAAAAATCACTGAATAAAACATGCTGTACGTATAAAAAAGACGACGAACTTAGATTTAAGCTGTTTCTTAGTTCAAAATATTTTATGAAGAAATAAAGATTTTTTGTGTGTGTGTGTGTTTAATTTGCCTGAATTAATTGGTTATCGAAATTTTCATTCAAAAGTCACGTACACTGTGCACTTGTAACTGACAACACTTGACATCTCCACTTATACAGTACAGAAATTAAAATCACCACAACATTTACAGAAAAAAGTGCTAAAAAAACTGCTGAGTGCTCAAAGTAAAAAATTGAGCATTTTTACTTTTAAAACATGATTTTTAAGCACGGAAATATGAAACCGAAGTTACCGCATGTTCCATAATGTTCCTAAAGAATAAATAATTATTTAATTTTCTTTGCTTTTCCATTTTTGGTCTCGTGTACTTCAGTACATTCTTACATGCCCTCCAAGTGTTGTCGAAATAAGAAAAAAAAAACAAAAAAACTTCAGATGCTTGTCGGTGTGTGCACTATGTTTTTAGCACGTCTTTTGTTAAAAAAGATCGTGCTTACGCTCTCGGTTTGTCCGTCCGTCCGCCTGTAGACGCCATTTCTCTATAACTATTAATCTGATTTGAAAAATTATTCCTGCATTGGGCAGCATGAAATATACGAATGATGACCGTTCATTCCTTTTTTTTTTTTTTTTTACGATGTACAACTTGGCCGCTAGAGGGCGTAAATGCAGATGCTATCGAATTCAAAATACATTTTATTACATATATTTGTTTCTAAGCAGCCGATTGACAAATTTCTTTTACCTTTCCATTCCATTTGTGTCGAAGCGTATTTTAGGTATAGTTACTTTTTCAAGTTACGCACAGATTTTCCGCTAGAGGGAGTAAAAGTAAATTACGTTTTACCCGATGTCTCTTCTTCTAAAACTCCGATTTGAAGTTTTTTTCCTTTAGCGGATACAGCTCCTGATGGAAAATCTTTTGCGTATAATTTCAAATTTTTGGTAAAAAACGGTTTGTCTACCAGGAGATGTAAGTCTTAATTTTTACTTCTGATGTATTTTTTTCAGCAAAATCTGAGCTAAAATCTCGATTGAAAAAAATTCGTTTGTGGACTAATACTACTCACGTCGGCAGACCTTTTAGGAATATTTTCGTCATAAAATAATGCATTGTTTCTACGCCAGGGGCGTATATGTATATCGTGTTTTTGTCAACATCGCTACTGGTAGGAGTCCGATTTGAAGCATTCCTTCTTTGTCGGATAGTATTTTCAATGCGAAATATTTTTCATATAAATTCAAAATTTTTAAGTAAATCATTGACTTTCCGCCAGAGGGCGCAAACGTAAATTGCGTTTCCTCCCGATATTTCTGCTTCTAAAACTCCGATTTGAAAAATTCTTCCTGTATTGCACACAGCTCGTGATGAAAAATGTTTTTCATAAAATTTCTAATATTGTTAAAGAATGGTTTGGCCACCAGGGAGCGTAAGTGTTATTTTCTCCCTCAGAATGTTCCTGCTTGTCCTTTTGAGAAACACCTTTCGTGGGGAACGTTTCGACGATGTGGCAGACGTTAAACTTGCTGTGAACTCACGGGTGAAACGACAGCCTCAGGAATTTTTCCAAAATGGATTTTACCAATGGATTCAAAGATGGCGGAAATGTATAGAAAGTGATGAACAATAGTTTGAATAGGCTAGACATTATTTACAATATTTCCAAGTATTTTGCACAAAGTTTCACATTTTTTCCTGCTACAAATAAAAATCTCATGAAGGACATTACTTTCAGGATGCACTTTGTATTTACAGTTTTTATCCTTTTATTAAGTTAGCCATCAATAGCAACGTCAACTATTAGTTCAGCAGTAGAAAGAATGACGAATGACAGGCAATAACATCCCAGCATATCCAAGTCACGCTGACAACAAATGTTACTTCAAAAATAATGCAGTGCCATGAACACAATACGGGATTACACCATACAATACAAATTTTGAAGATGTGAATCCGTTTTTTGGTTTAAATATGACAACGATGATAAGTCAGATACAATCCGAAAACTTCGTTGTCTCCCAGATAGCACACGGGTATGCTCACCACTACACCACCCGTAACGACCAAATCTCCAGTTTCGGATTAATTTGAATATAACCATCACAGGATTTGGTAGTCGACGCAACCGGCATTCAGCTTGAGATTTGGCCATCGGAAACTTGAGACTTACTCGTTTTTGGTGGTGTAGTGGTTAGCATATCTGGAAGACGCAGGTTAAATTCCCGCTCCAGGGCGACAGCATTTTCAAGTTTTCGGATATTATCTGACTTACCATCCTGCTCATATTTACACTAAAAAACGGATTGCCATCTTCAAAATAAAAATCACGCAGCCAGAGACAGATAATATCCAAAGCTGGAATCAACCTGTGTGTCTCTATCCCCGGTTAAGTGAAGTACCTTTCAACATACACGCTTTAATCACGCTACAATAACACCCGATTTTGAACATATGAAGGATGCTCACAAATTTTTACAACGAATTTCTAGCGATATAATTAATGTTAAAAATAAAATTATTTCTGTCTTAAGTGTTCTATTTGATAGCCCTTTCCTTCCCTTTTTTCTGCTCTTTTGCAGTCGTAAATCGACTTTTTTTGTTACAATCGTTTAGGTAGATCCATGTTTCATCAATAGTCACAATAAATTTCTTTCTGTCTCCGGCTAAGTGATTTTTATAACTTAGTCTGCACCGTGTTCTGCGTTCAGCTAAGTGTTTAGCATGGCTGTAGTGGAGGGCATACGGCGGTATACGCCGTATAACCCTCTGCTTTTTTTTTTGACAGAATAGCGAATACCTTCAATGTCCAAACAGAACTTCAAACTCGAACAACATCGCTGCCAAGAGCTGGACATCTAATAAAAATAACCATGAGAATTATAGAGTGCTTGGGAGAAAATCCCAGGAAAAAAACTCATTTAGCATTAGCAGCGAACGAATTATTATTTAAAAATATCCCATTGATTCCTAACAACAGAATTGTACCTATTAGCCAAACCAGTTTATTTAAAGCAAGGTTGACAGAATGTTTTTTTTCTTTTTTTTTGATTGGAGGTTTAACGACCACCGTGAGCAACTCAATGGGCTATAAGCAGTCGCCCGTCCCTAATTTAGGGTCACTGGTTCCAGGGAAGGAAGAGAGCCAGTGCCGTAAGACAAACACAACATCCATTCATTGATTGATTGGAGGTTTAACGACCACCGTGAGCAACTCAATGGGCTATAAGCAGTCGCCCGTCCCTAATTTAGGGTGACTGGTTCCAGGGAAGGGAGAGAGCCAGTGCCGTAAGACAAACACAACATCCATTCATTGATTGATTGGAGGTTTAACGTCCACCGTGAGCAACTCAATGGGCTATAAGCAGTCGCCCGTCCCTAATTTAGGGTGACTGGTTCCAGGGAAGGGAGAGAGCCAGTGCCGTAAGACAAACACAACATCCATTCATTGATTGATTGGAGGTTTAACGACCACCGTGAGCAACTCAATGGGCTATAAGCAGTCGCCCGTCCCTAATTTATGGTCACTGGTTCCAGGGAAGGGAGAGAGCCAGTGCCGTAAGACAAACACAACATCCATTCATTGATTGATTGGAGGTTTAACGTCCACCGTGAGCAACTCAATGGGCTATAAGCAGTCGCCCGTCCCTAATTTAGGGTCACTGGTTCCAGGGAAGGGAGAGAGCCAGTGCCGTAAGACAAACACAACATCCATTCATTGATTGATTGGAGGTTTAACGACCACCGTGAGCAACTCAATGGGCTATAAGCAGTCGCCCGTCCCTAATTTAGGGTCACTGGTTCCAGGGAAGGGAGAGAGCCAGTGCCGTAAGACAAACACAACATCCATTC
This sequence comes from Macrothele yani, assembly GCA_039090855.1. Classification (NCBI taxonomy): domain Eukaryota; kingdom Metazoa; phylum Arthropoda; class Arachnida; order Araneae; family Macrothelidae; genus Macrothele; species Macrothele yani. The sequence continues at coordinate 75,615,893 of CM077000.1, read as the reverse complement.
ATTGATTGATTGGAGGTTTAACGTCCACCGTGAGCAACTCAATGGGCTATAAGCAGTCGCCCGTCCCTAATTTAGGGTCACTGGTTCCAGGGAAGGGAGAGAGCCAGTGCCGTAAGACAAACACAACATCCATTCATTGATTGATTGGAGGTTTAACGTCCACCGTGAGCAACTCAATGGGCTATAAGCAGTCGCCCGTCCCTAATTTAGGGTCACTGGTTCCAGGGAAGGGAGAGAGCCAGTGCCGTAAGACAAACACAACATCCATGCCTCACCGGGGTTCGAACCCGGACCCCGTTCAGACGAATGATCAGAGGCCATCGCTTAGACCACTGCGCCACCGGGGCGGCGTTGACAGGATGAAATCAAGACTGTGTTCAGATTCAAACAGTGAAAATGCACAACTTCTAAAAGATATTTCTTCATTAGAGCGAATAAATATTAAAACAGACGACGTGCACTATGGAGAACTGGAAACAAGGCGAATCTGTAGACGTTTTAATGTTGATGAAATGCAAGCTATTCAGAAATTGAGAGAATAAAAGAACGATTTCTACTCTGCCTTGTTCGACAGTTGAATGCGAACGAGGATTCAGTTCAATGAACAACATTATAACCGATCTCGGAGCATCTTTGTTAATCTCCAATGTATATAACCTGATGTTCATAAATTCAAGAGGACCGCCCATTGAACGATTTAATCCAAAAAAATATGTAAAATCTTGGTTGATGAATCATGGTTCAGCAACTGATAGTAGATCAAGAGTTTCTTCTAGAGAAGAACAGTGCTGTAAGGACTTACGTCGTTAGGCTTTTTTTTTATTGGAGGTTTAACGACCACCGTGAGCAACTCAATAGGCTATAAGCAGTCACCCGTCCCTAATTTAGGGCCACTGGTTTCAGGGAAGGGAGAGAGACAGTGCCGTAAGACAAACACAACATCCATGCCTCACAGGGATTCGAACCCGGACCTATTTTTTTTTTTTATTGAAGGTTTAACGACCACCGTGTGCAACTCAATGGGCTATAAGCAGTCACTCGTACCTAATTTAGGGTCACTGGTTCCAGGGAAGTATAACGAAGTAAATTTCTCCGTCATTTCTGGTCTACGCCGGGATTCGAACCCGAGTCCGCTTATTCCGGAACAAGTCGCTCTACCAACTGAGCTACGCAGACGTTTGTTGTGACTACTATCTGCATTTATGTCGTGTGCGTCCTTGTGGCAGGTACGTCACATCTCCTGGTACGTTACATCATCTCCCCCTTATTTTTTTTTTCTGAAGTGCTGGAGAAGGGATTCTCTTATTTTTCCTATCTCGCGGTGTGGAAATAACATCACACCATTGCGAGATTTTTGAACGGTCGGGTCATCTGGATAGTTCGGGCGCCATTATAACGAAGTAAATTTCTCCGTCATTTCTGGTCTACGCCGGGATTCGAACCCGAGTCCGCTTATTCCGGAACAAGTCGCTCTACCAACTGAGCTACGCAGACGTTTGTTGTGACTACTATCTGCATTTATGTCGTGTGCGTCCTTCTGGCAGGTACGTCACATCTCCTGGTACGTTACATCATCTCCCCCTTATTTTTTTTTTTTTCTGAAGTGCTGGAGAAGGGATTCTCTTATTTTTCCTATCTCGCGGTGTGGAAATAACATCACACCATTGCGAGATTTTTGAACGGTCGGGTCATCTGGATAGTTCGGGCGCCATTATAACGAAGTAAATTACTCCGTCATTTCTGGTCTACGCCGGGATTCGAACCCGAGTCCGCTTATTCCGGAACAAGTCGCTCTACCAACTGAGCTACGCAGACGTTTGTTGTGACTACTATCTGCATTTATGTCGTGTGCGTCCTTCTGGCAGGTACGTCACATCTCCTGGTACGTTACAGAAGGGAGAGAGCCAGTGCCGTAAGACAAACACAACATCCATGCCTCACCGGGATTCGAACCCGGACCCCTTTCGGACGAATGATCAGAGGCCATCGCTTAGACCACTGCGCCACCGGGGCGGCGGACCTTTTTCGGACGAATGGTCAGAGGCCATCTCTTAGACCACTGCGCCACCGGGGCGGCTCAGGCTGTATGGGATATATTTCAATAAAAATTAAAATAATCTTGTGCATGCTCTTCAACATGTCATAATTGACAGGAGAGAAATGCAGATGCTTTATTCATATCGGTAAGTGAGCTCATAGTCATAATTGCTAAAAACGCACGGTACCCCCACTGCCTTTTTTCTTGTTATGCATGTAGTATAACCTCTGATTTTTTAGGATTTGCGCATAGGTATATCCTCTGCAGATTTTACGACTACAGCACTGGTGCTTAGGCAAAATGTTGTGAACAGTATTGTTTCTTCAGATTCAAATATTTGTTTATTACCTTGTTTACTGTTTATACAGAGATTTTTAACGACTTAGCAACTGCTCTTTGGGTCGGTGAATTTTCTTTCAAGACCAGATCAGGTCCTTACTTTTGAAATAGTCGTAAAAGCAGGTACCTACACAGCACAGAATATTTCGTATTTGTTACGAGTACGTAGCACTGAAACATTGAGACATTTCAGATACGTTGCACAATGTAACAGTAAAGTTTCAGAAACCTTACGGTTACGTCAAAATACCCTCAAAAGTTTCAGAAGCCTTACGGTTACGTCAAAATACCCTCAAAAGTTTCAGAAGCCTTACGGTTACGTCAAAACACCCTCAAAAGTTTCAGAAGCCTTACGGTTACGTCAAAATACCCTCAAAAGTTTCAGAAGCCTTACGGTTACGTCAAAACACCCTCAAAAGTTTCAGAAGCCTTACGGTTACGTCAAAACACCCTCAAAAGTTTCAGAAGCCTTACGGTTACGTCAAAATACCCTCAAAAGTTTCAGAAGCCTTACGGTTACGTTAAAACACCCTCAAAAGTTTCAGAAGATAACCGATACGTTACAGTGAACGGTCTTTGTAACTTCAACATACCAACTTCATGTTACTGTTACGTATTCGGACGCAGTATGGGTAAGGCGAAGGATCTAAGCGCACTTGATCGTGGGCAAAATGTCGGGGCTCGACGAATGGGTCCCTCCATATCGGATGTCGTGCAGGCACTGGGAGTTTCACGAGCCACTGTGTCACGGGTGCACCGTGAGTACAGCGAATCTGGTAAAACCATCCCTGCAAGGGCCAACTGCCGTGTACAACAGCGTGTGGATGAGCGGGGCAATCGTCGACTAGCTCGCATTGTAACAGCGGATAGACGGGTCACAGTGCAAGAAATCACTCTGCAATTTAACGCTGGTGCACAAAAACGTGTAAGCAGCCACGCCATTCAGAACCATCTCGCTATGGGGTACAGAAGCCATCGTCCCGCAAGGGTACAGCTACTGACCGCACATCACAGGGTGCAAAGATTAGCACGGGCGCGGGAACATCGCCACTGGACCCTAGACATGTGGAAAAAAGTTGTCTGGACTGATGAGTCGAGATTCACTTTGGTACATGCGGATGGCAGGATACGAGTACGGCGCAAACTACATGAAGCGATGGATCCTTCTTGCCAGCAAGGTACTATTGAAGCTGGTGGGAGTGGCATTCTCGTATGGGGACTGTTTACTTGGATTGAAATGGAACCCCTGGTACGTGTGACATCGTAACTCACAGGTCAACTTTACCGGGATATCCTGGACGACCATTTTCTCGTGTTTGTGCGTCTTCAACATCCCACTGGGGACCTCATCCTGCAATAAGACAATGCAGCTCCCGAATTGTATTGAATGGTTAGATGAACACTCCACCGACGTGACCTCGCTACCTTGGCTAGCTAGCTCACCTGACCTCAATCCCATCGAGCACATCTGGGATGCCATCGAGAGAGATGTTCGAGGCTCTGACACCCCTCCATCAAATCTTCGTGAACTGTGGGAGCTTGTTCAGATATCGTGGATACGTATGGCTTCCCAACGCTTCGGGTGTCTTGTCGAGTCCATGCCGAGACGGATATACTCGTTGTCACATGCTGGGCAAATGGAGCGCACAACTTTATGACGAATATAGTGATGAAGTGACAATATACTATTTATGAGATTGACACAAATATAGTTAATGTAAAAACGTACACAAAGATACTTTATGCATAGTTAAATTGCTTGTGATAAGTGACTTTGTTGTACTAATTATTTATGTGTGTCACTTTACACATTTATTAAACAATTTCTCTTGAAATCTATAATATCTAAAATGAAGTAATACGAGATTATATTTATTGTCGCAGTTATTTGTAAGTACGTATGGTTACTTATATTTGAGCAGGTCATGTACTCGTTTACAATACGACTGTACTTAAAAAAAGACGAGTAGGTTCAGGTTCTCCTTTTTAAGGAGATTTTTTTTAACAATGTAACGAAAATTAGCTTCACCGCTCGTAAACTAGAATCACAGCTCGTAATCCATGCAGTCAACAAATATGCACTGAAAACAACCACCCTATCTCATCTTTCTACTTATGTGAAATAACCATCGATTTCACTTTTTGTCGTTACGAAATGATATTTAGTCTGGAAACACAATGTAGCGTTAAGTTAGAAACTGCTTAACGAGAACGAACCAAAATTTACATAAAGACAGCAAAGAAAATCTAAAGTTATGTTAAAGTACATATTGCAAATTAAACAGGCGGCTTTAAATAATTAAAATACTGCAAAGTTTAAAATGGTGTAATAGCCAGCAGCTGGGTTGTTATGGTCAATGTTTATTCTGTATTGTGAGATGTATTGCTTCTAATTTAACCTACCTTTCGGGCTTCTGTGTTCTTTTGAAAACCTAGCTTCTGTTCGCTAAATATTTTCTGACTTAACGACACATTAATCTTCTCGATGAGCTTATTAAAGTTGGCAATCATTTGTTCTAGGCAACAATTCATCATTTAATAATAGGCAACAGTTATCATTAACATAAATTCTATTAAAGGTCGTCATCATTTTGTTCTAGGCAACAATTCACCAACCGATTTCCATAACCCTTTCCCATCCGTGGTACCAGTAAAACGATTTAAATAATAATCTTTTTTTTGCATTTTTTAATTTAGTATTAATCCAATTTCTATATCTACGGAACAGGGATAAATCAGATGCACTTCTGGACTGTATAAATAACTTGAACAGCCTATTCTTTTTGTTTAGACATCTTAAAAAGTTACGAGTAAACCAAGGTTTTCTACACTTTAATGAACGTGTAAAGATCTTAAGTGGGAAAGAAAATTCATAAGAACTCCAAAGTAATCCCCAAAATGCATCAAAGGCATGTGTGAGATTATCATGTTGTAGCACTTGACACCAATCCGTAACAGCAAGTGTCTCACCAAAAGTTCTTAAGCTATACTGATCGTACGAACGAATACGAATCGAAATCCTGTCTACAAAATCCGAAGTAGGTACACTACCCGACAAACAAAAAATAGGGAGGTGATCACTTATATTATATGCCAACACACCCGTAGTGCAACAAAAATAATTCGTAATACATAGATCAAGTATAGTTGAGGTAACAGGTGTAATTTTCGTGGGGATTGTAACCACACTTATACATCCAGAAGATCCTGGATGGTTATGAAACGCTATTAGTAGATGTCATATCAAAATTAAAATCACCTAAACAATATAACGCCTTGCCACTCTGATTGACATCCTCCAAATAACTGGAAAACAAATCAAGAAAAACTGACTGATTTCCAGACGGAGGGCGATAAGCTGTACTTATAAAGGCATTTTCAGTCACTAAAGTAATAAACTCATAATTATCAGTTATAACCGCATATTTATCAATCTGCGAAAGTGAAATGGAGCGCCAAGCAAAAACAGCACCCCCCACCCCTATATACGCCCTGATCTAGAAGCAGAAAAAGTTCGAAAATCCGGTACTTTACAAGTACGTTGATCCACACTATTAAACCAAGTTTCTGAAACGCAAATAAAGACAAAACACGGTAATCCAAAGACCCCCAAATGTCCAAGAACAGGTCATATTTGCCAAATAAACTACGAGGGTTAATGTGCAACAATCGCAAACTGCGATTTTTTGAAACCAACATATCACGCAAATTTTCAATAGAACAAACACTAGGATTGCAGGTCATAAAAATGAGTTATGTACAACCAATAGGGTTACAGAAACATCACATACCCATCAGAATCGACTAAGATCCAAGTCGTCCCTGCTCCTAATGGTAATTGCATTTCCGTCCTCCACCTTTCGGCAAAAAATACGCCCGTTTTTATGTATACCAAGAAGATCTGATATTGTTTTCCCTGGAAAATTTCCGCGCATTCCAGAATAATTCTCTGTTATGCACAGTCAAATTCTCATTAACATAAATTCTAGTTTCCTGCAAATAATTAGCACCAATATCAGTCAATTTCAAAATCTTCCAACTCCTTGGTAAAAAATATCTCTTACCTTTCTGGTCTGACCACTGCACAATGATTGGCGATGGACGCCGTGCCCCCTTAGTTTTTATTCTATAAACGACGTCAATGTCATCGCACGAAAGGTCTCCAAAATCCAACCCTTTTGCAATATTAAGCACAATGTTCGAGAGATCAGCATTAGTCTCTTCATTACTCTCAGGGATTCCATGTATTTCCAAATTTCTGTTTCTCGTATATTGATCAAGGTTGTTTAAGTCCTGTGACAGTCTGGATATTTCAGAATCCTGGTCCGAAATCCTATGCTGAAGAGCAGCCACTTCCCAACGAGAGTCCTCAAACAACGAACTTGATTTATTTAAAGAAGTCAAAATGTCATCATACTTCTGTGAAAAGAACTCAACTGATCTCTTCAAATCTAGTATCTCAATCTTTTATCCGTTAATAGCATCTAGCTTTATGTTGACAGACTCCAGAACCGACTGAGAATCACTGCCACTGGCACACTTTTTCACCAATTTCACCTCGGAATTAATTTGTTTTCTAGTGGAAGTCGCTTCCTCAGAATGGGTACCGGAATCATGTAATGCGCCACGTCGACAACTATCACATTGTCATTTCATTTTTTCTCTTTTGACATTCGTCGGTAAACATTTTCTGTTATTGAGCAACAAGCATAATGATATCTGCCTAAGCATTGAATAACCTCTTCAGCATGGATTACAGCCGAACACATCAAAAAAATTTTTTGTGTCATATCTAGAAATTAATAGTCAAAGAGCTCTCAAATATGATAGACACCCCTGGCAGCAAGCGATGTAGTAGAAAATGTACCTTACCAGTCTTCACTGATATACGAAACGATCACGATTCCAATAAGTCAGTAGAGCTGGTATCGCCATCATCATCGGAATAGGAGCTATCAAAGTGTTGTTCACCACGTAAATCTCATAAGACACAGTAACACATCTATAAGCTGTAATAGTAACTTATATTGCTCAAAATCGATGAATCACCACTTCATGGACCCAAAGTAACAAAACGAGACCCGTACTAGCTTAGAATATTGCTTTATTACAATAACAAATCTCACCTTCAAAGTACCTCAATGTTTCTATCGTGACTTGACCTGACTAGATCTAAGTATATTATACTTGATTTCTGGGAGAGAAATTTGTTTGTTTGTGTGTTTTTTTTTTTGATTGCAGGTTTAACGACCACCGCGAGCAACTCAATGGGCTATAAGCAGTCGTCCGTCCCTAATTTTGGGTCACTGACTCCAGGGAAGGGAGAGAGCCAGTGCCGTAAGACAACACACAACATCCATGCCTCACCGGGGTTCGAACCCGGACCCCTTTCGGACGAACGATCAGAGGCCATCGCTTAGACTACTGCGCCACCGGGGCGGCGTTTGTTTGTTTAACGACCAGCGTGAGCAATTCCATGGGCTATAAGCAGCGCCCATCCCTGATTTAAAGTCACTGGTTTCAGGGAAGGGAGAGAGCTAGTGTCGTAAGACAAACACCACATGCCTCATCGGGATATTAACACGGAACCATCTCGGACGAATGTTCAGAAGCTAGCGCTTAGAACACTACACCACCACAACGGCCAATACTTGTCAAAATTATATTTTTACTAAATAGTAGTTGGAGTTTGTAAATCTTGATGTTATTAGGTGTGCAACTTATTTCTAAGACCCTAACCGCAAGCGATCAGAGAACGTCGGCAAATGCAAATAGCTGTGTGCGATGATGGCTGATTGCAGCGCCATCCAACAGCTTTCCAGGCAACCGTATCCGCTCACAGCTGTAGTGACAGAAGGGACGAAAGTTGACGGTGAAAGCAATGTCGTTCGAGAAGCAACATTTGAGGCACTGCCTCCTGTTCGCGCTTCAGCTGAAAAAAAAGGTGCCGCGGAAGCCCAGCAAATGATCTGTGCTGCTTTGGGTGAGGCTTCTGTGTCCTACAGTACGTGTAAGAAGTGGTACCAGTGGTTTAAGCATTGAAATTTTGATCTCCGTGACGATGAGGAACTGGAACAACTGTTGTACGCTGATCCCTGTCGCACACAGTCAGAGCTCGAACTCGGAGTAACACGGCAAGCTAATGCTAAGCGCCTGCACAAGCTTGGACGGATTCACAAGGAGGGCTGTTGGATGCTACACCAAATCACAGCTGCGAAGAAATCTGGGCGCTACGATGTTGCTGTGTCCTTGCTCTCCAGATTCAAGAAGAAGGATTTCCTCCACAAGATTTTGACCTGCGATGAGAAGTGGATCCTCTACGATAATCCTAAGTGGCGCAAATCGTGGGTTTATCCAGGTCAGCCTACCATTAGTACCGCCAAACCGAATATCCATGCCAGGAAGTTGTTGCTGTGCATATGACAGCGCTGTGTCGTACACTATGAGTTGCTCAAACCTGGTGAAATGGTCAATGCTGAGCGTTATTGTCAGCAACTCGTTCGTGTCAGTGACGCAACGGAGGCGAAAAGTCCATACACCGGCAAGGGCAGAAGCTCGGTCCTGTTGCTTCAGGATAACGCGCGTCCTCACACCGCGAAAACGACTTTAAACACGATCACCGACCTGGAATGGGAGATTTTGTCCCACCCGGCGTATTCTCCAGACTTCGCCCCGTCGGATTATTACCTCTTTCGCTCCCTGCAACATCACCTGAGTGATACGCACTTCACTCCTGTCGAGGAGGTCCACACAAGTATTGATGATTTTATCAACTCGAAACAGCCCTCTTTTTCCGCAGTGGCATTCGGCAGTTCCTTGACCGATGGCGCAAATGTATCCAACACGACTTGTATTATTTCCCTGATTAGGTACGCATTCGATTTGCTATAATTTGCTGTCAACGTGTCGTACCTGTGGCCGAGAATTAAGTTTCACACCTAATACAAGCATCATTTACTGATACGGTCATGTGGTGCACGCGGGGCATGCTTAGATAAATAGCCAAAGGACATTGACCTTGTAAGTAGGTTTCCAAGGTAACGAAATCCGTATTATGTTATAACTGATGTTAAAAAGACATATTCCGTGTAGTGAAATTTCAATACTGCGAATATTTCGGTTGTCGCCGTGAGACTTTATCAAATACAGGTTTCACCCAAGTAAGATTCCTGATGGAGAATCAAATCGGAAAAAGTTGAAGCGAAAGAGACGCAGCTATGGAAGTTCAAAGAATATTCTGCATATCCAAATTCGCCTGCAAATATATTCGCAAAGGAAGCGGGCGTAAGAGCTTCAGGAACGAAATGCAGACGACGTAAACCGGAGAAAGGCATTAGAAAGAGCGCGGAAGAGAAGATATCCTACGACAAGCTGTCAGTAAAACCGCGTGAGGCCAAGTGTGATTTGTACTGCATCAGCTTGGGAGACTGAAAGGGAACAAATGTTTTCTTTCGGTGAGAACGTGTTTGGGGATAAAAAGTTTTGCATAACCCTCAAGAATGGCTTTTGTTTCAATACGGACAGGGTATGCTTTCTACTATATCATGCAATGGCTTCTTATGGGAATAATAACTTTTTAATTCCTAGGGATCGTATTAATGCGCTGTATCTCATTGCTAACGGCTCTGGAACGGGTTGCCAATTCATATACACCGATAGGCCGTTACATTATGACCACCTACTTAATAAGACCCCCTTTTGCCCGCAAAACACCCGCAAATCGGCGACGCATCGATTCGATGAGGTGGCGATAGGTATCCTGGGATATCTGTTACCATAATGTTAACAACAGGTTCTCCGGTACATTTACGGGTGGCGGTGATTTAGCGCAAAGCCGCTTTTCCCAGTCGAACCTTAATATTCGTTTGGGTTCATGTCAGGTGAATTTGGAGACCAGGGCATTAACAGAATGTCATCAGCATGTTCCGCGCAACACTCTTTGACGATTTTGGCAGTGTGGCATGGCCATAACCAGCATGGAACACAGTTGTAATGAATGAGTGAACTTGATCCGCGACGTCGTTCAGATACCTGACAGATATCAGCTATTGGAACATTGGGGCCTAAAGTGTCCCAAGGAAACATCACCCTCAGGATAACACCGCCGCCGTCGGCCTGTTTCCGTCCAACAGTGCATCCAGGTGCCATATCCTCCGTTGGCGATCGGTTGTTTACGTGACGCACCAGGAATCTTGATTCGTCAGACCAGGCCACTTTCTTCCAATCATCCGCTGTCCAATCTTGATGATCTTGGGCCCACTTCATGCGTTGTTTGGCGATGACGTGCAGCGAGCATGGGGACCCGGCTGGGTCTTCGGCTACGCAGACCCATGCGCAGAAAGCTGCGATGAACTGTGTGCTGTGATACATTGTCCTGATCACAACTTTTGTAGCTGCGAGTGATTTGTCGCACTGTGGCCCTGCGGTCGCTGTGAACAATGCGCGACAGTCTCCGCTGCCCTCTGGCATCAATGAACTGCGGACGACACGCGGCTGGTGGGCGGTTCGTCGGTTTGCACCACTTTTGATACGTACTCACTACAGCGCCACGTGAACAACCCACAAGCCGCGCCATTTCCGAGATCGTAGTTCCCAGGCACCGTGCCATCACAATTTGTCCGTTATCAAACTCCGATAAATCGGTAGCTTTTCCCATTCTGACTCCAAACACTCTACTAACCGAAAGCCGGTCCTCGGGTTGTATATATACGGCTCTGTGAACTTCACCTGCGCCACTGTTTGGTCTCCAGGCGCGCTCATTTCTCTAGCGTGGGATAATGGACTGGTACATTCACGTGGCCAGTTTTCGTATCTTTATATAGTTTTACTGTAGTGCTTTTAAAAAAGCACTACAGTAAAACTATGCTAATAGTTAAATTTGATTAATTTCAATCATATTGTATTGTGATAATGTGTATACCAGTTGAAAAATATGTAATCACTTGACATAAAAAAAAAAAAACATGTAATCACTTGGAGCCAGGGTCTAGTGAGGCTAATATTAGATTTTTTTTCCTGGTTACCTGCTATTTTACTATGAATGTTTTAATAAATTCTTAAATACACTGACTGAAAAAAAAATCCCACCACCACGAAAAAATAGTTGCAGAGGAATGAAATGGCGGCAATACATTTATATAGGTAACATATTTAATCGATTAAGGTTTCAAGATCAAAGCTTAATGAAAGCGCGAGAAGAGCCATTTTAAATGTGAAATGCTGGTACATCAATAACCGGTGTATCCGCCAGAATGTTGAATGCAAGCACGCAAACGTTCATGCATTGTGTCGTACAGGTGCTGGATGTCAGTTTGTGGGATGGAGTTCTATGCCTGTTGCACTTGGTTGGTCAATACAGGGACAGTTAATGCTGGTTGGGGGTGACGTTGGAGCTGTCGTCCAATGATGTCCCATACGTGCTCGATTGGTGAAAGATCTGGTGATCTAGCAGGCCACGGCAACATGTCGACACTCTGTAGAGCATGTTGGGTTACAACAGCGGTATGCGGGCGGGCGTTATCCTGTTGGAAAACACCCCCTGGAATGCTGTTCATGAATGGCAGCACAACAGGCTGAATCACCAGACCAACGTACAACTGCGACGTCAGGGTGCGTGGGATAACCACGAGAGTGCTCCTGCTGTCATAGGAATTGCTCCCCAGACCATAACTCTAGGTATCGGTCCAGTGTGTCTCGGCAGCAGACAGGTTGGTTGCAGGCGCTCACCTGGCCTCCTTCTAACTAACACACGGCCATCACTGGTACTCAGGCAGAACCGGCTTTCATCAGAAAACACAACAGATCTCCACTCCGTCCTCCAATGAGCTCTAGCTTGACACCACTGACGTCGCAAACGGCAGTGGTTTGGATTAAGTGGAATGCACGCTACAGGACGTCTGGCTCGGAGCTGTCCTTCAAGTAACCAATTTGTAACAGTTCGTTGTGTCACTGTGGTGGCAACTGCAGCTCGAATTGCTGCCGCAGACGCAGTACGATGCGCCACTGCCATACGCCGTACACGGCGGTCTTCCCTCTCAGTAGTGCCACGTGGCAGGCCGGAACCCGGTTTTCATGAGGCAGTACCTTCCCTTGATCACCGCTGCCAACAATCATGCACAGTGGCTACATTCCTGCCAAGTCGTTCTGCAATATTGCGGAAAGAAGATCCACCTTCTCGTAGCCCAATTACACGACCTCGTTCAAACTCCGTGAGCTGTTGATAATGGCTTCTTCGTCTTCTTAAAGGCATTCTTGACTAACATCAACACCCTACGTTGAATCTCAACGATAACTAACGCTCACGAACGTTACAGCGCGTATTTACAGCAAACCTGCTTTGCATGTTCCGAGGCGCGCTACTAGCGCCACACGTACGCGACGAGCACGAAATTTGCATAGACGTCATCTTACAGATGTACTCTCACCGCCTACTAACTGTCGTTTATCTAACACAACCCCTTCTTGGTGTTGGGATTTTTTTTCCGTCAGTGTAGTGTATAATGTGATTTTCATCTTTGTTTTATTTTTATTTTTATTGAGAACTGGCTTTTAACCCGTCGTTGGACGGTTGTTTTTAAGCTTTAAATAAATATTAATATACACGGCTGAGTCGTATTATTCTGACCAATAGCTAATATCCAGAGTAACCGCCATGTGCAGCATGGACAGCAGCTAGACGGGCTGGGAGTGACTCAATAAGGTGCTGGAAGCTGTTCACAGGTATGTGGAGCCATGCTGACAGCTGCTGGTGGGTGCGTGGTGGAGGATCCATAGAGCGAACAGCACGATCGAGGTGGTCCCACAGATGCTCAATTCGGTTTAAGTCTGGGAAAGTAGAGGTCCGGGGAAATACTTTCAAGTCTTCATCGTGATTTTCCAACCACTCTCAGACATTTCTCGTTGTGCGACACGTCGCATTGTCGTGCTGGAAGACCCCATCCTCCACTGGGAAGACAATCAGCATGTATGGGTGTACGTGGTTTGCAAGGATGGATTCATAACGAATTTGGTTCATAGTGCCTTCAAGAGGTATAAGTGGACGCAGAGAATGCCACAAAAGCATTCCCAATACCATAACGCTGCCCCCACCAGCTTGTGTACTTCCAGCAATGGTTGAAGTGTGTTTGTTCTCCGATGTCTCTCGCCTTAAACGCCAACTTCCATCTGTTCTATAAAGCAGAAAACGTTACTCATTGGAGAGAGCAATCGTTTGGCAATCAGCGCAGGACCAATTCCGATACTGCCAAACAAATGTAATCCTTCTCTGCCGATGCACCTTCGTTAGCATAGGTGCAGTGCCATTCCTTCTGCATCGGAGCCCCATACGCAGCAAGATTCTCTAAATTGTTGTTTTAGACACACCTCCGGTAGCACCCTGGTTCAATCGGCCAGTGAGCCGCTCCACTGTAGCGTGTCGATCGGCCCTCATGCACCTCCGAAGCCGACGTTCACCTCTCACATCAATGGCACATGGTGTTCCGCAGTTTTCACGTCGCTTATTCGCAGTGACACCATTTATCCAATCACGATACACTTTAACCACCGCATCACCCAAACAGTTCAAAAACTGCGCTATTTCAGAAATACTTCCACCCTTGGCCCGAAAGCCGATAATCATCCCTTTTTGCAAATCTGATAAATCGCTCCTTTTATCCATGACAGCAACGAGTGATATGTTTTCAGGTTGACTACAGCAAACCTTATACACTGAGGAGCAATTGAATTAGAGATACCTGTCTAGTAACGTGTAGCACCACCTTTCGCCCTGATGACGGCGGCGATTCTTCTCGGCATGGACTCGGCAAGACACCGGAAGCGTTGGGAAGCCATACGGATCCACGACCCCTCAAACAAGCTCCCACAGTTCACAAAAATGTGATGGACGGTGGTCAGAGCCTCGAACATCTCTCTCAATGGCATCCTAGATGTGCTCGATGGGATTGAGGTCAGCTGACCTAACTGGCGAAGGAAGCGAGGTCACGTCGGTAGAGTGTTCACCCAACCATTCGGATACAACTCGGGAGCGATGGCACGGTGCATTGTCTTGTTGCAGGATGAGGTCCTCAGTGGATTGTTGAAGACGCACAAACGGGAGAAAATTGTCGTCCAGGATATCCCGGTAACATTGACCTGTGAGGGACGATGTCAAACGAACCAGGGGTCCAATTTAAAGTTCACGTAAACAGTCCTCTGACGAGAATGCTACCCCCACCAGCTTGAAGAGTACACTGCATGTACTAACGTGAATTTCTACTCATCAGTCCAGGCAACATTTTCCCACATGTCTAGGGTCCAGTGTCAATGTTCCCGCGCTCTTGCTAATCTTTGCACCCTGTGATGTGCGGTCAGCAGCGGTATCCTCATGGGACGGTGGCTTCTGTACCCCATAGCGAGGAGATGGTTCTGGATGGTGTGGCTGCTTACATGTTTTTGTGCACCAGCGTTAAATTGCCGAGTGATTTCTTGCACACTGTGGCCCGTCTATCCGCTGTTACAATGCGAGCTAGCCGACGATGACCCTGCTCATCCACACACTGTTGTCCACGGCAGTTGGCCCTTGCAGGGATGGTTTTACCGGATTCGATGTACTCACGGTGAACCCATGAGAAAGTGGCTCGTGAAAATCCCAGTGCCTGCACGACTTCCGAGATGGAGTGACCCATTCGTCGGGCTCCAACAATTTTCCCACGATCAAATGCGCTTAGCGCCTTCGTCTTACCCATACTGCGTCCGACTCTTACTGATTCCCGTCGCATCACTCCTTATATTGTCGGTTCGCTGCATACGTCCTGTCGTTTCCGTTTACAGGGCCGCCCGCAGCGCCACATTTGCATAACGCCAGCTGTCTCTAATTCAATTGCTCTTCATTGTATACCCCTGAAGCCAGGTCACGACACGTACCTTCTGTCATTGGCTACGCGCTTTTGACGTCAAAAGTACGAGCTGGTCGCAATAATGTGACTCGACTGTGTATAAGGAATGTTTCCCGTGTTAAGGCGGGGTGAAATGTTTAATTGAAGCAGATTGAAAACAAATCAAACACACACTCCGGCATATAATTTTCAGTTCTAACATGGAGAACTTATTCATGTTAGAACTGAAAATTATATGGTATTTATTTCCATTTTTCAAAAGAGCTCGCGATAAATAAACATTCTGTGTAAAATATTTGATGATGTTTAACAATTTCCCTCGTAGTCCTGTTGTTTTCGTGTAAACTTACCTTTAGAACTTTTAGGTTGATTTTTCGCGTTAAATAAATTTTTCTCCGGCACACTTGCTATTCCGTTCACGACTTCTTTCAGCCTGTCCTATTCGACGGTTAGTTTGAAACTCCATACGAAAGTTTTTTTTGCAAAATAATGCGACATCTGGTGTTACAAATCGGAACTATCTAAATTATCGACAATGTGCTGTTGGAGCGACATCTGGTTTTAGATGCAATTTTGCTCACTCTGACATCTCAAGATTTCAGTTTTTATTGTAGGTTAGAGCGTTTAGATAGATCGATATTTTGCAAACTGTATAATTTAATAAGCACTAAATTCGGAACATAAGTTAAATTAAAAAAGTAAAAAATAATTAAAGCGTACAAATTAATATTCGAAATTGCGCTAACTTAAATTAATATACAAACTCAACTTGCTGTGATATTAAGATTTCAGATAGTATTTTGTAGATCGGATAAATAGAACTCGAGTCATTGATAATCCAATGTTTTTAAATTAGCACGCTGTCAGCTTGACATCTAAAAGTGATCGCCTGCTATTATATTGCAGGCAATCATTTTGACATCTCGAGAGCACATAAGAATCGATCGACACGTGATGGCGCAACGTTGCGAACGTTGCTGTGAACGTCAAGCGTTCCAGATAGATCTGGCTCTTTATATTATTAATTTGTAGTTAACTGCGTGTAGCATGGGAAAACAAATTTATAAATAAATAAAATAAGCTGGACGATAAAAGGGAGTTGTACAATGAAAACAATTTATGGCTCACATCTCACTCATCCATAAGCATGCTCTAACCCGTCTGAATAATTTAGACAGCTGAAAGTCCAAGAGAGCTATAAATAGGTACAATCATAAATTCGTTTATTTCAAGAAAGTCATGAAACATACACAGCGCGTCAAAAAAGTTTTAAGACTGACGCTAGATTTCAGCCTACGGTGGCGCCACCAGTGTAATCGCGAATGCGTTATAAACCGTGACCATCTCCTTGCTTTCTGCCAAAAATACTGCGCAGTTGTAAAAGTAACTTAAACGAAACGGCCGTTCATTAGAGAAGTAAAATTTTTTTTCATGTAGAATTATTAAGATGGAACAAAGGGCTGTTATTAAATTTAACGCAAAACTTGGTAAAAGTGCCTCGGAAACATACCAAAAGATGAAACAAGTTTACGGTGAGTTTTGTTTAAGTAGATCAAATGTTTTCCTGTGGCACAAACGTTTTTTGGACCGAAGAGAGACGCTAGAAGATGATAAGCATACTGGAAGACCAAGTTCATCTAGGACACCTGAGATTATTGAAAAAGTGCGTGATTTCGTGCCAGACAATCGATGTGCGTCACTAAGAATGATGGAAGAGTCTTCAAACATCAACAAAGAAACGATTCGAACCATCCTGCATAAAGATTTGGGCAAAACAAAAGTCTGTGCTAAATTTGTTCCACACACGTTAACCAATGAACAAAAATCAAGGAGAAGTGCACATTACAGAGACATCATTTCAGCCACTGAAAATGATCCAAACTTCTTAAAATCGATTGTTACAGGTGATAAAACATGGTGTTTTCAATATGATCCTAAAACAAAGCGACAGAGTGCGGAATGGGAGTCAAAAAACTCACCACAAGCCAAAAAAAAAAAAAAGAAGAAAAGTTCCATCGAAAATCAAAACAATGCTCATTACATTCTTCGTTAGTAAGGGTATTTTCCACAAAGAATTTGTTCCAAGTGGACAAACAATTACTGGTGAGTTTTATTTAAATGTTTTGAGGCGTTTGATGGGCAGAAGTCGTCGCATTCGTCCAGAATATCGGGATGAAAACAGTTGGTGTTTGTTGCACGATAATGCACCCAGTCACACCTCACTTCTTCTTCGTAGATTTTTGGGGAAAAATAACATCTGCGTGTTGAATCATCCACCGTATTCGCCTGATTTAGCACCCGGCGACTTTTCTTTATTCCCAAAACTTAAAATGACGTTAAAAGGGAGTTATTTTAATGATATTTCGACCATACAAACACTTCGACGCGTGCTTTGGAGACAATTCCGCAAAGTGAACTGCAACAGACATTCGAATCATTATTAAATCGCTGTAACAAGTGTATTGAAGCTGGAGGGACGTATTTTGAATAACAAACCAAAACAAATTATAATTTCTTGTTTCTGTTTCGTTTTACAGACCCAGTCTTAAAAATTCTTTGCCACACTGTGTAAAACGAAAAAATTAACCGAGTGGTTGCTGAAATATGACTACCCTTGTAAAAAGTGGATGTGGGCCTGTTGTTCACGTGATTTCCCAGTCGACCGATTAGCAAATATAAAGTGTGACTGAGGCAGAAGGTAGTAAAATTCGGAGAGTCATGGGTAAAGGGAAGGGTTTATCGGGCTTTGTGGAAGGAGAGATTGTGGGAGATCGGAGAGCGGATGCCTCGATTTCCCAAGCGACTGAACTGGTGGATTGTTCTCATGCCACCGTAGTTAAAGTGTATCAGGACTGGCGTGGAAATGGTCAAACAACAGCCCAAAAGAGACTGCACAGGACACCTAAAGGCTGACGTGAGAGGTGAGCACCGCGTCCAACTACTCGTACAGGCCAACAGGTGCACCACTGTTCAACAGTTGACTACCCGATACAACTGAGGTGGACCCGGAACAGTGTCTGTCATTACCATGCCTTGCACGTATGAACTATAACAACAGACTACCCCGACGATATCTTCCCCAACCACGGCGGATCTGGAAAATAATACTCGCCTGGTGCAAAGTTCATGTAAGTTGGGCATTGGATGACTTGAAAAAGTGCATTGGTCTGGGAGCATTTTTTTACCATTTCTAACCGTAGGTTGAAGAAGCGTATATGCTCCAGCTTTGTCCGTCTGTCTGTCTTTCCGCCCGTCCGCATGATAACTCGCGTAACAATGGTTCGATTTCGATGAAATTTTAGCATGTGGTAGGACACATTCTGGGAAGGAATCCTATTGAAAATGGACGAAATGGGGTCAAAGGTCTGGACATACTAGCGGGATTCATTCCATCGTCCTTATGCGTCGTAACTTACGTAATAATACTTCGATTCTGACAAAACTTCATCATGTTGTTCCGGAGATGTAGTGAACCGGTTCTGTTGAATATAATCGAAATGGGTTCAAAGGTCAGGACACGGGAGCGACATTTATTCCACAACCATTATCCTCATAACTTGACTAAAAATGCTTCTATTCCGACAAAACTTTAGTATGTTGTTCCGGAGCTATACTGAACCAATTCTGTTCAATATAATCGAAATGGGTTCAAAGGTCAGGGCACGGGAGCGACATTTATTCCACAACCATTATCCTCATAACTTGACTAAAAATGCTTCTATTCCGACAAAACTTTAGTATGTTGTTCCGGAACTATACTGAACCAATTCTGTTTAATATAATCTAAATGGGCTCAAAGGTCAGGGCACAGGAGCGAGATTTATTCTACAGCCATTATCCTCATAACTTGACTAAAAATGCTTCTATTCCGACAAAACTTTAGTATGTTGTTCCGGAACTATACTGAACCAATTCTGTTTAATATCATCGAAATGGGGTCAAAGGTCAGGACACAAGAGCGAGATTTATTCCTCAACCATTATCCCCATAACTTGAGTAATGGTTTCTGGTATGTTGGAAAGCGTATATGTATTTGGGGCCTAAACAACATGAGGCATTTTATCCATCCTGCATTGTCTCCACAGTTCAAGCTGGTGGAGGTGGTTGCATAGTGTGGGGCATGTTTACCTGGGAGGAACTCGGACCCTTATTAGTGGAGCAACGTATGACTGCTTCCCACTCTCTTGAATTGCTGGCTGACACTGTACACCCAGCATTGTTGCACTTTTTCCCCAATGGCAACGGCGTCTTCTAAAATAACAATGCGCCATGCCACAGGCCCAATGCTATGCACGAATGGTTTGAGGAAAACAGTCAGACTTCCTGCATATCGATTGGCCTCCGAACTCTCCCGATATCAATCCCATAGAGCACTTGTGCGGCACTATGAAAGGCATGTCAGGCATCTGAATGCCCCAATCACCTACATACCTGCATTGAAGGCCTCGTTACACACATCTTGGTTAGCTATATCTACCAACTGTTTTCGGCATAGCAGTGAATCGATCCAACGTCTGATAGTTTGCTGTACTGAGGCGAAAAGAGGACCTATGAAGTGCTAAGTAGATTGTCATAATTCAGTGATCACTCAGTTTATGTCCCATGAGACGTTTGTGCAGAGTTGCAATACGAGACGAAAACTTCGTGCAAAGGCATCAATCTGGATACTAGCATTACCGTCTTAGCACGATTTATTGAAAGAAGAAAATTATGTACAGGTTAAAAACTCACACACATAACCACTTTCGGGGTGACGTTCACCTCATCTTCAGATGTACCAAAAAACACGCCAACACGACTTCTTACTTGTATATACACATGTGCACCATGGGTACATTTCCACATTGTCACGTGACAAGACAAGGCTATTTGTAAACAATATATGAAAATCATGATGAAGGTAAGTTGTGAGGACGAAATTATTCAAGAATTAAACACGTTAGGCTACTCGAAACAATAATTTGTCACGTAATGTATGAATGAGGTGCTGCCAAGTTTCAGACAATTCAAAAGCGGTGCAATCGTTTTTGATGAACAATGTTGTAACGATTACACCCCTTTTGAACTAACTGGAACTTGGCAACACCTCATTCATACATTACGTGACAAATTATTGTTTCAAGTAGCCTAACGTGTTTAATTCTTGAATAATTTCGTCCTCACTCACTTAACTTCATCATGATTTCCATATATTGTTTACAAATAGCCCTGTCTTTTCACGTGACCATACGGTAACGTACCCATGACACACATTTGTATACACTGAATCGCCACTTTATTATGGCAACCCTCTCAGTACTTCGTTGGGCCACCTTTTGCCTTTAATACTGCGTCGATTCTTCGTGGCATGGACTCCACGAGATGTTGATAGGTGGTTTGTGGAATCTGAGACCATGCTTGATGAATAGCACTTTCAAGGAGTCTGAGATTGGAGGGTTGTGGATCCAGCTGTCTGATGGCTCGTTAAACTTCGTCCCACAAATTCTCGATGGGGTTGAGATCTGGAGATTGTGAGGGCCACCTAAGCAAAGTAAACTCATCGGCATGTTCCTGAAACCAATCCTGTATAATACGAGCACTATGGCAGGAAGCATTATCTTGTTGAAAGTAGCCATCGCCATTGGGATAAACCATCCACATGACAGGATGCACTTGGTCCGCAACGATGTTTAGATATGATGTGCCAGTCAGACACGAATTAAAGGGCCCAAAGTATGCCAGGAAAACATTCCCCAAACCATAACGTTGCCTCCACCAGCTTGAAGGTTTGTAGCAATGCATTTGGGGTACATGCTTTCGTGCTGTTTCCGCCAAATTCTCACTCGGCCATCGGCATGGTACAACTGAAAACGTGATTCATCGGACCACATAATTTGTTTCCAATTATCGACTGTCCAAGCCTTGTGCTCCTGTGCGAACTGGAGACGTTTTCTCATCTTAACTGCAGACAGAAAAGGGGTTCGAACAGGCCTTCGGCTCCCATATCCCATCCGATGAAGTGTACGGCGAACAGTGCGTGCAGAGATCATTTGAGTGGATCCTTGATTAAGATGGTCTGTAATTTGCTGCACTGTTGCCCTTCTGTTGTCTGTTACCAGTCTGGACACTCTCCGTTCCGCCTGAGCAGTCACTAGTCGATGACGACCGCACGTAGAGACTCAGTTTTTTGGCTGACAGTCCAGTCTTTAAACACTTTAACAACAGCTGCTCTGGAACATTTCACGAATGCGGCGATTTCGGTGACACTCGCTCCATGGCTCCGAGCTGCTACAATCATCCCTCGTTGAAAGTCCGTCAAATCGCATTTTTTACCTATCTCGTCACCCAAAAATCACTTTTACTACTGTCGCAAGCACTAAGCGTTCCGTTTTCATACTAGCCTCGCCTTCTGGCGGCAACAGCGTGCAGCCATAGCTCATTTGCTTAAAACTGTCAGATGGTCATAATAAAGTGGTCACTCAATGTATAAGATGTCGTGTTGGCGTGTTTTTTTGGTGCATCTGAAGATGAGGTGAACGTCACCTCGAAAGGGCTTATGTGTGTGTGTTTTTACCTTGTACATAATTTTCATCTTTTAATAAATCGTGCTAAGACGGTATTACTAGTATCCAGATTGAGAGTTGCAATACACTGAATCAAGATGCTCAGACAGAACAGAGCGTAGGCAGGTCCGAGCTCATCGATACGGTGGTAAATGCTAATCTCTGACGTCACGAAAGCATTAATAGGAGGCTCAAGCACATGTAAGTGAATTTAGGGGAGACAATTGCAGAGAAATATGGGTGTGTATTGGAATGGCAATGTCAGCTGAGTGGAAACAGGCCAGCTACTCATTGGCAAAACAGAGGATGGGTGTGGCTCACGCACACGTACGTGGACTTCTGGGTGACAATAGCAGAGAGGGATAAGGGAGTAGTGGAATAGGGATGTCGTCTGAGGGGAAACAATCCACCTTCTCCTAGGCAAAACAAGGATGGGTGGGGCTTACGCACATGTAAGAAGTGGACTTCAGGGTCACAGTTGCACTGAGGGGTAGGGGAGTAGTGGAACGAGGATGTCGCCGATAGGAAAACACTCCACCTACTCCTAGGCAAAAAGAGGTTTGGTAGGGTTCACGCACATGTAAGTAAATTTCTGGGTAACAATTGCAGAGAGGGAAAGGAGAGTAATGGAATGTGTAATCACCGGGGGAAAACCAGGAGATAACAATTCCTCGAATTGTGTCCATTGCGCCTTTCACCTTCCAAATGACCGTTGCATTAGGAGCATCGGAACTGCTTTTGCTTCATGAGTGTCGCATAGTTCAACTGCAGTCAGTCACACGTGGCCGTAAAGTCGGTTATGTTTAAAAGGTTTGATTAATTAATTACAGTGCTAATGTGGTTAGCCAATTAAACCTTTCAAGTATATCCAATTGTAATGAATGTATGATATAAACATATATGCATATTTTGAAACTGGTTACTAACTGGATAATAACAATACCGTCTTAGCACGATTTATTAAAAGACGAAAATGTACAGGTTAAAGAAACACACACACACACACACACACACACACACTAGCACTTTCGAGGTGACGTTCACCTCAACTTCAGAAGAACCAAAACACGCTAACACGACATCTTACATACACATGTGCATCATGGGTAATTCCCTGTATAGACACGTGACAAGACAGGATTATTTTTAGATAATATATGCAAATCATGATACAGGTAAGTTGTGAGAACGAATTAATCCAGAATTAAACACATTATGCCACTTGAAACAATAGTTTGTTACGAAACGTGTGAATGAGGTGCTCCCAAGTTCCAGACAATTGTATATGGTGGTAATTTTTATCCCAAAATGGAATTCGCGAGAGCCCAGATTTTACGCCGATTTCCGTGCTCCTCGTTATAAGCGGACTCTACTATAATTCCTTTCCCATTACAGGAAGTTTGAGGATGCGAAAGAGTTTGTACACTTTTGACCAGACAGTGTTGTAAATGTTCACCAAAGCATATTCTCCATGCAAATTATGTTAATCGAAGTTGCAAATTCCCTCATGGTAATTTTTAATCAACCCATTTATGCTAAGCATGGAACTTGAAATCTCCGCACGAGTGAGCTCCTGCAAATTAATGACCAAACAACAATAAAAGTTGAAGCATTTTCGCAGGGGTGATTTCGCGCAAATCGTGAAGCACCAGATCTCGTCTCAAGAACGAGACACAATTCGCACGCTGTTCCGTTGAAATAATTTGTGGAAATCACCGAAATATTCATCTCGTCGTTATTCTCAAGTTGGAAGCCAGACTTCATTTGTATCTTAGCGTCCACCAAATCACAAAAGGAATCCGATTGTTTCATTTTAATGAGTCGAATTATTGGAAAGGTGACGAGAGCTTCCTGCCAGGAAGAATTTCAGCTTTTCATTGCAGTTGACAGTCCACAAAGCTGCCCTGATTTTCCGGTAGCTTTCACCTGCTTAGTGATGTCTCGCACGCTTCAAATATTTGATGACGTATCCCACCAATTCAATCGTCTGTAGAAATAATCCCTTTAACTTAGCTCCCGAACAACTGTTACTGGTAATCGCTAAATTATTTCACTTCTTAATCTTCAATGTAGATTTCAAAGGCTGCGCACATATCACATTTTTATTTAAATGAGAAGTAAAATTTGAAGTACACTGCTGGCCACCCAAAGTGCAACACCAAGAAGGACACGAGATAGCAAAGCCAGATTTTCTGGACACATAGCAACAGATAGAAAGACGAAACGATTGAGCTTACAGGCTCGTGCAACTTGCGGAACACGCAGACATCAATAGTTCGTGTGGCTCTCATGGCTAGCAATAACGGCCGCTGCACGCCGCGGCATCAAACGAACGAGGCTTGGAATGGGTATGTCGGTCCAGGCTGCTTTGACACGTTGCCACAGTTCATCAGGCGTAGCCGCGGTTGGTGCTTTCCGGGTCACTCGGTTGCCGATCAGCGACCAGACGTGTTCGATGGGCAACATATCGGAAGAACAGGCGTGCCACGGCAGCAGTGAAACCTGGTGGGCCGTGAAGAATTGTTGCACGATGCGTGCCACGTGCGGGCGCGCATTATCCTGTTGAAACGTGGCAGCTGACTGGTCCTGCAGGTAAGGGAGGACTACAGGCTCCAAAACGTCGAACATGTAGCGGTGGCTGTTGGGTGTACCGGCGATGCGTATCAAGGTGTGCGGATATCATATCCAATTGCGCCCCAAACCATAATGCCAGGCGACGGACCGGTATGGCGATGCATAACGCAGGCGTCATACAGTCTCTCGCCTCGGTGCCAACACACGCGGATCCGACCATTGTGGTGTTGCAGGCAGAAGCGGGATTCGTCGGAGGAGAAAATGTCGTGCCATTCCGTAGTCCAGGTGCGGCGTTCAACGGCCCACTGCCGCCGCACTCGCCGGTGGTGTAACGTCAATGGTAATCGGAGCAATGGGCGCCGTGCGACAAGTCGCCGCTTCTGAAGACGACGTCGAACGGTACGTGCTGACACGGGTTGTTGCGCAACACACCCTAATTCCTGCGCTCACGTTCGTGATTTGGCGGTACGAGCCGTCAATGCCCGCCGCACAACGTGCCGGTCCCCTCGCTCGGTGATGTGCCGCGGCTGCGACAATCGCTCACGTCGGTCCGTCAGTCCCTCCATCACCCACCAAATTCATACTCGCCTCACTGTGGCTGGATGGCGTCCCACACGGTTGCCGATGTCTCGGTACGTTAAACCGCTGTCGCGATATGCCACTATTCGTTCTCTGTTGAACTCCGAAACTTGCTGGAATGACTACCGTGTTCTGCGACGAGGCATCAGGAAGCTTCCCACGTACAGGTCCGGCAGCACAACACACTTCCACTGCTTACACTCCGCCTTCTGTGCACCCTTCTTATAGTGCTTCTCGGTGGCGTGCCGGGCGCACATGATTTGCATACGCCTTGCAATGCTAATCGTTTGCATGTCCTCTCGTGGGCGACGCATGCTGCGAGTTTCAGGCCAATCGGATGCTTCCTTCTTGGTGTTGCATTTTGGGTGGCCAGCAGTATACATTTTCTGCAAATAACATTTCCGTATCCAATTTGCATTTGGAATTACACCAATATCATTGAACGGATTTTCCAAGTAATGTTTAATGTAGGGTTAAAGTGGGATGTTAGCTGCGTAAGAGGCACCAGATATTTTCAAAAGTTCCATTGAGCGATGCAGCCGTTCTTGAGCAGTTCTTTTCTCAATTAATTCAACACATTTCTGCATCATTTTCGATTGACTGTTCAGACACACCTTTTTTTTTTATTCAGTTTGCTACATAAATGTTTTTCACAACTGTCCTTTCTTGAAAAATCCAGTGGTATGTTGCATCACTAACAGAACAATAGATTTTTGTTCACATGATACGTTACCTAGTTGTACTGCTTGCATCTTTCAGATGCTCTCATTTTACTCACGTGGCTCATTCTCAAAATTAAAAAACACTATCTAGAAACTTCATAAACTACCCACACGACAGTACAAACTTTCTAAGCTAAGCGTCTGCGAACCACTATTTTCTGTGAGCTGCTTTTCCAACTAAAATTACTAACACAACTGACGACATCCGGTTTACTAGTCCGGCAAGTCGCAAAGGCCATTCAACAGTAGCGGGAGGAAATAACGAAAGACTGCGTGTGCACTTTTCAGCAGAGTGCATGTGACCTTGAATTACCCGTCAAGTTTGTTCGAAAAGAGTAACTTCGTAACGAACAATCTTGAGAGGTAATTCAAGGTTTAAAGCTCTAGTTTGGACTTCCCAGTAGGAAGACGTTGAGGTATATTTTTCGCGTAAATTCTAACGAAGGCAGTATTAAAAGGATTTAATTATGAGAAATACAATTATCAAAAAATATAATAGAAATTAGACAAAAATAGGTAAAAAATCTGAAATTCGCAGATATATTTACTATTCGCGAAATTACAGGAAACCCCTAAAATTCGAGAAAAAAAATCGTTCAAATTCCCGCCGCGACAGAATTACTACCCTAACTATAATTAACAGCATGGAACATCGCTGTCGGGCCTGTATATGCTGTTAGAGGTAACCACAGTCCGTATTAAAGTACCTTTTCCTATTTCATCTTGATGCCTATATTCTCACCAGAACAATGTTTGTAAAAATCATCTTTTCCTTAACTGCGGTGTTTTTTCATTCGATGAACTCCCGAATTTTTAGAACTTCATGAACGCATGCTTCATTTAAAAAATGAACTCTCGTATAGTTTTCAAATTTGGAATTTCTCGATTTCTGCACGTATAACGAAGTAAATTTCTCCGTCATTTCTGTCCACGCCAGGATTCGAACCCGGATCCCCTCATTCCGGAATAAGTCACTCTACCAATTGAGCTACTCGGCCGTTTGTTCTGACTACTATCTGCCTTTATGTCGTGTGCGTCCTGCTGGCAGGTACGTCACATCTCCCCCCCGAAAGAGGGCCGGGGGCATGGCCCACGGGTCAGCCGTTACCATGAATCGTTGCTGGCAGCCATCCACTGTAGAACATGCACTTGAGAACTCCCAGTCAATCTTGTGTGTGGAATGCAACGTCACACACATTTATTTTTCGAAGCGCTGGAGAAGGGATTCTCTGATTTTTCCTATCTCGTGGTGTGGAAAGAACATCACACCAATGCGAGATTTTGAACGGTCGGGTCATCCGGATAGTTCGGGCGCCATTATAACGAAGTAAATTTCTCCGTCATTTCTGTCCACGCCAGGATTCGAACCCGGATCCCCTCATTCCGGAATAAGTTGCTCTACCAATTGAGCTACGCGGACGTTTGTTCTGACTACTATCTGCCTTTATGTCGTGTGCGTCCTGCTGGCAGGTACGTCACACACGCCAATGGGCGTTTGTTGTAGTTTGTTATTTTGTTTATTGTTGTTCTACAGTGAGTGGCCACTTTATTATGACCACCCCCTCAGTACTTCGTTGGGCCACCTTTTGCCTTTAATACTGCGTCGATCCTTCGTGGCATGGACTCCACGAGATGTTGATAGGTGGTTTGTGGAATCTGAGACCATGCTTGATGAATAGCACTTTCCAGGAGTGTGAGATTGCAGGGTTGTGGATCCAGCTGTCTGATGGCTCGTTAAACTTCATCCCACCAGTTCTCAATGGGGTTGAGATCTGGAGATTGTGAGGGCCACCTAAGCAAAGTAACCTCACCGGCATGTCCCTGAAACCAATCCTGTACAATTCGAGCACTATGGCAGGACGCATTATCTTGTTGAAAGTAGCCATCGCCATTGGGATAAACCATCCACATGACAGGATGCACTTGATCCGCAACGATGTTTAGATATGATGTGCCAGTCAGACCTTGATCAACACGAATTAAAGGGCCCAAATCATGTCAGGAAAACATTTCCCAAACCATAACGTTGCCTCCACCAGCTTGAAGGTTTGTAGCAATGAATTTGTGGTCCATGCTTTCGTGCTGTTTCCGCGAAATTCTCACTTGGTCATCGGCATGGTGCAACTTTCTGAAAACGTGATTCATCGGACCACATAATTTGTTTCCAATTATCGACTGTCCAATCCTTGTGCTCCTGTGTGAAATGGAGACGTTTTCTCTTGTTAACTGCAGTTAGCAAAGGTCTTCGAACAGGTCTACGGCTGCAATATCCCATCCGATGCAATGTACGGCGAACAGTGCGCGCAGAGATCATTCGAGGGGATCCTTGATTAAGATGGTCTGTAGTTTGCTGCACTGTTGCCCTTCTGTTGTCTGTTACCAGTCTTGACACTCTGTGTTCCGCCCGAGCAGTCACTAGTCGATGACGACCACACGTTGCACGTAGAGACCCAGTTTTATGGCTGACAGTCCAGTCTTTAAACACTTTAACAACAACTGCTCTGGAATATTTCACGAATGCGGTGGTTTCGGTAATACTCGCTCCATGGCTCCGAGGTCCTACAATCATCCCACGTTGAAAGACCATCAAATCTCATTTTTTACCCATTACGTCACCCCAAAAATCACTTCTACTACTTTCGCAAGCACTAAGCTTTCCTTTTATACTAGCCTCGCCCTCTGGTGGCAACAGCGTGCAGTCATTGCTCATTTGCTTAAAACTGTCAGGTGGTCTTATGTTATTTCTTCATTTGTTTTATGCATGTATTGCTTCTTGGTTAATAAAGTAATGTTTGAACTCTTTCATCGTATCCTTTTCAATTTGTCATTATTTTGGTTTTCTCAGAGCTAATGTTTAATCCAGTTTCTATTGATTCAGTTATTAAATCTTCGTAAGCTGCTGAAGAAATTCGTGCCAATACCACTAACTGTTAGAATGCCGTCGTTGCACGATATAACATATTACTGAAAGTCAAAATGAACGAATGAAAATGTCTTTATTTATTGGGTATATAAATAAGTTTTGAGGGATTTGATGTGAACAAAACACATTGTTGGAGAACAGAAACAATATTTTAATATTAATCGAAGTATGCTCCCTCTGAAGCTACAACTTTACCCCATCTTTCGGGCAGTGAATGTATGCCCCGAAGGAAGAATTCCGGTTCCTTGGAAGAGATCCAGTTGACCAGCCAATTTTTGATGTCTTCATAAGAACTAAACCGTTCTCCAGAAAGTGCTGAGTGCATCGACCGGAAGAAATGGTAATCCGATGGTGCAATATCTGGCGAATATGGCGGGTGGGGTAGAACTTCCCAGTCGGGTCCTTCTAAGTACTTTTTCACAGGTCGAGAAACATGTGGTCTTGCGTTGTCATGCTGTAAGATGACTTTGTTGTGTCTATTCTCCCATTCCGGCCGTTTTTTGCGTGAGAGCTCGTTTTAAACGCATTAATTGGGTTCGATACCGATCATCAGTAATAGTTTCTGACGGTTTCAGCAGTTCATAGTGGATCACACCCTTCTGGTCCCACCAGATACACAGCATTACCTTTGAACCATGGATATTGCGTTTTGGCGTTGAAGGACCTGGTTCACCTAACTTCACCCATGCTTTCTGCCGTTTAGGGTTATTGTACCATATCGATTTCTCGTCGGCAGTAATATTACGATGCAAAACAACCTTTTTTTTTTTTTTGCCTTTGAAGCAGCAATTCGCAAATGGTTTTTCGACGTTCAAGGTCTCTTTCCCGCAAAGCGTCTGAAAACCAATTCCCTTCTTCTTGCACCATTCCCATGGCAGCTAAGCGTTGTGAAATGCATGGCTGACTAACATTTAATGCTGCTTCTAGTTCTTTTTGGTTCTGGCATGGATCCTCGTCGAGTAAAACTTCCAATTCGGCATCAGCAATTTTTTAGGGTGGACCAGAATGTTCTTTATCACTGACATTTAAATCGTTCCTTTTGAATTGTCTAAACCAATACTCACGTGTTTTTATGGGTGGGAAATGTTCACCATAGATTTCTGACATTAAGTGATAGCTTAATGTCAGAAATCTATGGTGACAATAAAGTAATGCACCAACACTTCCCGCTTTTCTTGACAATAAAGTAATGCACCAACACTTCCCGCAAATGCTGTTTTGTCGCGACGAAAGTTGGCATTTTCCATCGAGTAAAACAAATACGTCTTTGCACCTCAATTGAACGTCGTATACTGACTCTGACAGCTGGCGTCTCGTACTGAGATATCGCAGTGTTGCCACCTTAAAATACATGCGAGCAGTAATAAGTACGACACCGAACGGAAATCCCTCAAAACTTATTTATATACCCATTAAATTGAAGTAAAAGTTGAAGGCTAAAATCACATCACTAGATCTTCCATGGTGGCAACCAGCATATCCTCAGGTGAACGTTAAAATGAGATATTGTAAAAAATGTGAAGAAGGTTCCACGGTGAAACGCCACTCTTATTATACACACCACGTGTAGCTCCCAAGTGACTACAAGGAAATGTCACCACACTCTGACCAATGGAAGTTGTGTCTTAATTATTATTGGGGGAGTTCTGAAAAAAATTCGGGTTAGTAGTTTGTTTGGTTATTGTTGTTTGAAATTAACGGTATGCAAGGTGGAGGTGTGAATCTGGGTATTTCATCATTACAACATTTATCAGCACTATTGAGTGTTCCGCAATACGAATGTTCAAATTCCTCATTGTGGATCCAATGTAAATCCGATCCATGATATTTACCTAAGGATGTGTTGGGAGTCAGCAAAAAAGATACAGTGATGTGATTTTAGCCTTCAACTTTTACTTCAGTGTAAATAAAATCAATCTTCAAGAGCAATATGCCATTATGTCTTAAAAGAAAAGTGTTTGATCAATGCATCCTTCCAGTGCTTACGTATGGTGCAGAGACGTGGACCTTAACTAAAAGATACATACAAAGACTGCAGACAACTTCAAGAAGCATGTAGAGGTGCATGCTTGGTGTAACCAGGAGAGATAAGAAGAGGAACTCGTGGATCCGAAACATGACAAGAGTGGAAGACATCATGATCACAGTTAAATCCCTGAAATGGCAATGGGCTGGACATACTGCCAGAAGGACAGACCATCGATGGACAGCCGACATTTTAGATTGGATTCCAAGGGACAGGAAAAGACCCAGAAGAAGACCACATGGGAGATGGGTGGATGAAATTCGAAAGTATGCAGGAGTGACATGGAGGAGACTGGCACGAGACAGACCGTTGTGTAAGAGGCTTGGAGAGACCTTCGTCCAGCAGTGGATTGATAATGGTTGACAATGACGATGACGATGAAATAAAATAATTTTTCATCGTTTATTTTGACTAATAAAATAATATGTTGTAGCGTGCAACGACGGTATTCTAACAGTCAGTATTAAATCTTCCACCATTTATTTGAAATCTTCCATACTGTTCCTTTCTTGGGATAATGTCATGTACTTGCTAATGTGCCCGGTGATTGCAGACGGAGCAGTAGGTAAAGATGTTTTTTACAACTTGCCAACCACATCATTTCGAATTTAAATCACGGCACCTTTTTTGGAGAAAAATCTTCTCTAAAGATGCTGAAGAGAAAATGCTAATGTTCTCGATTATGCATGCCTCACTTTTTAATGTCGTCATCATCTTTCGGTGTTTTGAATTTCTCGAGGCTACCATAAATGCGTTTTTGCAACGAAACCAGGAAAGCATCTGCTTAATTAAGAACTTTCTTAAAATTCATATAATCTGACTGAATTATTCCGCAGGAAGCAATGCTAGCATAATGAAGTTATCGCACTAATTTGTTGGAATTCCCCATTGAAGAAAAAAAAAATAGTACGTGTTATTCCTTGTTGCACCAAAAACAAACACGAAAGATCAAAAGTCTTTTCTTCCTTTTGGCTTTAAGTGAGGACTGAGATTAAAAAATGAATTCAGCAGCTTTCAATTCATCAGCTTTGAAATCTAATTGCTTCAGCTGCATTTCTTTTATAAACTGAAAGCAGAAATGGTCCATCAAAAAGGCTTATTATTTCCGGAAAACCTACTCTTCTGAGTAACAGCTTCAATTTTGTGTGTGTCCACGTAAAAAAAAAAAAAAAAAAAAATATGGCGTTTGAACATCAAACGCAGTTCTGTTTGTTCTTCGTTTCAGCAATTAGTACAGCTTCCGCTGTTTTTTCACTGTCCCTTTTTCCTGATGACTGCTAATTAAATTGATGCAATTATGCTCCTTCCGGCAAGCCTGGAAAAATTTATGTTTACCTTCTTTAACTCTAATTTTACCATTTTGCGACAGAAATAACATTGGATTTATATTTCAATCAAGCTCTTTTTAATCCTTTTTTTACCTAAGCTTCTTCTGCGAAATCAATTTATAATGCTCTAAAAGTGAAAAATGACAAGACATTAATTCTATTTCTACAAATGATATAAAGAAAACTTCACACCGAAGAAGAAAAGAAGAAAATATTGAATTTAAATAAATTCAAATTTGCAGAATTCAAAAATTAATAAATAGGTTTGCCTAAAATTCAACTTTAAGGTGAAAAAAAAATTACACGAAAATGTTATGCATTTTAGGTCAAGGATGAATGAAAGTTCTAACGACAGAATTTACATCACGAGTAGGTACAGGAGTTGGACAAAATAATGTGAAACCTAGGAAAAGAAAGTTTTACGTACCTAATAAGGTGTGGGATCTAGAGATGAGCTACGGCTCGGCCCGGGCTGGCTCAGAATTCATTAACTACCAAATAAACGCGAGCCGGGCCCGGGCTTTCACGTTATAACGAAGTAAATTTCTCCGTCATTTCTGTCCACGCCGGGGCTCGAAACCGGGTCCCCTCATTCTGGAATAAGTCGGTCTACCAATTGAGCTATCTGCCTTTATGTCGTTTACGTCCTGCTGGCAGGTACGTCACATCCCCCCCCCCGAAAGAGGGCCGGGGGCATTGCCCACGGGTACCCTCATTCCGGAATAGATCGCTCTACCAATTGAGCTACGCGGACGTTCGTTCTGACTGCTATCTGCCTTTATGTCGTGTCAGTCCTGCTGGCAGGTATGTCACAACGTCTTGAATTTCATTACTGTAATTAATTCAACACGTGTAATTCCGAGCCCGGTTGAATTGCACGTGTTGAATTTCATTGTGGATTTGTTACCATGGTGGAAGGATTTTCAATTTCCTAAGCTAGCTGCCATTGCAAGACAAATTTTGCTTAGCAAGACTTGCATTATGCATTGTCCAAAGCTATGGCCCAAGCCAGGATTAGTTTAAGGAGGTCTGGTATCGAAAAACTGGAAAAAAATCACATTCCCATTTTTGGTATTTTATTAAAAATCAAGAATCTTATGTTTAAAATGATGTATTAATTTCCAAAATTGTGCAGTTAAAAGTATTGTTATTTATTTTTTAAAATTCCCTCACTCCCGCAATTTTTGGGGTGACATTGGTTTTTAGTGCAGGAGGCCGAGTTTTAGAGAAAAGAGGAGGAAGCATTAGACGCAATTCTCTCTCTCTAATTTTTGATGATGAACTTGATCTGGAAACTGCACACACACATATGATAATATTGTGATTATTATACTATTAAGCGCAAAGCTTGTTAATGTTACAAAATACAGAATAATCTGGTCTAGAAAGCTTTTACGTTCTTTTTTTTTTTTAATCTTGGAAATTTCCCTACATGCTTTTTTTATATTCTACTACATCACTCTAAACTACCTTTACTAATTATAGCATATATGTAAATTATATTGCAAAGATTAGTTTTCTAGAGTCAAAATTTCAAACACTTGCAACTGTTTGTACGGCGTTGTGCGTTTTATAATGCAATTTATTCAAAATAAAAGTAAATTTAGAAATCAAAAATAAATAACGAATGGACATTTTTGTTTCTAAAAGATTTTCTTTTCTTCAGCTTTTACCAAAATTACCGATTCCCCTGATACGGTCGAAGGGCACGTTGATTATTTATTTATTTTCAAATCCACATTTTAGAACATTTGGCTTTATGTTTAGTATTTCTAAAAACATATTAATATTGTGAAGTGGATTAACTGAACTAAACTTTTTTAAACTAATGATTTTTGAACTAATCCTTGCTAGGGCCATATCTTTGGCCAGTGTATAATGCATAATTGGAAGCTTTGAAAAGCAAAGAAAGCGGGCCGGCCTTAGCGGGCCCGGGCTTAGCAAACACATATAATTAAAGAAAGCGGGCCGGGTCCGGGCTCCTAAAATTGAGCCCGAACACATCTTTGGTGGGATAACCTTTGGCATTCAAATCCGCGTGAATATCTGAAGAACCTTCAGACAGAAACTGCTCCAGATTCTTGAGAGATGCAGGAGGAAGACAACGGGATCATACTCTATTTTCCAACACTGGCCACTGTGGATAGATGATGTTTAAGTATTGTGATTGGGAAGCCCAAGGAAGGAGTTAACGTTCGCCCTCATGTTCTTCAAACAATGATTGGACATTCTAGGCTATGTCAATTGGGGCGTTATCATCATCTTGATAGATGGCATCCCCTGCAGGAAACAATGCCTGAGCCATTAGATGGACTTGGTCGACCAAAATGGTTTCACACGTCCTGCCAGTCATCCGTCCTTTCAAGGTGATTAGGGATCATCTTGATAGATGGCATCCCTTAAAGGAAACAATGCCTGAGCCATTAGATGGACTTGGTCGGCCAAAATGGTTTCATACGTCCTGCCAGTCATCCGTCCTTTCAAGGGGATCAGGGGATCATCTTGATAGATGGCATCCCCTGCAGGAAACAATGCCTGAGCCATTGAATGGACTTGGTCGGCCAAAATGGTTTCATACGCCCTGCCCGTCATCCGTCCTTTCAAGGTGATTAGGGGATCATCTTGATAGATGGCATCCCATAAAGGAAACAATGCCTGAGCCATTAGATGGACTTGGTCGTCCAAAATGGTTTCATACGTCCTGCCAGTCATCTGTCCTTTCAAGGGGATCAGGGGATCATCTTTATAGATCGCATCCCTGCAAGAAACAATGCCTGAGCCATTGGTTGGATTTGGTTTGCCAAAACGGTTCATAGGCCCTGCCAGTCATTCGTCCTTTCAAGGTGATAAGGGTATCATCTTGATAGATGGCATCCCCTGCAGGAAACAATGCCTGAGCCATTGGATGGACCTGGTCGGCCAAAATGGTTTCATACGCCCTGCCAGTCATTCGTCCTTTCAAGGTGATAAGGGGATCATCTTGATAGATGTCATCCCCTGCAGGAAACAATGCCTGAGCCATTGGATGGACCTGGTCGGCCAAAATGGTTTCATACGCCCTGCCAGTCATTCTTCCTTTCAAGGTGATAAGGGGATCATATTGATAGATGGCATCCCCTAAAGGAAACAATGCCTGAGCCATTGGATGGACTTGGTCGGCCAAAATGGTTTCATACGCCCTGCCAGTCATTCTTCCTTTCAAGGTGATAAGGGGATCATATTGATAGATGGCATCCCCTGCAGGAAACAATGCCTGAGCCATTGGATGGACCTGGTCGGCCAAAATGGTTTCATACGCCCTGCCAGTCATTCTTCCTTTCAAGGTGATAAGGGGATCATATTGATAGATGGCATCCCCTGCAGAAAACAATGCCTGAGCCATTGGATGGACCTGGTCGGCCAAAATGGTTTCGTACGCCTTGCCAGTCTTCTGCCATTTCAAGGTGATTAGGGGACGTTAAAGTAAAACGCGAGGCAGCTCACCTTGGTGCACGATATGTCAATAAAATCAATCCGTGGTTTAAATTCTGAGTTGATGAACCATAACTTTAATTGTGGTTAAAATACAAGTTAAAAACCTGATGATAATTAAAAACACTTCATAAGAACTTTGGGATCCACCCTGGATCCCGTCTTCAGATGAGAAATACAAATGCAAACATAAGACAGAGTAACACATTATTTTATAGGTCTCGACAATTGACGTATGTGTAGTGGTCCCCTAACGGTCACCAGGATATATCGATATCTGTTAACTGATAACAAAGTAACACAAACAGGTTGATAGGGAAGGGGATATAAGTAGGAATGGTGGAATAAATACGTAAAGCTGTTAAAAGATACCTGGTAAAGAAAGGGGTTTATTTTCGACAACCTGTTCTACCTCAATCACGTATCCCCTCCCCGCATTTCCCCCCTACAACCTCTTTCTTCTCCAGGTATTTCTTAACAGCTTTTCGTACTTATTCCACCTTTCCTACATATACCCCATTCCCTATCAACCTATTTGTCTGGGAGTGGTCAGCGTTCGTGACTGCGATGGAGACGACTTCAGGTTCGATCCCAGGCAGGTACAAACGCTCGAACCACTAAATACCCGCCGTGCGTCGGATGGGCACGTTAAGCCGTCGGACCCCGGTTACTAACTCCCCGGTAACAAGTAAGGGTGTATTTCTTCCCTTTCTACCTCACTTCTGTGTCGCTTACCTATCGGGCACTCTAGCCCAAATCTCCTAGCTTCCTATTTCTAAGGGTTATTTAAGACCTGGGGCCAGACACTCCCTTCCTAAAATCCTCTGCATATGATCTAGATCTAACCTATTTGTCTTATTTTGTTATGAGTTAACAGATATCGATATATCCTTGTGGTCGCTATACGGTACCACTACGTGTGCGTCAATTGTCGAGACCTATAAAATAATGTGTTACTCTGTCTTATGTTTACATTTGTATTTCTCATCTGAAGACGGGATCCAGGGTGGATCCGAAAGTTCTTATGAAGTGTTTTTAATTATCGTCAGGTTTTAACTTGTATTTTAACCACAATTAAAGTTATGGTTCATCAACTCCGAATTTAAACCATGGATTGATTTTATTGACGTATCGTGCACCAAGGTGAGTTGCCTTGTGTTTTACTTTAACGTTTTATGCTGCACGAAAGCATTTAATGATTAGGGGACCTGTTAAAAGCCACGATATGGTCGCCCAGAGCATGACAGAACTGCACTGTTGGAAGAAGACAGTCTGCGTTGTATGCTTCTGACGGTGTTCTCCACACGTAAACACGTCCCGCGGTGGGGAATAGTGTGAATATGGATTCATCGGACCACATCACATGCTTTCATGGATCGACAATCCATGTTGTATGCTCCTGGCACCGTTGTGCATTCACCCGGTTCACCAGAGGTTTTGCAATAGCAGCTCTGCCATAAATATCTTGTTTATGCAGCTCCCTGAGCATTGTTTTAGCTCATACTGGGGTATGGAAATGCAGATTGAGTTCCGCACTAAATGTCGATGCCGTGATCTTCTTATTACGGGTAACAATCCTCCTTAATGGTCTCCCATCCCTATGAGTCAGGGTCGTCTTCCGGCCGCTCTTGTGTTTCGCAGATGAGGTTTTGTCACGAACACGGTATGCTGTTATAAAGCTAGACACCCTAGCTCTCGGTAGGCTCGCTATCCTGGCGACTGCTGTCACAGAGGCACCAACTAGCCGGCCACAAACAATTAGTACTCTATCGAAGTCTGTTAGGCAGCTCATTTCATCGTCACCCTGAAAGAAAGTTTGCAACAAGACACTTTAAAGGCACTTAAACACGACCTTGAGGCTCTTGACAGAGCTATACACACTAGCCGTCGATAGCCTCGCTACCCTGGCGACTGCTGTCACAGAGGTATCAGCTAGCCGGCCACAAACAATTAGTACTCTATCGAAGTCTGTTAGGCAGCTCATTTCATCGTCACCCTGAAAGAAAGTTTGCAACAAGACACTTTAAACGCACTTAAACACGACCTTTAGGCTGTAAGCAGAGTTAGACACA
This sequence comes from Macrothele yani, assembly GCA_039090855.1. Lineage (NCBI taxonomy): Eukaryota > Metazoa > Arthropoda > Arachnida > Araneae > Macrothelidae > Macrothele > Macrothele yani. The sequence goes on along the minus strand of CM077000.1, from coordinate 75,578,407 downwards.
CTAGCTCTCGATAGCCTTGCTACCCTGGCGACTGCTGTCACAGAGGTACCAGCTAGCTGGCCACAAACAATCAGTACTCTGCCGAAGTCTGTTAGGTAGCTTATTTCATCGTCACCCTGAAAGTATGCAACAAGACACTTTAAACGCACTTAAACAGGACCTTGAGGCTCTTGACAGAGCTAGACACCCTAGCCGTCGATAGCCTCGCTACCCTGGCGACTGCTGTCACAGAGGCACCAACTAGCCGGCCACAAACAATTAGTACTCTATCGAAGTCTGTTAGGCAGCTCATTTCATCGTCACCCTGAAACAAAGTTTGCAACAAGACACTTCAAACGCACTACAACACGACCTTGTGGCTCCAAAAAGAGCTATTACAACGACAAAGCGGTGGATACCTTTGTGTATTGTGACTGACTTAGATGCATTAAAAATCGCGTCTCTGCTCGTGGTGCTCACATTATTCTGTCTAACACTTGTACTTAATCCTAGACTACTAAAATTAAAATGGTGGTCTCGAATTAACCACAAACATTTTTTCAGGTAAGGCCATTTATTTCACGCAAATCTGCGGCATCCACAGCATGGGTGAAGTCAGGCCATGCTACGTCGATATCGTCTGCTTAGCAGAAGACTGGCCGATATAAGCCCATTGTTGTGCATTCCTTTGACCCTCAACCACAAGCTGCAACGAGGCCTCGAACACAGTCATTGGAGCTATGATTGGAAACAGGCTGCCTTCTTTAACAAGTCACGGTACAACTTTATGCATCATGATGGTCCCTTACGTGTTTTAAAACATCGTGGTGAACTGCACTTAGCAGCGTCATACCAGACCAACGACAACCGTCATAGTGTGGATCACCATTATGTTCAATTCGGGATCTCGCGTAATGCGAATTGAGCGAACTCTCAACATCCAGAGATATACTATATTGACAAAGGTCACTGGACACCCCTTAAAAACCAAATGAACGGATCCGCTGCTTTGTTAAGATGCGCGGTACAGCTGCAAATGGTGCAAAAACAAGCCTGCAGCTGTCCCCGATCATATCGCATTGTGAGGTTGAGTCAAAATGTTCCGGCGGGAGAGAACTGACTTTGAGAAAGGAAAGATTGTTGAGTGTTATTGTCCATGAGAGAAACCGAAATGCATTTGAACATACCCAAGTGTACTGCTTTGGATATACTGTGTAAGTGGAAGACACATGGCGTTCTTAAAGCAGCAAAAAGTAACGGCAGACCGCGAAAATCAGTGATAGAGGACGTCAAAGCCTTAGGAGAGTCGTTACACTTAATCGACGGAGTACTGCACAAGACCTCGGTGTACAGGTGAGTAAAAATGCTGGAACCTCGGTATGTACACGTACCATTCGCAGAGAACTTCATTCCATGGGTTACCGTGGTAGTGCGGCTGCTCATAAGCCTTTGATCTCCACTTTGCATGCTACTCGTTGTTTAGCATGGTGAAAAGAACATTTATCGTGGACCGTAGATCAATGGAAACAGGTCCTATGGACCTATTAATCCATATACATGATCCATTAGTCTTCTATCCATATGTGAGTTCGGCGGCAACCGCTATTTACCACAGTGTACTGTTCCTATGGTCCAGTTTGGAGCTGAGAGTGTACTCCGGTGGGGTTGTTTTTCGTGGTATGATCCCGGCCCATTAGTGACCGTGGACAAACCTGTTAACCAGCACGTCTACCTCGATATTCTGGACAATTATGCCCTACCAACTCTGTGGCGGTACTATGGAACCGAACCTTGTTGGTTTTAGCAGGGTAATGCACCGAGCCATAAAGCAAGGACTGTTACGGCCAGGAATTCCGTATCGTGTGTGGACTGGCCAACACAGAGCCGTGATATTAATCCCACAGAGCACCGCATAAGAAACTTGGAACCAAGGACTACTATTAAGCAACATTTACCGGCAGCATTATGTGCTGAATTGAAGCGCATACCTATCGCTGTGTTCCAAAGCCTTGTCGAAACATATCTCAAGGGGTCAGAATATATATTATGTATATTTAAAACCTGAGTTTCGAAACAGCTAGAGTGCGTGCTGGTATGTAAATGATCCACGTCTGGTGCGATTGCGCATGACCGCACATCCTGTGGTGGCGCTGCAAGAATCAACCGGCAGCCTTATAAACAGGCGTGTAGTCAATGCCCCATGAAAGCTAAAAGCCCCGGCTGACGCAAGCAAGAGTACAGAGTGACAAGAATTCCGGGTAGATGCCAGATATTACGCAACTTACGAACTTTGAGAGAGGCCTGGTCATCGGGCAGAAAACCTCTGGGTGGTCTGCGCGCAGTGTAGCCCGCCACGTGGATCGTTCTGACCATACCGTCAGCCTGTGTTGGGAGCAGTGGACAAGTTACGGCACTACCACACAGCGGAGCATCTCCGGGCGGACCAGGAGGACCACCGGTAGAGGGGTTCGACGGATCGTGCGCCAGGTACGAACGGATCCCACGGGGACCCAGTCCACAATACACGCATATGTAGCAGCTCCTGCGTACCCACGAACCATTTCCCGATGCTTTGTGGAAGCGAATCTTTAATCCCAGCGCCACTTAACTGTGTTGCCATTAACACCGGAACATCAGCGGCTCCTTGGGCATTGATGCCAGGCCAGAGCGACGTGAAACGAAACAGACTGGCGACGTGTGGTGTTTAACGATGAGTGCCGCTTCGTTTTGGGGACAGATGATCATTGTGTTCAGGTGTGGAGGTTCTCGGGTCAACGGCACAATCCCGACATCTCTATCGAGCGCCACACCTTTCCCACTGCAGACATTATGGTCTGGGCAGCCATTGCCTACAATAACCAATCAGCTCTAGTAGTGGTACCTGGATCATTGACGAGCCAGCGGTATGTGGATAAGATCCTACGTCCCCATGTGCTCCCATTCCTGACCGGGATTCGGTGTGCGCTATACCAACAGAAAAATAACCGCCCGCACACGTATCGGGTAGCCCAGGACTACCTACGTCATGTCGAGGCACTTCCATGGCCTGCCCGCACTCCGGATATGCCCCCTATCGAGCATGTGTGGGACCAGTTGAAACGCCTGCTGCCGCAATGGCGCACTATCCGGGAATTGGAGCACACTGTCCAACACGTGTGGGCCAGTCTGCCGAAGGACAACATCAGACGTCTGTTCATCTCCATGCCGGACCGTATTGCAGCATCTAAGCACAAGGAGGTGCTACGCGCTATTGAAGATGACCAGATTTCGTACCACAGATACCCCTGTGATTGTCCTGCAGCTCTGTGTTTACCATCATGTGTATCATTCAGCTGTATCATTACGTTCATAAAATTTCAGTTGAATCCCAGGCTTCCTTCTTTGTGCGCAAATTTCATTGTCCGTGAGTGTATGTATTGAATTTTGAAACGAGAAAAAAGCGTATAGCTCTACAAATTTAATTATTTATCTCCTATAACATGAGGATTCCGTGATATAAATTTCAATTGAACAGCGCTATTCTTTCGTGGTGTTGCAATTTTCACAAAGAGTAGTGTGCAAGAGATCAATGATTGAAACAATCATCCTGTTGTCCGATTTTTTTTCAGGTTATGGAACGATTATACTAATTGCATCAGAGCAAATAAGTCACATCTATACACTGAAGAGCAATTGAATTAGAGATACCTGTCTAGTAGCGTGTAGCACCACCTTTTGTCTTGATGACGGCGGCGATTCGTCTCGGCATGGACTCGACAAGACACCGGAAGCGTTGGAAAGCCATACGGATCCACGAACACTGAACAAGCTCCCACAGTTCACGAAGATTTCATGGAGGGGGGTCAGAGCCTCGAACATCTCTCTCGATGGCATCCCAGATGTGCTCAATGGGATTGAGGTCAGGTGACCTAGCTGGCCAAGGAAGCGAGGTCACGTCGGTGGAGTGTTCATCCTACTATTCGGATACAATTCGGGAGCTGCATTGTCTTGTTGCAGGATGAGGTCCCCAGTGGGATGTTGAAGACGCACAAACGGGAGCAAATAGTCGTCCAGGATATCCCGGTAACGTTGACCTGTGAGGGACGATATCACACGTACCAGGGGTCCCATTTCAGTCCACGTAAACAGTCCCCAGACGAGAATGCTACCCCCACCAGCTTGAAGAGCACCCTGCTGCCAAGAAGGATCCATCGCTTCATGCGGTTTGTGCCGAACTCGTATCCTGCCATCCGCATGTTCCAACGTGACTCTCGACTCATCAGTCCAGGCAACACTTTTCCACATATCTAGGGTCTATTGGCGATGATCCCCCGCCCATGCTAATCTTTGCACCTTGAGATGTACGGTCAGCAGCGGTACCCTCGTGGGACGATGGCTTCTGTACCCCATAGCAAGGAGATGGTTCTGGATATTGTGGCTGCTTACACGTTTTTGTGCACCAGCGTTAAATTGCCGAGTGATTTCTTGCACTGTGGCCCGTCTATCCGCTGTTACAATGCGAGCTAGCTGACCATGACCCCGCTCATTCACACGCTGTTGTCCACGGCAGTTGGCCCCTGCAGGGATGGTTTTACCGGATTCGATGTACACACGGTGTACCCGTGACACAGTGACTCGTGAAAATCCCAGTGCCTGCACGACTTCCGAGATGGAGTGACCCATTCGTCGGGCCCCTACAATTTGCCCATGATCAAATGCGCTTAGATCCTTCGTCTTACCCATACTGCGTCCGACTCTTACTGATTCGCGTCGCATCACTCCTTATATTGTCTGATCGCTGCATACGTCATGTCGTTTCCGTTTAGAGGCCCGCCCACAGCGCCAGCAGTCTCTAATTCAATTGCTGTTCAGTGTAGATTGTTTAACAAGTGCAGAGCCCCTTCCTACGAGAGCTTAATAAATTGTAGATTCTTATGAGATCGCTCTCCGTATAGTTTTGGTTTTTCTTTCAACCTGAAAAATAAGCATTTACCAGGTTAAATGATCATGTATCAGAATGATGTTTTTCTACCCAACCACAAAACATTTAATGACTATTAATGACACTCAAAATTGCTTTTAAATGGTTCAGCCGTATTTTTTGTGCTGTGAGTACTCCGAACCAATATATACTGCTGTTTGTTGTTGACGACTCTCTTGGGGAATCTATTGTGGTATCAAATTATCGATGCTTTATCTCCCGGAGTTGAAATTCCTTTATAATTAGAACGAAAGCAGTTCATTATATTCGCTTCTGACGAAAATGTGCTGAACGTAAATGTCTGTCTTTAATCACTCATGTTCCAACACAGTTTTAACAACGCAAAATTTTACTGAAATATGAATCTGATCAAAATATCCCTAGGGGGAATTTTAAAGGTTATACTTCTTTGGTTACGAAAAGAAATCCAAAAAGTGAAAAAATATCCCCATTCAAGATAATCTATGTTAAATAAACAATGCTACGTTAAATAATGACCGGGAATATGAGACCAAACTAATCACATATACACTATATTGACAAAAGTCACCGGACACACCTTCAAAAGCAAATGAACGGATCCGCTGCTTTGTTACGATACGCGGTACAGCTGCAAACGGTAAAAAAACAATCTTGCAACTGACCGCGATCATATCGCACTGTGAGGTTGAACGAAAATGTCGTGAACTGACTTTGAGAAAGGAAATATTGTTGGGTGCTATATTAGTGGATTGCGCATAAGAGAAACCGAGAGGCGTTTAAACATACCCAAGTCAACTGTTTTGGATGTACTGAAAAAGTGGCGTGCCTGAAGCAACAAAACGTACCGGCGTACCAAAGAAAATCAGTGATACAGGACGTCGAAGCATCAGGAAAGTCGTTACAGCTAATCGACGAAATACTGCTCAAGACCTCAGTGTACAGGTGAGTAAAAATGTTAGAACCTCGGTATGTACGCGTACCATTCGCAGAGAACTTCATTCCATGGTTTACCGTATTCGTGCGTCTGCTCATAAACCTTTCATCTCCATTCGGAATGCTACTCGACGTTTAACATGGTGTAAAGAACATTTATCGTGAATGGAAATGGGTCCTATGGACTGATGAATCCAGATACACGACCCATCTGTCTGATGGATGTGTGTGGGTATGGCGGCAGCCGGGGGAACGCTATTTACCACAGTGTATTGTTCCTACGGTCAAGTTTGGAGCTGACAATGTATTCGTGTGAGGGTTTCGTTCGTGATATAGTCCCGGCCCATTGGTTATCATGAACAAACCTGTTAACCAGCACGTCTCTTCCATATTCTGGACAATTATGCTCTACGAACTCTGCCGCAATACTATGGAACCGAGCCTTGTTGGTACCAGCAGGAAAATGCACCGAGCTATAAAGCAAGGACTGTTATGGCGTCGTGTGACGATAATTCCGTATTGTGTGTGCACTGGCCATCACAGAGACCTGATCTTAATCCCATAGAGCACCTATGGGATGAATTAGAGCGCCGCATAAGAAAATTTTGAACCAAGGCCAGCTACTAAGCAACAGTTAGCGGCAGCATTATGTACTGAACGGAAACGCATACCTATCGCTTTGTTCCAAAACCTTGTGGAAAGCATGTCTCAAAGGGTCAGTGCATGCATTAAGACCAAAGGTGGACCTACGCTGTACTTATGTATGTCAATAAATGCTATGTTGTTCTCTTCTAGGTGCCCGGTGACGTTTGTCAATATAGTGTATATTGAATAAACATACACTGACGGAAAAAATGCCAACACCACGAAAAAATAGTTGTAGAGGAATGAAATGGCGGCAATACATTTGTATAGGTAACATATTTAATCCATTAAGGTTTCAAGATCACAGCTTATTGTAAGCGCGAGAAGAGCCATTTTAAATGCGAAATGCTGTTACATCAATAACTGGTGTAACCGCCAGAATGTTGAATGCAAGCACGCAAACGTTCATGCATTGTGTCGTACAGGTGCTGGATGTCAGTTTGTGGGATGGAGTTCCATGCCTGTTGCACTTGGTCGGTCAATACAGGGACGGTTAATGCTGGTTGGGGGTGACGCTGGAGTTGTCGTCCAATGGTGTCCCATACGTGCTCGATTGTTGAAAGATCTGGTGATCTAGAAGGCCACGGCAACATGTCGACACTCTGTAGAGCATGTTGGGTTACAACAGCGGTATGCGGGCGAGCGTTATCCTGTTGGAAAACACCCCTGGAATGCTGTTCATGAATGGCAGCACAACAGGTTGAATCACCAGACCGACGTACAACTGTGCCCTCAGGGTGCGTGGGATAACCACGAGAGTGCTCCTGCTGTCATAGGAAATTGCTCCCCAGACCATAACTCCAGGTGTAGGTCCAGTGTGTCTCGGCCGCGGACATGTTGGTTGCAGGCGCTCATCTGGCCTCCTTCTAACCAACACACGGCCATCACTGGCACCCAGGCAGAACCGGCTTTCATCAGAAAACACAACAGATCTCCACTCCATCCTCCAATGAGCTGTAGCTTGACACCACTGACGTCGCAAACGGCAGTGGTTTGGAGTAAGTGGAATGTACGCTACAGGTCGTCTGGCTCGGAGCTGTCCTTCAAATAATCGATTTGTAACAGTTCGTTGTGTCACTGTGGTGGCAACTGCAGCTCGAATTGCTGCCGCAGACGCAGTACAATGCGCCACGGTCATACGCCGTACACGGCGGTCTTCCCTCTCAGTTGTGCCACGTGGCCGGCCGGAACCCGGTCTTCTTGAGGCAGTACCTTCCCTTGACCACCGCTGCCAACAATCATGCACAGTGGCTACATTCCTGCCAAGTCGTTCAGCAATATTGCGGAAAGAAAATCCACCTTCTCGTAGCCTTATTACACGACCTCGTTAAAACTCCGTGAGCTGTTGATAATGGCTTCTTCGTCTTCTTAATGGCATTCTTGACTAACATCAACACACTACGTCGAATCTCAACGATAACTAACGCTCACGAACGTTACAACGCGTATTTACATCAAACCTGCTTTGCATGTTCCGAGGGGCGCTACTAGCGCCACACGTATGCGCCGAGCGCGAAATTTGCATAGACGTCATCTTACAGATGTACTCTCACCGCCTACCAACTGTCGTTTATCTAACACAACCCCTTCTTGGTGTTGGGATTTTTTTCCGTCAGTGTATATTGTAAATATCCGTTTATTAGGTGTAGGATAATCCAAAAACTACCAAGTTTTCGCGAACCTGAGGGAGGACTTTCGAAACTGTACTGAATTAGAAAAATGTATGCTGATGCACGTAAACATCACTTCCGCAGCCAGCGTATATGCAAAAGACGTGGTCAAGTGCGTAATCACGTGATCTGGAAAAATACTTTAGACTGTTGCTCGTCTGTAATCGTTAGTAGCATTTATCACTATGGTAAAACAAAGGGTGATTCTGAGTTTGAAAAAGGGCTTATTGTGAGCGCCCGCCTGACTGGATCGACGATTTTCAAAACAGACTGGCTTTTCAAAAGGTGAGATATCCCGTGTCTTTAATCAATGGAAAAATAGTCCACATTGCTTCTATCAGAAAAGTAATTGTGACGCGAATACAGTATGTCCGGAATGAGATGTCCATCGTCTGAGAAGGTTTTGCGCGGAGAAACGGGAGGTCTTGTTTCTCCTGACAAAACTTTTTCATCCTCAAAGAAATAGTTGCACCCAGAAGGACGCGTCGGATTGCAATGCTATCCGGAAGGAAGGTAAAAGTTACCAGGAACAATAAATGATTAATCTGGCGCCGGGCCATTCAGATGACCACAAGCGCCCAGGTCGCCCGAAAACTCGACAAGCATTTCGTAACCTACCCTCCGTGTTCCTTGAATTTTCACGGCGTCTGGCGGATTAGTAGAAGTCACCCAGAGTTGTCTTTGTTGTCGCTAAGGAACCAGGAGTTTGTTTATCCCGTGGCAATACCATTCAGTCCTCTGATATCGCTCAGTAGAACTGTTATTCTGTTGACAAATAAACTGCGGTATCTTCCTTTGTTCTAAAAGCAGAGTTTATACGAGAAAATTTGCCGTAAAAATTCCTTCATATTTGTTCAATCGAAATAAACAGATTAAGATTCTACAAGAAAAAACTAGAGAAAAGGGAAAGTGAAGAAGATTTTCCAGCTGTTACTACTCCCATCTGTCTTAGGGTCTCAGTAGAAAAATGGACAGATTGCCGCAGGGAAACTTCCAAAGGCCAACGCATAGCGGGCCCAGAGATCAGAAGTTTCGAGTGGTGACCCAGAACTAATCCTTCTTTTGTTAACTTGACAAAGGGAGAGGGAATGAAGTTCGAAAACGAGCAGCAGGCACTTTCGGGCGTTGTGGTATTTTGAGTTACAAAACGTTTTTGTATCGTGGTAGCGAAAGTGTAACGCACCAGAAGATGTGACGTACCTGCCAGAAAGACGCACACGACATAAAGGCAGATAGGAATCAGAATAAAACGTCCGCGTAGCTCAATTGGTAGAGCAACTTATTCCGGAATGAGGGGACCCGGGTTCGAATCCTGGCGCGGATAAAAATGACGGAGAACTTTACTTCGTTATAAAAGGGTTAAACATTGAGCCTGATATGGGCAGTATTTATTGAGCTACACGCCAATAAGTAGTATCTCTCAGTATGGCGTCAGGCCGCCATGTTTGCTCACACAGTGGCCACACGTCTCGGCATGGAGTTGTACAGGTTCCTAATGTTGTCCTGCGATAAGCCATCCCATGCAGCTTGAATCTTCTCTCGCAGTTCCCTCAGATTGTGTGGTAGGGGTGGAGTGTGGATAGCGCGTCCAATAGCATCCCACACATTTTCAATCGGCGATGGATCTGGAGATGCGGCTGGCCATGGCAGAGTGCCAGTGCCTTGCAGGCAAGCTCTCGAGACAACAGCGGTATGCGGACGAGCGTTGTCCTGTTGGAAAATCGCACCGCAGTGAGCGTTCAAAAAATGTAGGATCACTGGTTGCAGGACCTCGTTAACGTAACTTTAGGCTGTCAGAGTGTCTGTAATGAACACTGAAGGTGATCCGGCATCGTAGGCAATTGCACCACACACACTATGACACCAGGCCTTCTGGACGTGTGACGCTCGACAACAAATCTTGTCGCTAAACACGATACCTCTACACACGGATTCGTTGGTCGTCTCCTCCAAGACAAAAGAGGGACTCGTCACTGAAGATCACCTGCTGCCATTCTGAGTGACTCCATGACAGTCTGGCACGACACAATTGAAGACAGTGGCGACGATGCAATGGTGTTAAGAGCAGTCGTCGTTACGTCTGCGTGGATGTAGTCCTACGTCATGCAGTCGCCTGCCAATGGTGCTGGCACTAATCGGACGATGCATGGAGGGCACCTCAGCTCGCTGAATATCCGCAGTCGTGGCTGTTGGCTCTCTCCGCGCATGCCGGACCACCCGTCGGTCCTCTCTCTCCGTGGTTCGTCTAGGGTTTCCAGTCCCTTCCTGTCGCTGTTGCCGCGTGCTTTGCTCTATCCACTGCCACCAACAGCTTGCTATGGTGGTATCCGCACGACCGGCACGGCGCGTAAATACAGCGATAAGACCATCCCGCTTCCCGGAGCTCAACGATTCGGCCCCTCTCGAACTCCTCCAACCTCTCGAATTGCTTCCGAATTTTTTTCCGAGGAATACGTCACTTGCAAAGGATACAACTAACACAACAGCAAGAGTCAAATTGGCTAGCACGCGCAACGGGACGACCTTATATAGCCGGTCAGGCACAGCGCTGCGACCACTCCTTGCTTGCGTCACATGAGCGGCCGAACGAAATACTTGAATCATTTGCATGTTTCACGATGTCAAGCCTACCCTCCGAGTTTCATTCCTGTAGGTGGCTTCTTTCCATGTGCAACTAATTTTTTGATGATGAGTGTATATACACTACATTATCAAAAGTATTCTGACACCACAATGTTTTGGGACAAATGGCTTTATTACCGCAATTAGCCGTTAGTCTGTCTTTGTCTAGCATGACAACGACAACACGTCGAGGTGTACTATCAACAAATCTCGACACGAATATTTCGCCTTTCGTCCTACATATCCGTTTGCCAAAGTGGAGAGCGATGTGGTTGATTTCGTGTCCGTCGCTCCACTTCATCCCAGAGGTGTTCTATGGAATTAACATCAGGTCTCTGAGCAGCCGAGTCTAACCATTCCCCTCCATCTTCAAGAAAACAGTCCTTCACACGCCGTGCAGTGTGGCAGGGAGCTCCATGGTGTAGGAAAAGTATAACGTTACCCTTTTTCGTGTTCTCGATTGGTGTTACGCTATATCTAAAACCATGACTAAGCAAATGTTGAACTAAATGAGAATACGATGCAATACTTTACGGCCACACGAAACATATACAGAAGTCAAACTTACGATAACTTTTTATTGGTCCAGCATAGTAGATGAAATCCACAATTGCTAGTTTTATACTTCGCACATAATATCAAAATTATCTGTCGTATAATCTGGCTTAACAATGATCGAACATATCGAACACCTCCACACATACATACCCACTAAGAAACTGCTGTATCATGATTTTTATCTAATGTTCTTATCACATTCATACGTCACTATGTCTGATTTCAAAAGTGTTGCCAACCTCATTCGCGTGAGAAAGAAGATATCACGTTAAGTTTGGAAAGTGCAAAGGAGAACAAACTCAAATTTACATTGGAAAAGGAACTAAAAATGAAAGTTTTTTGAGAATATACGTCACAAGAGATAACGGTCAATACTGCCACACTGTTGGTAGGACAGAATTACTCAGAAAGTCGAGGTACACCAGATTTCATGGTTTGTGGTTGTGACATGCATTCTACACTGAATTCCCAGTGTGTGTTACATGCAAATTCAGAATTTATATTCTATTTGCTTGGAATATTCTATCGATTTCCCATGTATTATGAGGAATATTTCTTCCTTCATTCATTTATCTCTCAAACATGCATAAGCGGGTAAAAATGAGCGATATAAATAAGGCCCACCAATTCTTCTAGCTTCAGATAGCGGCCGATAAGGACCGAAATGGACAAATCGAGAGCGATCGAATGAGAAAATCGAGAGCGATCGAATCGGCAAATCGAGAGTGATCGAATGGGCAAATCGAGAGTGACCGAAATGGGCAAATGGAAAGTGACCGAACGGCCAAGTCCGGAGTGATCGAAATGGGCAAATCGAGAGTGATCGAATGAGCAAATCGAGAGTGACCGAACGGGCATATCGAAAGTGATCGAAATGGGCGAATAGAGAGTGATCGAAAGCGCAAATCGAGTGTGATCGAATGAAGAAATCGAGAGTGATCGAATGGACAAATCAAGAGTGACCGAATGGGCATATCGAGAGTGACAAAAATGGGCAAATGGGGAGTGACCGAAACGGGCTGGTAGGGAGTGATCGAAATGGGCAAATCGAGAGTGATAGAATGAGAAAATCGACAATGATCGAAAGGGCAAATCGAGTGTGATCGAATGAGCAAATTGAAAGTGGTCGAATGGATAAATCGAGAGTGACCGAATAGGCATATCGAGAGTGACAGAAATGGGCAAATGGAGGGTGACCGAAACGGGCTAGTCCAGAGTGATCGAAATGGAAAAATCGAGAGTGATCGAAAGGAAAAATCAAGTGTGATCAAATGAACAAATCGAGAGTGACCGAATGGGCAAATCGAGAGTGACCGAAATGGGCCAATGGAATGGGGCCGAAACGGGCTAGTCGGGAGTGATCGAAATGGGCAAATCGAGAGTGATCGAATGAAAAAATCGAGAGTGATCCAAAGGACAAATCAAGTGTGATCGATTGAACAAATCGAGAGTGATCAAATGGACAAATCGAGAGTGACCGAATGGGCAACTCGAGAGTGACCGAAATGGGCAAATTGAGAGTGACCGAAACGGACAAGTCGGGAGTGATCGAAATGGGCAAATCGAGAGTGATCGAAATGAGCAAATGGAGATGGGGCGAAATGGGCAAATCGGGAAGATCGAGATGAACAACCATGGAACCTGTTGCTCTTGAAACACCAAATAATTTGGCTGTTATTTTTAGAGGCGCTCCCACTAAATGTGCTCCAAAGATTTGTCATCTTTGAAAGTCTGACAGATTTCCCCTTTCACCCAACGCTGGTACGAACAGCTACTGAACGCAGCCGGTGCTACTCTGGCATACAACCTAGAGAACATATGTAAAGAAAAGTTACACAAAAGTTAATCATAACTTTTTTTCAAAATAGAATAAAATAGTGTGAACACCCTGTAATCATGGTGTTCACACTATTTTGTCCAACCCCTGTATATGTCAGGAACAAGACAAGAATTTTTTCACATGTCTTCATTGAATCCAATTTTTCCACTGTTTCGCGCATGGATTCGTGTCATAAATTAATTTTTCTTATTCATTTTTCAGATTCTGACATATAGATTGTGCATTCTCACTCATTTGTCTTTAAAACCCATCGGTGACGTATCTTGAGTCCGAGACCTGGGCTATTTCCCCCCCCCCCCCAACAATACTATTTTTCTTCAATTACAAAGTTTACTTTTTAATAGAAGTAACTTTTTTCTAAATTTTACGTACATGCTATTGCTAACATGATACCAAATAACTATGAGGATTAGGATTTGAACACTTATTTGTACATTAACCCCATTCTTCTTCTGAATACTTTATTTGTACATGAACTCCATTCTTCTTCTGAATACTTTATTTGTACATGAACTTCATTCTTCTTCTGAATACTTTATTTGTACATGAACTCCATTCTTCTTCTGAATACTTTATTTGTACATGAACTTCATTCTTCTTCTGAATACTTTATTTGTACATGAACTCCATTCTTCTTCTGAATACTTTATTTGTACATGAACTTCATTCTTCTTCTGAATACTTTATTTGTACATGAACTCCATTCTTCTTCTGAATACTTTATTTGTACATGAACTCCATTCTTCTTCTGAATACTTTATTTGTACATGAACTTCATTCTTCTTCTGAATACTTTATTTGTACATGAACTCCATTCTTCTTCTGAATACTTTATTTGTACATGAACTTCATTCTTCTTCTGAATACTTTATTTGTACATGAACTCCATTCTTCTTCTGAATACTTTATTTGTACATGAACTTCATTCTTCTTCTGAATACTTTATTTGTACATGAACTCCATTCTTCTTCTGAATACTTTATTTGTACATGAACTCCATTCTTCTTCTGAATACTTTATTTGTACATGAACTTCATTCTTCTTCTGAATACTTTATTTGTACATGAACTCCATTCTTCTTCTGAATACTTTATTTGTACATTAACCCCATTCTTCTTCTGAATACTTTATTTGTACATGAACTCCATTCTTCTTCTGAATACTTTATTTGTACATGAACTTCATTCTTCTTCTGAATACTTTATTTGTACATGAACTCCATTCTTCTTCTGAATACTTTATTTGTACATGAACTTCATTCTTCTTCTGAATACTTTATTTGTACATGAACTCCATTCTTCTTCTGAATACTTTATTTGTACATGAACTTCATTCTTCTTCTGAATACTTTATTTGTACATGAACTCCATTCTTCTTCTGAATACTTTATTTGTACATGAACTCCATTCTTCTTCTGAATACTTTATTTGTACATGAACTTCATTCTTCTTCTGAATACTTTATTTGTACATGAACTCCATTCTTCTTCTGAATACTTTATTTGTACATGAACTTCATTCTTCTTCTGAATACTTTATTTGTACATGAACTCCATTCTTCTTCTGAATACTTTATTTGTACATGAACTCCATTCTTCTTCTGAATACTTTATTTGTACATGAACTCCATTCTTCTTCTGAATACTTTATTTGTACATGAACTCCATTCTTCTTCTGAATACTTTATTTGTACATGAACTCCATTCTTCTTCTGAATACTTTATTTGTACATGAACTCCATTCTTCTTCTGAATACTTTATTTGTACATGAACTCCATTCTTCTTCTGAATACTTTATTTGTACATGAACTCCATTCTTCTTCTGAATACTTTATTTGTACATGAACTTCATTCTTCTTCTGAATACTTTATTTGTACATGAACTCCATTCTTCTTCTGAATACTTTATTTGTACATGAACTTCATTCTTCTTCTGAATACTTTATTTGTACATGAACTCCATTCTTCTTCTGAATACTTTATTTGTACATTAACCCCATTCTTCTTCTGAATACTTTATTTGTACATGAACTCCATTCTTCTTCTGAATACTTTATTTGTACATGAACTTCATTCTTCTTCTGAATACTTTATTTGTACATGAACTCCATTCTTCTTCTGAATACTTTATTTGTACATGAACTCCATTCTTCTTCTGAATACTTTATTTGTACATGAACTTCATTCTTCTTCTGAATACTTTATTTGTACATGAACTCCATTCTTCTTCTGAATACTTTATTTGTACATGAACTTCATTCTTCTTCTGAATACTTTATTTGTACATGAACTCCATTCTTCTTCTGAATACTTTATTTGTACATGAACTTCATTCTTCTTCTGAATACTTTATTTGTACATGAACTCCATTCTTCTTCTGAATACTTTATTTGTACATGAACTCCATTCTTCTTCTGAATACTTTATTTGTACATGAACTTCATTCTTCTTCTGAATACTTTATTTGTACATGAACTCCATTCTTCTTCTGAATACTTTATTTGTACATTAACCCCATTCTTCTTCTGAATACTTTATTTGTACATGAACTCCATTCTTCTTCTGAATACTTTATTTGTACATGAACTTCATTCTTCTTCTGAATACTTTATTTGTACATGAACTCCATTCTTCTTCTGAATACTTTATTTGTACATGAACTTCATTCTTCTTCTGAATACTTTATTTGTACATGAACTCCATTCTTCTTCTGAATACTTTATTTGTACATGAACTTCATTCTTCTTCTGAATACTTTATTTGTACATGAACTCCATTCTTCTTCTGAATACTTTATTTGTACATGAACTCCATTCTTCTTCTGAATACTTTATTTGTACATGAACTTCATTCTTCTTCTGAATACTTTATTTGTACATGAACTCCATTCTTCTTCTGAATACTTTATTTGTACATGAACTCCATTCTTCTTCTGAATACTTTATTTGTACATGAACTCCATTCTTCTTCTGAATACTTTATTTGTACATGAACTCCATTCTTCTTCTGAATACTTTATTTGTACATGAACTCCATTCTTCTTCTCCTTTTGTGTGAACGTTTTCATAAAATGTTTCTTCCGAGTACTTTCTCATATTTAAAAGAATGTTTTTCTCTACTGACAAAACAGCCACGTTTTTCGAATGTGCAAGTCCTTGTGTGGCTCTAAGAAATATTCTGATTCTTTTTAATACAGAGAAACTTCTTTCGTCAGTTGCAGTTGTTGATGGAAAGCTTAATATGAGGTCTGCTAATATGTACACCTCAATAAACACACTATGTCCAATTTATTCAACTTTATGTAACACGTAATGTGCCTTACTGATTTGTTTTTGTATTCATCAAGGGAATAAAACACCTTCAGTTCATTTGTCAGTCGAGATGCATCGAAATTTGAAGCCTAGTTTTTTTAAGTTCTGATAGTAGTTGTTCAGGGCAGCTTTCACACAATTTATCAAAACATCCAACAAAGCCCCGAATTTAAGATATATTGGGTTGTCGGAAAAGTTCATGACGTATTGTGGCACTTGATGGCGGCTGGGCGGTTTTGGAAGTATTAGAGGCATGCGCAGCTCTGTTAACGCTATGGCATTCGACAGGTGCTAGTTCTAGCTGCAGTCTAAAAGGAATAGTGAGCGATTTATTTGATTTGCGGAGATTTGACATCAAGTTGAAGTTGGAAGACCAAACTGTGCATTTTCGCCATATTTTACTGTTTTACACTTCCGTAATAGGGAAGAACGCGCGTCAAGCTTGTGAAAAGTTGCGTAAAGTGTACGGTGATAATGCTCTACAAGAACGTCAGTGCCAGCGGTGGCTCGCAAAATTTCGTGCTGGTGATTTTGACCTCAACGATGCTCCTTGGTCGGGGAGGCCCACCGAGGTTGATGACGATCAAATCAAGGCATTGATCTAGTCAAACCCACGTTACACGACACGAAAGATTGCACACACATTGCACATCCATCATTCATGAGTTCACGACCACCTGAAGAAGCTGGGATACGTAAGCAAGCTCGATGTGTGGGTTCCTCGTGAACTCAAAGAAGCTCAATTGACGGCGCGTATAAACATCTGCGATATGCTCATTAAACGTGAGGAAAACGATCCTTTTTGAAGTGACTGATAACTGGTGACGAAAAGTGGATTGTGTACAACAATGTGCTGCGCAAACGGTTTTGGTCCCGAAGTGCTGCTTTGCCTCAAACGACAGCCAAAGCAGACATTCATCAGCGGAAGGTCGAAGTTTGGTGGAATTGTAAAGGTGTCTGGTTTTTCGAGCTCCTACCACGGAACCAAACAATCAATTCGAACGTGTACTGTCGGCAATTGGACAGTTTGAACGAATTCATCATCCAGACACGTCCAGAGATCGTTCATGGTAAAGGTGTTGTGTTCCATCACGACAACGCGAGACCACACACAAGTTTGATCGCCCGCCATAAATTATTGGAGCTTGGGTGGGATGTGTTGCCACACCCAGCATACTCGCCTGACCTTGTGCCGTCCGACTTCCACTTGTTTCGCTCTCTTCAACAGTCCCTGCGTGCTATGACGTTCAATTCAGATGAGACTGTAAATCAGCACCTTGTACAGTTTTTTTGCCACGAAAGACAGGTCCTTCTATAAACGAGGCATTCTCCAGCTCACTGAAAGATGGCAAAAGGTTATCGAACAAAACGGACATTATATCATTGATTGATCTTTGTTCTTTCTGTCAATAAATGACCTTTGCAAAACACGGCTAAAATACGTCATGACTTTTCCGACAACCCAATAATATCCCTGATTTTAATTTATTGACACTTCACACAAACTGAAACGGGTCTCGCGAGACACGCGCTGTTACACGCGGAAGCATACGAGTGACTGAGATAGTCCAAGGCTTCTCTTTTTCTGAGCGAACCGTTGTGCAAAGCAATATTGCATTCACCTCCATACGCGCATTCATGTTGTCATGGAAACGCTAGCAGGCGATTCCATCAAAGCTCTTCACATCAGAGCAGCGAAGATTCTCGAAGGCGTGCTTGCGTTATGCAATTGGTCATCGCTCGCCAGATTGATTCTCGTAGTCGAAAGAAGCGAATCCGCTTGTGAGTTTTTTCGCACCGAAAGCATCGGCATACCTTAATACCGTTGATAATTGACTTTTATTTGTGTATATTTTATTGAATTTTTTTTGTGTATTCTCCGGGCTTTGCAGCTAACCTAGCTAGCCTAGAATATACGCCACTGAAAACCATGCATAAATTCGCATGGAAGAGATCAAAATGACATTTGCCATTTTATACTGGCATACACAGTGCGTCAAAGAATTTTTAAGACTGGCGCTAGATTTCAGCCTACGGTGACGTTACCAGTGTAATCGCAAATGCGTTATAAACCGTGACCATCTGCTTGCTTTCTACCAAAAGTACTGCGCAGTTCTTAAAGTAACTCAAACGAAACGGGCGTTCATTAGAGAAGTAAAATTTTTTCATGTAGAGTTATTAAGATGGGAACAAACGGCTGTTATTAAATTTAACGCAAAACTTGGTAAAAGTGCCTCGGAAACGTACCAAATGATGAAACAAGTTTACGGTGTGTTTTGTTTAAATAGACATCAAATGTTTTCCTGTGGCAGAAACGTTTTTTAGACGGAAGAGAGACGCTAGAAGATGATAAGCATACCGGAAGACCAACTTCATCTAGGACACCTGAGATTATTGAAAAATAACGTGACTTCGTGGCAAACAATCGATGTGCGTCACTAAGAATGATGAAAGAGTCTTTAAACATCAACAAAGAAACGATTCGAACCATCCTGCATGAAGATGTGGGCAAAACAAAAGTCTGTGCTAAATTTGTTCCACACACGTTAACCAATGAACAAAAATCAAGGAGAAGTGCACATTGCAGAGACATCATTTCAGCCACTGAAAATGATCCAAACTTCTTAAAATCGATTGTTACTGGTGATGAAACATGGGTTTTTCAATATGATCCTAAAACAAAGCGATAAAGTGCAGAATGGAAGTCAAAAAACTCGCCACAAGCCAAAAAACCAAGAAAAGTTCCATCGAAATCAAAACAATGCTCATTACATTCTTCGATAGTAAGGGTATTTTCCACAAAGAATTTGTTCCAAGTGAACAAACAATTACTGGTGTGTTTTATTGAAATGTTTTGAGGCGTTTGATGGGCAGAATTCGTCGCATTCGTACAGAATATCGGGATGAAAACAGTTGGTATTTGTTGCACGATAATGCACCCAGTCACACCTCACTTCTTGTTCGTAGATTTTTGGCGAAAAATAGCGTCTGTGTGTTGAATCATCCACATTATTCGCCTGATTTAGCACCCTGCGACTTTTCTTTGTTCCCAAAACTTAGAATGACGTTAAATGGGTGTTTTTTTTTAGATATTTCGACCATACAAAGAGCTTCGACGCGTGCTTTGGAGGCAATTCCTCAAAGTGAACTGCAACAGGCATTCGAATTATTATTAAATCGCTGTAACAAGTGTATTGAAGCCGGAGGGACTTATTTTGAATAAGAAACCAAAACAAATTATAATTTCTTATTTCTATTTCATTTTACAAACCCAGTTTTAAAAATTATTTGACGCAGTGTGTACATCTGAAGGCTTGTTTTCTGAGACAGCGTTTCCATTCGGAAAAAAATGTGACCCAATGTAAAAAGATCATTATTTTTTTCAACGACATGAATCTGCTAACGCTATCTAAAATAAATCCCGAAATAATAGGGAGAACGGTGCATCGGTATTGACAGGGAATTTTTTACCTTGTCGGAGGACATAGACTCTGGTCTTCCTCAGAAGCACTTTAGAATTTCCTTTTTCCTCCTGAGAAAAGACTGAACGCATGCTTCAAATGGCAAAATTGATACACAATCGAAGGAGCAAGCTTCGAATTTCTCTAGCTTCGTATCCCGAAAATCGCTTTTCTGCATATATATGCATTTATGCTTGAAATACAAAATTCGTTTACAGTTAGGGAAAGACAACCAGTTGAAGCAGAATAAAATATTTCGTTAGGATAACGAGTATAGTTACTTTTCGAATAAAAATAGCGAGGCAGTTAAATTTCAAAAATCATTCGCCTATGAAAGGAATTCATTTTTGAGCCTGCGTTTGTCGGAACACGCAATATATTCATATTTTACCAGTTCTGATCATCTGGAACACGTATCATGAATAAAATATTTTACATCTTTAAGTTCCAGAACCCGCATAATAATTTAAAAAATTAAACCCACCGGGAAATTTGGTTTCTTCGCAGCTGTATATACGCACAAACGACCAATCATCATATACCCAGCAACTTCATAATGCATGGGTGGTGGCAGCGTTCGCCTTTACAACACTTTCAGCACGTCTCGTCATGCATTCTACCAGGTATTGGAAACATTATTATACACAGCCCCTAAAAACGCCTGGTTCCACTTTTCTCCATCACAACCGCAGTAACACATCCTGGGGTGAATTACACTAGGCGTTTGAAACATTATTACACACAGAAAATTAATTACAAACACGTGGGTCCATCTTTCGTCCTCAAAACTGCAGCAGCGATGGTATAGCATGCACTCCACCAGATGTTGACCTAATGTATGGGTCCACTTTTTTGCCCTCACAACGGCGGCAACACGTCGTGGCATGAACAACACCAGGTGTAAAGGCTGCACTAACCAGATTTTTGCATTACGCACGATGATTGAAAAGTATCTGGCTGTTGGGAAGAAAGTTTTTACTGCCTTCATAGATTTAGAGAAAGCTTACGACAGAGTCAATAGGATACTTTTGTGGAAGGTATTGAATGAATATGGTGTTACTGGGAATCTACTTAATAGTGTAAAAGCCGTGTATGCTGGTAGTAGAGCTTGTGTACGAGTGAATGGTGTTTTAACAAAATGGTTTTCCATTGGTGCAGGAGTTAGACAAGGTTGTGGAATGTCACCATGGCTGTTTAATATATTTATGGACGCATGCATGCGTGATTCCAAAATAGATAATAGTGGTTTATGTCTTGGTGATATCCGTGTGTGCAGATTGCTGTATGCTGATGACACTGTCTGTTGGCAGAGAGTAAAAGTGAGTTGCAGAGTATGTTGACTCGGATGCACGAAGTTTGCATGAAATTCAAACTGAGTATAAATAAGGGAAAAACCAAAGTTATGGTGTTTGAGAGAGGAATGGGTAGCACTGAATGTAATGTAAGTATAAATGGCACTGTGATTGACCAGGTGAGTGAGTTTGTGTATTTAGGAAGCATGTTTGACAGAGAACAAGTTGGATGGTGAAATCAGTAGGCGAGTGAATTCTTCTTTAAAAGTCATAGCTGCTCTGGGAGGTTTTCACAAGAATGGTGGGTTCTCTAGAGAGTCCCGCATGGCTGTGTATGGAACAGTAATTGTTCCTACCCTGATGTATGGCAGTGAAACCTGAGTACTGCAAAAGAAACATAGGAGTCGTTTGTGTGTTGGAGAAATGCGTTACTTACGTGGGGTTTGTGGTAAGACACGATCTGATTGTGTGAGGAATGAAGATGTATTGCAGCTGTGTGATGTAAAGCAAAATGTTGTTAGCAAGATGGGGCCGCCCCAGTGGCGCAGTGGTCTAAGCGATGGCCTCTGATCATTCATCCGGAAGTGGTCCGGGTTCGAATCTCGGCAAGGCATGGATGTTGTGTTTGTCTTACGGCACCGGCTCTTTCCCTTCCCTGGAACCAGTGACCCTAAATTAGGGACGGGCGACTGCTTATAGCCCATTGAGTTGCTCACAGTGGTCGTTAAACCTCTATAATGAATAACCTTCTTACCAGCTAAGCTAATTATAATGAATAAAGCTCTTCTTTTACCAGCTAATAATGTTTTATAATGCTTCTGCTACTGAATTATATGCTTGTACTAAGCTTCAAATAGTGAATTTGTTGTTACTAGTTAATTAAGATCATGAATAAAGTCTCCTGCTAGTAGTGTAGTAATAGTATTGAACAAACTTATAACTGGTAGTAATGTTGTAGCAGTAATTAGGATGAATAAAGTCTTAACGCTGGTTGTTAATAGTAATAAACTAATGACATAAACCTAACAGCCAGACAGAGATCTGACAAAAACTATGAATTGAGAAAGACGTACTTACGAAAAGCTCTTTTATTAGATAACTCTGGAATCATCCAACGCACACACACAACTCGTTTCACAATAATGAAGAATCAAACTAATCACATAGAACGAAGCTCTCAATACAACAACAACAACAACAAACTCTCTCCTTCACATAAACCAACGCTCTCCGTTACAACAACAAACGCTTTCCGTACAACAACAAACGCTCTCCTTCACAACAACAAACGCTCTCCGTACAACAACAAACGCTCTCCTTCACAACAACAAACGCTCTCCGTACAACAACAAACGCTCTCCTGGGTATCGTTGAACGCGCCTATTTATACTGGCTACCACCACGTCATGACTTACACTCATTGCCAGATCTCATTCTGCGGGTGAAATAACATCTCGTTCAGTAAGAAGATAATTTACATAGAAAAATAAAATAACCAGAGATAGTAAAATCAAAAGGAAAGTGAATCGAGAGTATACGTTACACCTCCAATCCAAAAAAAAAAAAAATTTAGCAAGATGGAGACCAATATGCTTCAGTGGTTAGGCCATGTTGGAACAATGAGTGATGAAATGCTTACTAAGAAAATATTTTCAGCCCAAGTGGCAGGAAGGAAAGGCAGAGGAAGGCCAAGGAAGACATGGGTGGATCAGATTCAGGAGTGTCTGCATGAGAAAAAAATGAGTATGAAGTATAAAAGATCTTGTGTATGGCGTGCAATGGATATCAGTGAAGCACGAGGTGTATGTCAAGATCTCTGTAAATGCAGAAGTTTGATACGACAACAGTAAGTAAAAATATAGCTGGAAGTTTGTATTTCTTTTTGGAGCTAACCTCTGAATCTCAGAGAACAGCTTAGTGATATGTATGTATGTATGACCTAATAATGTGTGAGCCCAACTTTTGTTCAAAAACAGCAGCACTAATAGTGTCATCCACTCCACCAGGTATTGGAAACATTTTTTTACACAGCCACACAATGACACGTGTGTCCATATTTCGTCCTCACAACAGCAGCAACACGTCGTGGTATGGATTCCACAAGTGTTCGAAATATTATTTTACACAGCCATCTAAAGACGCGTGATCCGTATTTCTTCCTCATTACAACTCCAACGCGTCGTGGCATGGATTCTACCAGGTATATATGTAGCCTTAATATTATCATGTTTTTTCCTCTGTTATCGGGTATTTCTTTGGATTTAGTGGAAATGACCTGTTCTTTGCTCCTGTATTTAACTATCGTATTCCGAGCACTCGGGACTTTCCATCTGAAGATGTGGCTGTAGCAACCACTAAAGATCTCATGGTTGTTTTAACTTTTTAACTTTTAATAAACACTTAATTTTTTGCTCACGGTGGTCGTTAAACTTCCAAATAAAAAAAAAAAGCACTTTATTTTCTCCATCCAAGGCAAAACTCTTGTACTTCGTTCCACCAGGTGTTGGAAACATTATTATACGCAACCACCTAATAAGGCGTGGGTCCATATTTCGTCCTCACTACAGCAGCAACACGTCGTGTCATGTTCTTTACCAGTTGTACTTTACACAGTCACCTAATGACGCGTGGGTCCATATTTCGCACTCACAACAGCAGCAACACGTCGTGTCATGTTCTTTACCAGGTGTTGTATTTTACACAGCCACCTAATGACGCGTGGGTCCATATTTCGCCCTCACAACAGCAGCAACACGTCGTGTTATGTTCTTTACCAGGTGTTGTATTTTACACAACCACCTAATGATGCCTGGGTCCATATTCTGCCCTCACAACAGCAGCAACACGTCGTGTCATGTTCTTTACCGGGTGTTGTATTTTACACAGCCACCTAATGACGCGTGGGTCCATATTTCGCCATCACAACAGCAGCAACACGTCGTGTCATGTTCTTTACCAGTTGTTGTACTTTACACAGTCACCCACCTAATGACGCGTGGGTCCATATTTCGCCCTCACAACAGCAGCAACACGTCGTGTTATGTTCTTTACCAGGTGTTGTATTTTACACAACCACCTAATGACGCCTGGGTCCATATTCTGCCCTCACAACAGCAGCAACACGTCGTGTCATGTTCTTTACCGGGTGTTGTATTTTACACAGCCACCTAATGACGCGTGGGTCCATATTTCGCCATCACAACAGCAGCAACACGTCGTGTCATGTTCTTTACCAGTTGTTGTACTTTACACAGTCACCTAATGACGCGTGGGTCCATATTTCGCACTCACAACAGCAGCAACACGTCGTGTCATGTTCTTTACCAGGTGTTGTATTTTACACAGCCACCTAATGACGCGTGGGTCCATATTTCGCCCTCACAACAGCAGCAACACGTCGTGTTATGTTCTTTACCAGGTGTTGTATTTTACACAACCACCTAATGATGCCTGGGTCCATATTCTGCCCTCACAACAGCAGCAACACGTCGTGTCATGTTCTTTACCGGGTGTTGTATTTTACACAGCCACCTAATGACGCGTGGGTCCATATTTCGCCATCACAACAGCAGCAACACGTCGTGTCATGTTCTTTACCAGTTGTTGTACTTTACACAGTCACCCACCTAATGACGCGTGGGTCCATATTTCGCCCTCACAACAGCAGCAACACGTCGTGTTATGTTCTTTACCAGGTGTTGTATTTTACACAACCACCTAATGACGCCTGGGTCCATATTCTGCCCTCACAACAGCAGCAACACGTCGTGTCATGTTCTTTACCGGGTGTTGTATTTTACACAGCCACCTAATGACGCGTGGGTCCATATTTCGCCATCACAACAGCAGCAACACGTCGTGTCATGTTCTTTACCAGTTGTTGTACTTTACACAGTCACCTAATGACGCGTGGGTCCATATTTCGCCCTCACAGCAGCAGCAACACGTCGTGTTATGTTCTTTACCAGGTGTTGTATTTTACGCAACCACCTAATGACGCCTGGGTCCATATTCTGCCCTCACAACAGCAGCAACACGTCGTGTCATGTTCTTTACCGGGTGTTGTATTTTACACAGCCACCTAATGACGCGTGGGTCCATATTTCGCCCTCACAACAGCAGCAACACGTCGTGTCATGTTCTTTACCAGGTGTTGTATTTTACACAGCCACCTAATGACGCCAGGGTCCATATTCTGCCCTCACAACAGCAGCAACACGTCGTGTCATGTTCTTTATCAGGTGTTGTATTTTACACAGCCACCTAATGACGCGTGGGTCCATATTTCGCCCTCACAACAGTAGCAACACGTCGTGCCATTTTCTTTACCAGGTGTTGTATTTTACACAGCCAGCTAATGACGCGTGGGTCCATATTTCCCCCTCACAACAGCAGCAACACGTCGTGTCATGTTCTTTACCAGATGTTGTATTTTACACAGCCACCTAATGACGCGTGGGTCCATATTTCGCCCTCACAACAGCAGCGATACCTCATGGCATGGATTGTACCAGGTACTGGAAACGTTGTTTGACACAGCCACCTTCACCCAATAACGCGTGGGTCCACCTTTCACTCTTATAAGAACAGCAAGACGTCGTGTCATGTATTCCACCAGGTGTTGGAAACAGCTGGTGGAATACATGTCACGTTATTTTACACAGCCACCTAATAACGTGTTGGTTCGCCTTTGAACCTCACAACAGCTCCAACACGTCGCGGCATGGACTCTATAAGTGTAGGAAACGTTCGGGCGGTAATGATGTCAATTATTTCCGTGCAGTCGTCCGTAAAGTGACGAGAGTTCCCGTTGGTGGTTTGCTAGCTTGAGTGTTGTTTTATCCTTTTTGAGCGGTTTAACTGGGCTGATCTCCAGTGAACAAACAGTCTGATTCAGGGCTTCGATGTCAATTAAAGATTCTCCCAAGCAGTTGCTAGTTAAACCGGAGTATCCAGATAGGGTGCTACCTTGTAGGAAGGAGACATCTTATTTTGGAAGGAGGTATCGGTGGTCGTGAGATTTGTAAACGTTGCTTTGTGAAGTGGTGCTGGTCTCAATCGGTACACGAGGCACGAAGATAGTCGATGCAAACCATCGGTAAACATTTCACCACTTCTACCGGCAGGAACACCAAGATTTTATATTTGGAGTTCGCACACAGACTTTTGCGTCGGCTTGTTGTAAGTAGAACTTCGATTCGTCTTGCAAAGTTACCCGTTTCCAGCGTTCCACGGTCCAATAGAGACGGTATTTCCTCCACTGCAACCTCATAGCACAGTGGTGTCCTGTTCACAAGGGTGCATCTGCGCTATGGCTCCATGCTTGTCGAATGCCACAGCCCAGTCGTGCCATCGCACATAGATGAGCTTTTACACAAAACTTCATATGTGCCCTGCCGTTGAATGCCCTTTGAGTTGTTCATGATCCTCGTTATTCCCCAATACAAAAAGAAAATGAATACGAATCCAAAAGGCACAATGGCACTGCAGACGCACGAAAAGAACAGGCACGTGCCTGAATTTACTAGCTACTGAGAGCACAAATCGTTCAGGACAGACTTTACTCAATATGTTGACGATCACGAGAGGTTACCTGCGATGCACCGTAGAAGCATCACTGCTGAAATTAAAGAAAGGGAAACAGCAATGCTTGGATGCTACTGTTTCCATGTAACACGGTGCACTTTCATATGTCGGCCGGCAGGTGAAAGAATTGCTCTGTCAAACATCCAGCAGTGAATGCATCGAGAGATTCCGAAGTCACCGTCAGCTCACTCACGGAACCTTAATCCTTGTGGGTTCTGGATACCTGAGAGACAGCGTTTAGGGGACAGTGTATGCTCTCTTTCAAGTCTGAAGACCAATATCAGTTGTGTAGTATCCAAAATCGACCTCGTGATGCTGCCATTGGCCGTGTCACATGCCTTTATTTGTTTGCAGAAGCACATCTCTTGTAATTCCCAGCATGTTGAGCAGAATTTTTCCTGAAACATTTGTGCTATCAATAAACAGTAAATCCATGCACGCCTGTGTTTTTCTTTCGTCTGAGCTTCATTGTTTCCCTAGCGACGAAATTTCGAACTACTTTTTCTGCCAATCGTTTTCTCATACCCTTTGTAAGCCACATACTAAGTTTTCTCGCGATATCGCCATTTCTCGCTTTTCTAAATACCAGATAATAGAGATACTCATTTAATAACCACCCCGTACTTGGAGGCCCGAGTTCCTTTGGCACGTATCCTGGGGAGTTGGCTTTTGCTTGCACTTTTCCTCTCGTTCGCCAAGGTGACAGACACTGTTTACGCTGGTAATACAACACTCGGTGAAAACTGTTGGTGATCGTACATTGATGATTTCCACACGTGCGGTAACAGCTGACCTGTGATCGATAGGTTGAGAGCTTTGCCTTGATCTAGGTCTCATCCTATCGTGTGAACTCCGCTGCCGGGAGAACGAAAGTGGCACCCTTCAGATAGATGTATCTCCTTGCTCCTCTGGGCAGCACTGGCTTGTGTAGGTTAGTTGTCATCCCACGTGTGGAAATCGTCGTTGTACGCTCTCCTGCATTTTTCACCGAGAGTACCCATCGGAACACCAGCCACGGTTTCTCCCTTTTTTAAGCAGTAGGAGATGCTACACTGGCCGTTGAACTTGCCGCCTTCCCCTGGTGTCGTATTTCTCCCCCTATCTCTCAAGTTGCCGTAGCTCTGGTATTTTGAGTCTTTCTAACTTCGTTCATTAGCGCGACGAATGGGTTCCGAAAAGTTCTCATTGGTGGTTTGCTCACTGCCCTTAATGCAATCTGTATAGACCAGTTGCTTTCCCTTCTGCAAGTACTGGGTTTTGAAGAAAGTGATGTCTGCAAATGCAAGGCAACAAAAAAGGTTCTCAATTCCGTCTATACAAGTACAAATCAGTCCAAAATGTAGTCGCTATCGTTTTCCACAACCTGCTCCCACCGTCTGGGCAGCTGTTAGATATCGTCCCTGTAGAATTGGGTGATTTGCAAACGAAGAAGTCGGTCCAGGAAATGCAGAGGACCAACAAGGACCTTTTCTTTGACCGATACCGGTTCACCAAGTGGTGAACCGCTGTTGGTCAAGGAAAAAAGTGGTAATCTCTTGGGGCAATATCCGGGGTATAGTAATAGGCTGGATGCGGCAGCAGCTCCCAACCCTGGTCTCAGATTTTGTGACAGGTCAATCGTGCTATGTGACGTCTCGCTTCATCCTTCTGTAGGAGGACCCCTTACTTGCGGTTCCACAGTGCTGGTCGTTTCGACGTGAACGATGCATGCAGATGGTGCAGCTGACGGCAATACACATCGACAGTGAAAGTGGTTTTGTCAAGCACCAACTCAAAAAATATTATCCCGCACATATCTCCAAACAGGCAGCAGGACTTTATGCGGCTATAATCCGGCTTTGGGGATCTGTGGCTTTAATCCGACTTTGGGGATCTGCATGGAGAGAATAAGCTGGCTCGATGGAAAGACTAATGAGGAGGTCCTGGAGAGAGTGGGAGAATCCAGGAATCTGATCAATATGTTAAAAAGAAAAAGAATGTTATGGATGGAACATACATTGCGCCATGAAGGCCCGATTCTGAAAGTTTTGGAAAGGAACATTCAAGGCAAGAGGACGGCCAAGGAATGGTTTTGTGACACAATTACTCCAAGACACCAATACTAGGACATACTATGACTTAAAGAGAACGGCGGAAGATAGAGAAGAATGGAGAGACAGACTACATCTACTGAACAACCAGTCCTTGGACTGAGTAACTAAGAAGAATAGGGTCCAACCACTGCTTATGGGAGCTGATATTGTCATACACGACCCATTTCTGGTCACCTGTCACAATGCGGTCCAAGAACAACTCAACTCGGTCACGTGCAAGCATGGAAACTCATGCACTCATGCGATTTGCTTTCTGCTCAACTGTGATTTGGTGGTGTACTCAAACTTCTTTCTTGTGCACCTTCCTAAGCTGACACAAGTGTGTGATAATGCTCGTGTGAGTATATATAGTCCCCGGCTGTTGGGTCAACTCCAGCATGGTTACATATGGGTCGGTCTCCACTTAGGTATTAGGTATCTCGATATCCACTGTTCGGGATCTTCTGGCATTGAGACGGTCTGACAGGCCTGAATGTCCCTCTCGAAACCGCTCGAACCAACGACGGCACTGACGATGTGATATGATATTATGTTACACAATGATAAGGCACCTTACGGCACTTACGGGACGAAATACATACAGCATGCAATGGCGGATGAGCCGCTTGTCTACTTGCAGGTTGGCCGGCGCTTACACTTTTAGCTTTATAATGGCTAATTGCTCTGACTTAAGCCACCTAACTGCTGATGTCATGTTGATCTCAGTGGGCAATGTGCGCCGTGGGCGGGGCTTCGACTTCGGTGTACCTCGTCATCGGATATTACCTTCTTTTCACCCCAATACATCAGGGGATATGTGACCCTCCAACTTCTTTTTGCGCAGTACCGAGTTGCATTTGTTTTGTTTTCCAGCGCTTAACATCTGTCCTCCGCGAAGCTACCAACACAACTGGCTTTCTCTAGCTTCCTTTGTTTACCGTCTGTGCGCTGTGTACATTAAAACACAAGAATTCTTAAATACAACCGTATGGTCTCTACGTGGTTCTCATTGGCTCAGACATTCCTTGCAACAGTCGAGAGGCTTATTTGGAGATAATTTTGCACTGCGTCAACTCTTCCTAAAAATGCTTTATCCTTCTGTTTCCGAGGACAAATTTAACTTTCGTTATGATATTTAATAACTTCGTGCCCAATCACTCTCTTACACTTTTATTCATAATCGCACTTAGATATAAGTAACCATTACGAGCCGTTTAGCGCACTTGTTGCTTTAAAGTTCACGGTAAACTGGTGTCCAAAATTAACGTGTACAAATTCGAGAATATGTCCAAAACAAAACTACCGAATGTAAAGATTTTTCAGAGACATGTGCGAGGAAAAACGCTACGTACCTAAGCAATATTGTGTTAGTTCCTGTGAAAATAGGCAAATGACGACCTCCAAGCTGAAAGGCACGCGATCTTGATAAACGTTGTTCTGAGTTGGGTGCGGCGATTGAAGATTAAGTTGGAATGCTATTGGTAGAATAGATCCGCACCACAACTTAGAAAGCTCTTCACAGTGGAGAGCGATCGGTTGACAGGAAGCATGGAAATCGCAAGCCGAGGTAGCAAGGTAGCTGAATGTGTAAACGAAAGTAGTCTGCAATCTCTAGAGACAGTTCCATGAAACCGGAACAATAATAACCAAAAGACCGTGACAAGAACTACCACGAGCCATAACAAGTCAAGGCAGGCGGTATTTGTCTCTAACAGTTCTCGCCATAAGGAGTCGACAGCCAGGCAAGTCTCGCAAGAGCTCTTCTCTGCTAACCGCGATATTGAGGCAAACAGTTTACAGAAGACCGAGTTCTGTATACAAGAAGAACCTGATGGCCGTGTGGGTATGGCGGCAGCAGGGGGAACGCTATTTACCACAGTATACTGTTCTTACGGTCGAGTATGGAGCTGGCAGTGTACTCGTGTGGGGTGTTTTACGTGGTATGGTCCCGGCCCATTGGTTATCGTGGACAAACCTGTTAACCAGCATTTCTACCTCCGTATTCTGGACAATTATGCCCTACTAAATCTGTGGGAATACTATGGAACCGAGCCTTGTTTGTACCAGCAGGATAATGCACCGAGCCATAAAGCAAGGACTGTTACGGCGTGGTTTGACGATAATTCCCTATCGTGTGTGGACTGGCCAGCATGGAGCCCTGCTGTTAATCCTATAGAGCACCTATGGGATGAATTAGAGCGCCGCATAAAAAGTTTGGAACCGAGGCCTACTACTAAGCAACAGTTACCGGCAGCATTATGTTCTGAATGGAAGCGCATATCTATCGCTGAGTTCCAAAACCATGTCGAAAGCATTTCTCGAAGGGTCAGTGAATGAATTAAGGCCAAAAGTTGACACGCACCGTACTAATATACACTGGCGTGCAACAATTAAGGACGAGACGGTTTTTCGAATGTAACGTCGTGCAGAAGTGCTCCACATCGACTTAAATCACACCATAAGATCCCCAAGATGTAAGAATATGGGACAAGTGAGCAAAACCGTCCAAACAAGGAATCCACAGGATACAAAGGCTCTTTATTGAAAAGGTAGCTTCGAGTACAACTGGACAGGAGACAGAAACGTCCATGTGACAGGCTGTTGGCAAGAAAAATCCAGTCTTTAGTAGGGGATATGATAACACCTGACTGCGTTACAGGATTTACAGCGTCTGTCCATGCTGAGGACGAGGTTGTCAAGGAGGTGTTGAGGCATCGCGGCCCATTCCTCTTGTAGCGCCAATCGCAGCTGCGGAATCGTTGTTGGCGGCTGGTGACGTGCTTCCAAGCGTATCCCGAGAAGGTCTCACACGTGTTCGATTGAATTTAGGTCCGGGGACCTTGCGAGCCAATCCATGCGTTGAATATCTTCACTCTCCATCAGCTCTGCGACATCCACTGTACGATGAGGTGTATAGTTGTCGTCCTTGAAGATGAACTCAGGACCCACAGCACCTCTAAACAGACGCATATGAGGCAGGAGAACCTCGTTACAATAGCGGACACCAGTGACTGAACCTCCTTGGAAGATGTGGAGGTCAGTACGGCTACCAATCATGATATCGCCTCAAACGAGAACTCCGCCACCTCCAAACCGGTCCCTTTCGATGATGTTGGAGGTGTGATTGCGTGTTCCCTGCTCTCTCCAGATGATGTGTCCAGTTCTTGTGTTCCTGGCACCACAGAAACCGCCGTCTCCGATGAGTAGGCGTTAATGGCACACACCGTACTGGTCGTCGTGCAAATAGACCACCTTTGTGCAGCCTCATGGCCATATTAAAACGCGATAACAGACGTCCAGTTGTATGTTGCATGTGCCTTGCGATTTCTCCCGCTGTCTGCCGTCTCTCTCGTCTCGCCTGTAGGACAATATACCGGCCGTCTTGTAACGTACCAAGAGATGTGACGTACCTGCCCGAAGGACGCACACGACATAAAGGCAGATAGGAATCAGAAACAAACGTCCGCGTAGCTCAATTGGTAGAGTGACTTATTACGGAATGAGGGGATCCGGGTTCGAATCCTGGCTTGGACAGAAATGACGGAGAAATTTGCTTCGTTATAATGGCGCCATGATAACGAAGTAAATTTCTTCCGTCATTTCTGTCCAAGCCAGGATTCGAACCCGGATCCCCTCATTCCGTAATAAGTCACTCTACCAATTGAGCTACGCGGACGTTTGTTTCTGATTCCTATCTGCCTTTATGTCGTGTGCGTCCTTCGGGCAGGTACGTCACATCTCCTGGTACGTTACATCATCTCCCCTTATTTTTTTTTTTTTTTTTTTTCGAAGTGCTGGAGAAGGGATTATCTTATTTTTCCTATCTCGCGGTGTGGAAATAACATCACACCAATGCGAGATTTTGAACGGTCGGGTCATCCGGATAGTTCGGGCGCCATTATAACGAAGTAAATTTCTCCGTCATTTCTATCCGCGCCAGCATTCGAACCCGGGTCCCCTCATTCCGGAATAAGTTACTCTACCAATTGAGCTACGCGGACGTTTGTTTCTGATTCCTATCTGCCTTTATGTCGTGTGCGTCCTTCAGGCAGGTACGTCACATCTCCTGATACGTTACAGTCTGCCGCCGTGGTTGCTCGTGAACGACCACTGCTAAACTCTCGGACAGCTGTTCCTGTCGTTTGAAATGCTCTCCAAGCTCGCGAAACGATGATGTGAGCGATCACGAACTCCTCGGCCACACTAGTCGCACTTCGACCTTCTTCCAACTTCCCAATGACGCGACCTCGGGTAAAGTCATCCAGATGTCGTCTACTGGATTGCCTGTTGGCCATATCACAAGGTGGCAGTAACTCGACTTCGTTCAAACTGATGGACACCGTACAATAGCTTTCACCGAATTGCTGAGCGTACACCGCCCGTGTGCTTTATACCCTTCCGACACTCCCCCCTCCTTCATGCTGCATATATGCGCATGCCCTACCGTACCGGACCCTAGTCTATCTCCTGATTGGTATTTCGGTCCGTTCAGCCTGCTCGTTCCGCTGTTATGCTGATTTCTCCTCTTCGTCCTTAATTTTTTTGCACAGCAGTGTATGTCAGTAAATGCTATGTTGTGTTTCTCTTTATGGTGTCCAATGACTTTAGTCAACATAATGTGTGTATGCGCGCGTGTGTATGTGTGTGTGTGTGTGTGTTCGTAACAGGTTGAAAATTTTTGTATGGTTTCGAACACACTCTGCCAGTAATCCCAATGCACATTAGTGGAGGAGCCGCATTTATTGCCTCAAACTTTCATGCGTCGCCTAGTAAACAGCATGAGAACTCGTTGTGCAAGCTGCGGTGCTGTTCGGGGTATTCACACTCCTTATTATTCCCTCGAAGTTTGCAATACTTGCTTCCTCACTTTTCGAATGCCGTGCTGTCATGCGTCTGCTTCCTTCTCATGCTGTGATGTCATTCCTTTCCTGTTGTGTATTGCTATTTTGTCGATATACACAGTGCGTCAAATAATTTTTAAGACTGGTGTTATATTTCACCACACGGTTGCGCCACCAGAGTAATCGCGAATGCGTTATAAATCGTGCCCATCTGCTTGCTTTCTGCCAAAAGTACTGCGAAGTTGTTAAAGTAACTCAAACGAAACGGCTGTTCATTAGAGAAGTAAAATTTTTCTTCATGTTGAATTATTAAGATGGAACATAGGGCTGTTATTAAATTTAACGCAAAACTTGGTAAAAGTGCCTCGGAAACGTACCAAATGATGCAACAAGTCTACGGTGAGTTTTGTTTAAGTACATCAAATGTTTTCCTGTGGCGCAAACGTTTTTTGGACGGAAGAGAAACGCTAGAAGATGATAAGCATACCGGAAGATTAAGTTCATCTTGGACACCTGAGATTATTGAAAAAAGTGCGTGATTTCGTGGCAAACAATCGATGAGCGTCACTAAGAATAATGGAAGAGTCTTTAAACATCAACAAAGAAACGATTCGAACCATCCTGCATGAAGATTTGGGCAAAACAAAAGTCTGTGCTAAATTTGTTCCAACCACGTTAACCAATGAACAAAAATCAAGGAGAAGTACACATTGCAGAGACATCATTTCAGCCGCTGAAAATGATCCAAACTTCTTAAAATCGATTGTTATAGGTGATGAAACATGGTGTTTTCAATATGATCCTAAAACAAAGCGACAAAGTTTGTAATGGAAGTAAAATAACTCATCACAAGCCAAAAAAACAAGAAAAGTTCCATCGAAAATCAAAACAATGCTCATTACATTCTTCGATAGTAAGGGTATTATCCACAAAGAATTTGTTCCAAGTGGACAAACAATTACTGGTGAGTTTTATTTAAATGTTTTGAGGCGTTTGATGGACAGTATTCATCGCATTCGTCCAGAATATCGGAGTGAAAACAGTTTGTGCTTGTTGCACGATAATGCACCCAGTCACACCTCACTTCTTGTTCGTAGATTTTTGGCGAAAAATAACGTCTGTGTGTTGAATCATCCACCGTATTAGCCTGATTTAGCACCCTAAGACTTTTCTTTATTAACGAAACTTACAATGATGTTAAAAAGGGTGTTTATTTTGGAGATATTTTGACCATACAAACAGCTTCGACGCGTGCTTTGGAGGCAATTCCGCAAAGTGAACTGGAACAGGCATTCGAATCATTATTAAATCGCTGTAACAAGTGTATTGAAGCCGGAGAGGCTTATTTTGAATAACAAACCAAAACAAACTATAATGTCTTGTTTCAATTTCATTTTACAGACCCAGTCTTAAAATTCTTTGCCACACTGTGTATGTACATATATCCATACCAGCTATCATGTAACTCTATTATGTGGATTTTACGTTATTTGTGATTTTGTGTTTGTCATGTTAATTTTGGACACAGTGTATATGATATTGTGATTCTGGACTCAATCGAATCTAATTTATGGTGAAGTAAACATGTGAATTCTGAAAATGCATTCCTGTTTATTGCTTCGTCACTTATATACGCTATATCTGTGAGGAATATTTTTACAAATGCAAAACTCAGTCACAGAAGAAATAAAGCACATTTGATAATCGTATGGAAGTCAGATTACAACCGAAAAAAAATTACCTTCCTTAAAAAATTCTCGGACACGTAAAAGCATTTGAAAAAAAAAACCGTGCAAATCTTTGAAAGCTTTCTTGAATACTACGAGAAAGCTAAACGCGTTAGGTATGAGAAAAATGGCAGATTTATGAAATGTTACAGCAACCTTTTTCCAGTCTAAAAAACTAACGCTTTGATATCGGGAATCAAATTGAACAGAACGGAAAATCAGAAATGTCTAATGGAGCTACCGAACGAAGGAAATCATGCGTTATTCCTGTTCTTTCGTACTTCTTGCCCTATAAAAATAATTTTTTGCTTTCAAGATGCGAATCGATAATTTCAGAAAAAGTGTAGGCATAGAATCATCTCAAGTATTTTTTCCTAAAGTGAATAAAACATAAAAAATATTCTGCCACCTAGTCTGGGACCAAAGAAGAGACAACATGCGTTTTTATTCGTACACTTTATTTCATGAGAATGTATTAATAAGTTTTTGGTCTAATATAGATGTCTATCGTTATACAGAACGGCACTATTTTCTTTTAATTACACACGATAGGAATTAGAAACAATGAACTGTACATTAACGATATCTTTATTTCAATAAGCGATATAGACCTACTCCTCTATGGTATAACGAAGTAAATTTCTCCGTCATTTTTGGTCTACGCCGGGAATCGAACCCGCTTATTCCGGAAAAAGTCGCTCTACCAACTGAGCTACGCAGACGCTTATTCTGACTCCTATCTGCCTTTATGTCGTGTGCGTCCTGCTGGCAGGTACGTCACATCTCCCTACTGAGCTACGCAGACGGAATGTCTCGCTGCAGATTTGTCGTCTTGACACGTGGCTCACCTTTGTAGTACGTCACACTGTACACACTTAGTAAAACTCTCCTCCAGCTGCCTTAAACCCATCTGAAGACACCTATTGTCATTGTCTTTTAGATGTAGAACTACGTCTTTTTCTGCGCTGGGTAGGGAGTAACATAGGGAGCACTGGCACAACGAAAACATGCTACACTTTGAACGCTTATATCTTTGAAATTAATAATTGTGGAGTAAATATTTCGTCATTAGATTGTTTATAGAGTCCATTTATATCAAAACACGTTTCAACTCTCCATCCCTTAACCTAGCAATACAGTAGCGTTAGAAATTTACGTTAAATTTCGCGTGATCTTGTTTCGCCGTACGCCGTTTTAAGGTTGATAACTAGTGAATAGAAAGTAATGGCGATGACCTCAGACCCGCATTCCGTAGCTGACGTTCAGGGCTAACGGACGTCTAACTTTATCTAACGGGTCTAACTTTTCGTCGCCATTTTTTTTTAATTTTTTAAATGAAAAAAGATTGGTGACGAAAATTTAGAAATGCTGCGAAAATCCAAGACAAAATTACTATAAAAACAGACGAAAGCTGTGTGATGTACTATAGAGGTGAAAACATGTAGCAAGGTGACAAATCTGCATCAGTTGGGAGAGCGACTTACTCCGGAGTGAGGGGACATGGATTGTTTATATCTGCTTTTATAGTTTATATATATCATCCTCATCATCATTATTAATCCACTGCTGGACGAAGGTCTCCCAAGTTTCTTCCACAACGATTTGTCTTGTGCCAGTCTCCTCCATGTTACTCCCGCATACTTTCGAATTTCATCCACCCATCTCCCACGTGGTCTTCTTCTGGGTCTTTTCCTGTCCCTTGGAATCCAATCTAAAATTTCAGCTGTCCATCGTTGGTCTGTCCTTCTGGCAATATGTCCAGCCCATTGCCATTTCAGGAACTTTACTCTGATCATGATGTCTTCCACTCTTGTCATTTTTATGATCCACGAGTTCCTCTTCTTATCTCTCCTGCTTACACCAAGCATGCACCTCTCCATTCTGCTTTGAGTTGTCTGCAGCCTTTGTATGTCTCTTTTAGTTAAGGTCCACGTCTCTGATCCATACGTAAGCACTGGAAGGATGCATTGATTAAACACTTTTCTTTTAAGACATAATTGCATATTGCTCTTGAAAATTATGCTGTTTCTTCCAAAAGCTCTCCAGGCAAGTTTTATACGCCGACTAATTTCTTCATTAATGTGACCCTCACTTGATATCTGCTGTCCAAGATAAATGTAGGTATTGGTTATCTCCAGCTTTTCCCCATCAATCGATACATCTTCATTTCTTGTAAAAACATTGTACATCACTTTTCCCACTGCTTTTACTCTTGTCAGCAAGTTTTTGGATCATACTCTGCAGCTCTGATGGGGTAATGACAAAAATGACATACGTCATCAGCAAAACGAAGGTGAGTTAGATAATCTCCATTAATCTTTATCCCTTTATTCCCAGTTCAGTGATTGAAAGACATTTTCCAAAGTGGCATTAAAGAGTTATATATATATATTATTCATTTTAATCCATTGAACAAGATGTCAAGAAAAACAGTTTTCTATCTAAGAGTTCATTAAACTCCTTTTACTAATGTAAAGCATTTTTGTTTTATTTCTGAAACTGAAAACTCAGTTAATGTAGACTCTTTCTGTTCAAGGGAGTCAATTAGAGCACGGTTTGTTCGATGTTTCAAAATAAACGAAACAGCAATAAATACTCCTTCAAATATTTTCATCATGAGAGCAATCAAGTCTAAATCCTAAAATCAATCGTCGACAAAGTACCTGTTAGTTACGAAATTTCGTTAAAACGTTTCGTTGAAAAGAAAAGACATTTTCTAATCGTAGGACACTTTATTAAAAAGCAATTACTGCTGGTTCGCACAGCATTAATTTCTTCAACGCTAGTTAAAATTCGGCTTCGGTTTTTTTCTTTTCTTTTCCTTTCTTTCCGTGAATTTTGCTTATTTTTAGAAACACGTTGCCAAGAGTTTACCTTATAGCAACAATGGCAGTCGTTCACCTTTCTCCTTCAATCCCTCTAATTGGTGAATCCTGATGTTTTAAAATTTTGTTTTCTGTTCAGAAAGCCTGTTTACATATTTAAACAAAATCCATTTGTCACCACTCAGACGCGCTGCTTGGAATTCTTGAAAGAATTGTTGTAGGATCATAAACACACCTAACTCTGTTTCATCATCATCATCATTGTCAACCATTATCAATCCACTGCTGGACGAAGGTCTCCCCAAGTTTCCTCCACAACGGTCTGTCTTGTGCCAGTCTCCTCCATATCACCCCTGCATACTTTCGAATTTCATCCACCCATCTCCCACGTGGTCTTCTTCTGGGTCTTTTCCTGTCCCTTATAATCCAATCTAAAATTTCGGCTGTCCATCGATGATCTGTCCTTCTGGCAGTATGTCCAGCCCATTGCCATTTCAGGGATTTAACTCTGATCATGATGTCTTCCACTTTTGTCATTTTTCTGATCCACAAGTTCCTCTTCTTATCTCTCCTGGTTACACCAAGTATGCACCTCTCCATGCTTCTTTGAGTTGTCTGCAGCCTTTGTATGTCTCTTTTAGTTAAGGTCCACGTCTCTGCACCATACGTAAGCACTGGAAGGATGCATTGATCAAACACTTTTCTTTTAAGACATAATGGCCTATTGCTCTTGAAAATTATGCTGTTTCTTCCAAAAGCTCTCCAGGCAAGTTTTGTACGCCGATTAATTTCTTCATCAATGTGACCCTCACTTGATATCTGCTGTCTGAGATAAACGTACGTGTCTGTTATCTCCAGCTTTTCTCCATCAATCGATAAATCTTCACTTCATTTCACTCTGTTTATTCCTTGTTATTTACAGAAAGCCTCTATATTTAGGCTTTTAATACACATTGCTGTAATGCTTATTATACTTGTGTTTTTTACCTGAACACTAGAGCAACCTGATTAGGGAGGACAGCACAATAACTATTGTTTCTATTGAGTAATTTTCGTTGGCTAATTATGCTTTTTCGCCTGTCTTGTTATCTGGTATATCATGTGACACTGACATTACCTATCCCATGACGCATCTGCTGCACGTATTTAAGACCAGCATATAACCACACGATGGAAATCACATCTGAAAGTGTCACTGTGACACCGAAAGTGCTCATGCTTTTAACCAGTACATAGATTTCGTTTTTTTTTTTTGGTTGAATAAATATCATTGTGCAACAAGACGGATCTCTTTTTTACGCTTTCCAACCGTAGGTTGAAGAAGCGTATATGCTCCAGCTTTGTCCGTCCGTCTGTCGGCACGAAAACTCACGTAAAAACAGTTCGACTTCGATGAAATTTTAGTATATGGTAGGTGAACACCAGGGGACGAACCCTATTGAAAATGCGTGAAGTGGGGCCAAAGGTCACTCCGTAAGAGCGGGATCCATTCAATTGCCCTTATGCGTCATAACTTGCATAAATATGGTTCGATTTCAGTGAAATTTTAGTATGTGGTAGGGAACCACCTGGGGACGAACCCTATTGAAAATGGGTGAAGTAGATTCAAAGGCCAGGACATAGGAGCGGGATGCATTCCTTTGCCCTTATTCGTCATAAGGTGCGTAAAAATAGTTCGATTTCGAGGAAATTTTAGTATGTGGTAGGGGACCACCTGGAGAGGAACCGTATTGAAAATGTGACAAATGAAGTCAAAAGTCAGGACATAGGATCGGGATCCATTCCATCGCCCTTATCCCACACTTTTAAGGTGGACGTCAAGTAATTTTGCTTCCTATATTTCCAATGGAAAACCTTTTGTACACATTTCCTTCACAATTAGTGTGCTCCCAAGGATGGAAATTTGAACATCGATAAAAATAACTTCATACTATAACTTGGAATACTTAACATTGTCTTAAACATAAGCATAATTATATTAAAAAACAATAACGTTTCCTTTGGTGGTGTTGAAACCAGAAAAAAGATGGCGCGACGTGTACTTTGATGACGTCAGTGGACAAATAAATATTGAATTGCATAATTACGGTTATGGTTTAGAAAATATTATTACGGTTATGGTTTAGAAAATATTAAGTATTCCTAGTTATGAAATGAAGCTATTTTAACCGATGTTCAAATTTTCATTCTTGGGAACGCATTAATTGTGAAGAAAATGTGTATAGAAGTTTGTCCATTGGAAGTATAGGAAGCAAAATTACTTGACGTCCACTTTAAAGTAGCAATTCTTGTATGTATGTACATTTTATTTTGAAAACGGCTCTAAGAATTTTGATGAAATTCGTTAGCCTACCGTTTTCTGGTACTGGAAATCGATTTAGCTTGATCTCGACTTTAGAAGAATTCGTTTAGTGAGTTAAATAACCACCCTGAATTATAACGTTTTTAGTGTCATGGCGTCGTTCCATTAATGTTTCCAATGCTTAGAAATCTTATGACGTCATAATCTCGCGTTTGAGAATGTTGGCGCGCGGTCACGCCATCTGTCTGATTACGTCACGCGTTGCGTGTGAATCCTATTAAAGTTTTATGACGTCATACTCTTGCGAGCAGATGGTCGCGATTCCCATCTGCTTCATTACGTCACGCGTTGTGTGCGTATGTCCGTCCGCACGATAACTCGCGTAACAATCGTTCGATTTCAATGAAATTTTAGTTTATGGTAGTGTATCACCTGGGAAGGAACCTTATTTAAAGTGAACGAAATAGTGTGAAAGGTCAGTACATAGGAGCGGGATCCATTCCACTGCTGTTATGCGTCATAACTAACGTACAAAAAGTTCGATTTCGATGAAATTTTAGTATGTGGTAGGGGACCACCTGGCCACAAACCCTATTGAAAATGGGCGAAAATGGGTCAAAGGTCAAGACATAGGATCGGAATCACTTCCATCGCCATTATGCGTCATAACGTACGTGAAAATTCTTCGATTAGGATGAAATCTTAGTATGTTGTAGGGGCCTGGAAGGGGACGAATTCTATTAAAAATGAGAGAAATGGGGTCAAAGGTTAGAACACAGGAGCGGGATCTATTACATAGCCCTTATGCATCATAACTTACGTAAAATGCTTCGATTGCGACATAACTTTATCATGTTATTTTAGGGGTATACCGAAATGGTTCTGTTGAATATCATCGATATGGGATCAAGGGTCAGGGCACAGAACCGAGATTTATTCCACAGCCATTATTCTCATAACTTGAGTGATGACTTGAGTAATGATTTCTGGTATGTTGGAAAGCGTATTATAATCAATGCATTGCATGATTTTACAAACTTGTTATTACTAATTCTTGAAAAATTTCCCATGACGATATAAATCTGTACCTAGAGTCACCAGACGTAACATGACTTACACTATACTGACAAAAGTCACGGGACACCTAGAAGAGAAA
This sequence comes from Macrothele yani, assembly GCA_039090855.1. Classification (NCBI taxonomy): domain Eukaryota; kingdom Metazoa; phylum Arthropoda; class Arachnida; order Araneae; family Macrothelidae; genus Macrothele; species Macrothele yani. Next base: position 75,536,646 of record CM077000.1, on the reverse strand, counting down.
CACAACATACCATTTATTGACATACATTAGCACGGTGTCGGTCAACCTTTGGCTTTAATGTATGCATTGACCCTTCGAGACATACTTTCGACGAGATTTTGGAACACAGCATGCGCTTCCATTCAGTACATAATGCTGCCGCTAACTGTTGCTTAGTAATAGGCCCTGGTTCCAAACCTCATATGCGGCGACCTAATTCATCCTACAGGTGCTCTACGGGATTAAAATCAGGGCTCCATACTGGCCAGTTCGCACACGATACGGAATTATCGTCAAAAGACGCCGTAACAGTCCTTGCTTTATGGCTCGGTGCATTATCCTGCTGGTACCAACAAGGCTCGGTTCCATAATATTACCATAGAGTTGGTAGGGCATAATTGTCCAGAATTTCGAGGTAGATATGCCGATACCATAGCACGAAAATCACCCCACACGAGTACACTGCAAGCTCCAAACTTGACCGTAGGAACAGTACACTGTGGTAAATAGCGTTCCCCGGCTTTTCAAATTATTTATTTTGAGCAATTTGTAGGAGGTTTGGTTACATGAGCCTGGTCAACATCATGTCAGGAAAAATAATAGATGCATATTTACAATGAATGGGTGCTATGTACATATCATGAAGGCTAGAATATATGCAATACAAACAGAAGATGACACATATGAGTGAAATACGATAGGCTACAACTGTGCCTGGAAATAAACGACGAACTGATGTGAACACTGAAGTGCAATTGAATTAGAGATACCTGTCTAGTAACGTGTAGCCCCATGATGACGGCGGCGATTCGTCTCGGCATGGACTCGACAAGACACCGGAAGCGTTGGGAAGCCATACGGATCCACGACCCCTGAACAAGCCCCCACAGTTCACGAAGATTTGACGGAGAGGGGTCAGAGCCTCGAACATCTCTCTCGATGGCATCCCAGATGTGCTCGATGTGATTGAGGTCAGGTGACCTAGCTGGCCAAAGAAGAAAGGTCTCGTCGGTGGAGTGTTCATCCAACCATTCGGATACAATTCGGGAGCCATAGCACGGTGCATTGTCTTGTTGCAGGATGAGTGGGATGTTGAAGACGCACAAACGGAAGCAAATGGTCGTCCAGGATATCCCTGTAACGTTGACCTGTAAGGGACGATGTCACACGTACCGGGGGTCCCATTTCAGTCCACGTAAACAGTATCCAGACGAGAATGCCATCTCCACCAGCTTGAAGAGTACCCTGCTGGCAAGAAGTATCCATCGCTTCATGTGGTTTGCGCCGAACTCGTATCCTGCCATCCGCATGTTCCTACGTGACTCTCGACTGATCAGTCCAGGCAACATTTTCCCACATGTCTAGGGTCCAGTGGCGATGTTCCCGCGCCCATGCTAATCTTTACAACCTGTGATGTGCGGTCAGCAGCGGTACCCTCGTGGGACGATGGCTTCTGTACCCCATAGCGAGGAGATGGTTCTGGATGGTGTGGCTGCTTACACGTTTTTGTGCACCAGCGTTAAATTGCCGAGTGATTTCTTGCACTGTGGCCCATCTATCCGCTGTTACAATGCGAGCTAGCCGAAGATGACCCCGCTCATCCACACTCATCCGACTCTTACTGATACCCGTCGCGTCACTCCTTATATTGTCGGATCACTGCATACGTTGCGTCGTTTCCGTTTACAGGGCCGCCTACAGCGCCACACTTGCATAACGCCAGCTGTCTCGAATTCAATTGCTCTTCAGTGTATGTTGAACATATACAAAAAACAACAGTATTTAAATGGTGCAAATATAAATTAGAAAAATTTACAGTGGAAGCTTCGTGACAAACATGCACATTACAAACTAGAGCAAAGTGAACCCTGAAAGGGGAATGTATGCACAACATATTCAAAGCAGAATCTATATGGTGCTAACACAAAATAGAAAAATTGCAACGGAAGCGTCATCACAAACACGTACAGTACCAACAAGAGCAAGATAAACTCTTAATGCGGGATGTACATATGTACAACATGTGCAAAGCAAGATCTGCATGGTTCAAATAGAAAATATAAGTAATCACAGCGTCAGAGCGGAAATAGGCACAGTACAAAATATCGATCTTCGTAAACGCAGTAAGATGAATAGTAAAAACTGTGGTATGTGCAATTATATGCCAACAAATGTTAAAGAAAGTGAAACAGAATGGTGTCGGAAGTATAAAAACATTACTGAACTGGTGCAAAGAACACAATGCAGGTAAAGCAATTAAAATTCTGGGATGTATAAATCTGAACAAGAATATCTATAAACAATATGGTGTAGAAGGCGGTGTGAAGATATCAGCATAGAGTTCTTCTAGGTGATAAGAGAGCAGCATAGAGTTCTTCTAGGTGGTGTAAAGAGATCAGCATAGAGTTCTTCTAGGTGGTGTAAAGAGATCAGCATAGAGTTCTTCTAGGTGGTGTAAAGAGATCAGCATAGAGTTCTTCTAGGTGGTGTAAAGAGATCAGCATAGAGTTCTTCTAGGTGGTGTAAAGAGATCAGCATAGAGTTCTTCTAGGTGGTGTAAAGAGATCACCATAGAGTTCTTCTAGGTAGTATCACACGAGACGAGGAGACGTGGTGGTATAAAGAGATCAGCATAGAGTTCTTCTAGGTGGTATCACACGAGACGAGGAGATGTGGTGGTGCCAGGGAGGAAAAAGTGCATTCTAAAAAAAATAGTGTTCACAAAGTGAGCTAAGTCCTGGCAACCTGGCGTCTAAATCAGCAGACGCAGGTCTTCAGAAGGCTCATAGAACCACCTGCGTAGCGGAGACCATTCACACATAAATTGTGGGATGCGGCCACAGTCGTGATGCTAGGCGGCGCCCGAATTGATGACAAAGGGCTGCCCCCGCCAGGAGGAGGGATGGCAGGTTGCAGTTGGATGTTGAAACTGTAGATTACGTGTCTTGCCAGAATGAAAACGTAGGCACACGCATCAGGAAGAGTCACAGGTGGAGAGTAAGATCGAAGCGGTGTGCTAAAAGCGTGGAAAGGTAAACCCTCTCCACACAGGTGCTTGACTATGGGGAAGGACAGATGCCGAAGAGGTAGGAGCCCCGGGCAATATTGATAAGCACGCTGCACGTCGGCTATCGAAGTGCAGAACAAACAGGTGGGGAAAGTAGCAAGTGTCATTCTGTAAAGCGTGGCTGTAACAGGCAGACGTCGGTGGAGGTACTGCCAGTAAACGTTTCGTTCTGGTGGTGATGATAGAGGTGAGGCTGCAATAGACCACACCTTCGACAGAGCGGCCGGAGGGACATCCAGAATGAGCAGAGGCGCAGTTGATAAAGATTTAAGAAGGAAGTGATAGGGGATTGAACGGAAAAACTGGAGAGAGGAATAGCGGAGCCCCGAAGGAGGAGGAAGAAAGAGACAGAAGAAACACGGAAGAGACCAGACGGGGAAGCAATGTTAGGAAAGACGGTTATAATGGAAGAGCGGATAGAGTCATAGAGCGAAAGAGAAGCAGCGGTGCAAGGGAGGAGAGGAGAGGAGAGAGCTCTGAGATAGGCTTCCAGGAGAGGTCGGAGGAAAGGATATCGCGGACAGATATAATCCCTGCGGGGAGTCAGGAAAGGTCAGTGAAGTAAGGGGCGTTAGGAGGATGGATAGCAGAGGAAAAGAAGAGGGGCTCAGCTAGAAGCTCAGAGGTAGACGCAGGTGGGGCGCGGAGAAGAGGGAGAGAGCGGAGGAAGTAGAGCGCCTCCGTGTAGACGGAGCAAAGGCCAGAACGGAGATAGGGAAGTTATCCATGAGGAGGAACGCTGTAAAGGTGAAACGGGGGTTGGTTGGTGAAATCATCACATCGCTCGGAAGAGATGCTGGAGATCCAGGAGCACAGATGAGACGTAGTAGGGACAACACTCTGTGGGCTTTGTAGAACAGGTGGACATCGACAAGCGCTATACTGCCTTGTAATACAGGACGACAAAGAGTTGGAACTTGCACCCAGTGGTGTCGGGTCCAGATAACAGTGGAGATGAGCCAAGTAACTTCATTGAGGGAGGAGATTGACATGCGGGCTGCAGGCCAGACGTTCAGACAGAAGGAAAGAAGGTAGGTGCGAGCCAAGCGCGCTCGAGTGAGATATGAGGCGCAGAACTGTGTTTGACGTTAGAAGGCCGCCGAGCGAGTGAAGCGCTGTCGTAGAGTAGACCAATTAGAATTACGTGCTGCGAGAATTGGGCCAAAGTGAACTCCAAAGATATTATGTGTTGCTGCCCATTGCGGTGTCCGTTCGGGAAATCCAGCGACCACACCATAAGCCGGCACTTTTAGAGGTGTTGAGCGATGCCGCTGAACAAGAAGAGTATAGATCGTAAATTCGAGCAAGGATTCGAACTGAGGGTTCACTCGTATACAAAAGGTGGCGTCGTCTGCGCATGCGGAATATGGGATGGTGAAGTGCCGCGTACTGGATGTTGGAGATGGAAGGGTGGCAAGAAAGTTCCGATGAACAGTGCGAAGGAAGGGCTCAAAAGCCAGTGAAAATAGCTGCCCGGAAAGTGGGCAACCCTGCCGGATGCCAAGCAAAAAGGAGATGGGCGCCGTAAGGAAATTAGCCGTCTTGACCTGGAAGACGGCGTCCTGGTAGAGTGCAAGAAGAGAGGTGAAAAAGATGGAAGAAAAACCAAAGGCAAGCAGAGTACTGGAAAGGAAAGAGTGAGAGATGTTGTCAAACGCTACACGTTGATCCAAGTTAAGGAGGTCGAGAGATTCAGATTTAGTACGTATTTACTTACTTTAGGACTGATCATAGAACACCATGCACACACGAAGTCTTACACTGAACTGAGCGCCTGATGTAGATAAGGGCCGAACGCTTCTCCCATATACTTTACATGGTAACCGTTGCCCTATCTCCGTTTTCTCATCGAGTGGCACATGTACCTTTATTGTGATACCTGAACCATATTTGTGCGTTCAGCCGTTCTCTCAAACTAGGTCTCACAGTAAAACACCTTACAGAATGAAGGTATAGATGGCGCAACTCAATATGTACATTCTAAATATTTTCACTAACAATGGTCAACGTAATGTTTACATCTTTACATAATGGGAAACGTCTTGCCTACGAGAATAAACTGGATCGAATGAATATTAAATTGTATATATGCATCACACAGTCCAATGGCAAAAGACAATCAGGCCTTCGAGAGTGTTCGCTGTTGATGAGAAAACTTTGATACGAATGCCTGCTAGCGTTGCTTTGCGCAACGGTTCGCTCAGAAAAGAGAAGACTTCGGACTTTGGACTATCTCAGTCCCTCCATGCCCCGCCTTCAACAGCGCGTGAGTCAACCGCAGGCGATCGAATGACAACCGTACGCTTGCCCCATAGACTTTACATGGGACATGTGCCGCCCCACTACGCACGAACCGTTGCCCCAACCTCATTTTTCTCTTCAACTGGCACATCTACATGGTAAGACCTTTATTTTGATACCTCAATCATATCTTTGCGTTCATCCGTTCTCTCAAAATAAGACTCACAGTAAAAAACCTTCTAAAATTAATATATAGATAAACGTTATTTAAAATTTTTAGAATATAAGTTTTCGTTTTAAAAATATATTGAAACTTCTGCATCGTAGCTGTTTTTTCTTACACATTTTTCATGAGAAGTATACCGAGCTCCGTCATAAAAGCGTCCAATCTACTTTACATCTCAAATAACTTCCTTCGCCGCATTCTCACGATCGGTGGTGAGCGGAATATATATTTGGTACTAAATTTTTGTCATTAACAAAAGAGATTAAAATGATGCAAAGAGAATTTCCATTCTCCTTCTGTGACTGCCTTCAAAGATATGATGCACATGTTAACAACTAGAGGTATAAATTGAAAGCATTTCTTCCAACATATGCTAAAGGCTCTAAGCCTCTTTCAATAAGATTGTGAAAGCCTCAAAACGAATTTTGAAAAACACGTCAGAAACATATTTCCCTGCGGAGTCAAGTCTCCGCGATTTCTTGCAGAAGAGATTAATTCAACCCACATGATTTACTTCAGGTGCTTTCGGCTGGAACTGGAATGCCATGTTCCTGCAAAAGGAATTAAAAAAGGAAATTTGATTAAGTTTATTCGACCTTTATAATAAAAAAAATGCTTAAGGAAATAAGTTCTGGGAATATTCTCACAGCTATAATCAGCTTGGGAACCTCTGTACATATGCAGAGAAATCTCCTCAATTATCAAAACTGGGGAAGTAATTCGAGGCTGTTATTGAAAAAAAAAAAACAGTGCAAAATATTTTTCACGTCGTTTATTTTAGAATGGCCGTAGAGATGTTATTCGACAGAGGAATAATGAAACGCCTTATCATATTTTTTTTTTGTGCGAAGTATTTATAAAGCAATAACAAGATTCTGTATCAAAACACGGTCAACAAGCCATAGTGACAAATGACTAAAGCATTACAGGCTATGCTCTACTTACGAGCTTTCCAGAAACAAACAACTCGTATTTACGAATGTAAATTTAACGAACACAGTGCCCCAAGCTGATAAATATTCTGCGATGCCTGGCGTACACCAAGCTGACGAACATTATGCGATACCCCAAATACACCAAGCTGATGAACATTATGCGATGCCCGAAGTAAACCAAGTTGATGAACATTATGCGATGCCGCAAGTACACCAAGTTGACGAACATTATGCGATACCGCAAGTACACCAAGCTGACGACCATTATGCTATTCCCGAAGTAAACCAAGCTGACGAATATTACGCTATTCGCGAAGTACACCAAGCTGACGAATATTATGCTATTCCCGAAGTACACCAAGGTGACGAACATTATGCGATGCCGCAAGTACACCAAGCTGACGACCATTATGCTATTCCCGAAGTACACCAAGCTGACGAATATTATGCTATTCCCGAAGTACACCAAGGTGACGAACATTATGCGATACCCCAAATACACCAAGCTGACGAACATTATGCGATGCGCGATGCCCGAAATATACCAAGCTGACGATCATTATGCGATGTCCGGAGTAAACCAAGCTGACGAACATTATGAATGCCCGAAGTACACCAAATTGACAATTATGCGATGCCCTAAGAACACCAATCGGACGAATATTATGCGATACTTAAAGTAAACCCAGCTGGCGAACATTACGCGATGCTCGAAATGCACTAAGCTGACGAACATTATGCGATGCCCGAAGTAAATCAATCAGACGAATAGTATGCGATGCCCGAAGTAAACCAAGCTGACGAACATTTCGCAATGCCCGAAGTACACTAAGCTGACGAACATTATGCGATATCTGAAGTACACCAAGCTGACGAGCAATATGCGATGCCCGAAATAAACCAAGCTGACGAACATTATGCGATACCTGAAGTAGACCAAGCTGACGAACACTATGCGATGCCCCAAGTATACCAAGCTGATAAACATTATGCGATGCCCGAAGTAGACCAAACTGACGAACATTTCGCAATGCCCGAAGTACACTAAGCTGACGAACATTATGCGATATCTGAAGTACACCAAGCTGACGAGCAATATGCGATGCCCGAAATAAACCAAGCTGACGAACATTATGCGATACCTGAAGTAGACCAAGCTGACGAACACTATGCGATGCCCCAAGTATACCAAGCTGATAAACATTATGCGATGCCCGAAGTAGACCAAACTGACGAACATTTCGCAATGCCCGAAGTACACTAAGCTGACGAACATTATGCGATATCTGAAGTACACCAAGCTGACGAGCAATATGCGATGCCCGAAATAAACCAAGCTGACGAACATTATGCGATACCTGAAGTAGACCAAGCTGACGAACACTATGCGATTCCCCAAGTATACTAAGCTGATAAACATTATGCGATGCCCGAAGTAGACCAAACTGACGAACATTTCGCAATGCCCGAAGTACACTAAGCTGACGAACATTATGCGATATCTGAAGTACACCAAGCTGACGAACATTATGCGATGACCGAAGTAGACCAAACTGACGGACATTATGCGATGCCAGAAGTACACCAAGCTGACAAACTTTATGCGATGCCCGAAGTACACCGATATTTTACAATTCGCGGCGTAACATCTTTAGTCTGGCAGTTACCCTTTCTCTTACGTACTAAATGTGCACCGCAGGGCCAAAGCAGTGTGAGCAACTCGCCTTTATGCAAATTACAGCAACTGCAGGTAAACGGCTGCGCGTGTGAATGTCATGAAACGGTATAAATAAACCCTGAGACTGAGCTCTGTTAATCAGTGTTATTCTTGTTCTACATATGGGAAAGCAGAGGACTTTGACAAAGGCCAAATTGTAATGGCCAGATGACTGGTCAGAGCATTTCCGAGACGGCAAGGCTTGTGGGGTGATAACACCTGATACTGAGCTCTGTTAATCACTGTTATTCTTGTTCTTCAGATGGGAAAGGCAGAAGACTTTGACAAAGGCCAAATTGTAATGGCCAGACGACTGTGTCAGAGCATTACTGAAATGGCAAGGCTTGTGGGTTACTCATGGCAAACCGTTGTTAATACTTTCGAAAAGTGGCCCGAGGAGGAAAAACCCATAAACTGCCGGAAAGGTCTGGATGTTAGAGTGAGCGGTGGCAGTTCTGATGGTACGAGCCAACAAAAGAGGTACCGTGGCTATACTCGCCACTAATTTGTATGTTGGTGACGCGAGTGATGCTTCACAACACACAGTACGTCAAACCATGATGAAAATGGGGCTACGCAGACGCAGGCGGCTTCGAGTGCCCACGCTAACCTTGGTTCTTCGTCAAAAGTGAGTACAATGGACCCGCGAATTTCAAAACTGGACCTTGAACGATTGAAAGAAAGTCGACTGGTCTGAAAGATTCCGTTTCCTGTTGTATCATGTGGACGACGTGGATGCGCGCCTGTTTTACCTGGAAAACAGGATGCATATTGGGAAGAAAACCGGACTGTGGTGAAATTGAAATTCTTTGGTCAAGGTTCTCCTGGGAAACTAGGGTCCAGTCATTCATGCGCACGAAGCGGTGACGATGCGATGAAGCAATACCTTCAATGTTTGTCGCCAAGTACGGATATGTACACATCCAGAGACGTGTCTTATTGGCTGTTGTCTATTCGCTTGGCTCGCTGGGATACATATTTTCCCCCCTACCTAGTGCCCCAGGCGTTGACAGCCGTTGAGTGATAACTACCGACCTGAAATCTCAGGGACACTTTGCCGTTAATGAGCTTCCACAAAAATCGCCAGCTCCTTATCTGTTACAACTACCGGTGGACAATTACTAGGCGCCTTTGCAGGAGACGTGTCTCCTTTTCGAAATTTTGCGAACCATTAGCGCATGATGCGTTCATTTTCAGTAGTACCTTGGTCTGTATGCACTGAGTGATCACTAAATTGTGACCACTGACCTAATACTTCGAAGGTCCTCCTTTCACCCTTAGTACATCAACTATCCGACGTGACATCGATTCAACACACACTGAGTGATCACTGTATTATGACCACTGACCTAATACTTCGTAGGTCCTCTTTTCCTCCTCAGTAAAGCAGCTATCCGACATGGCATCGATTCAACATACACTGAGTGATCAATGAATTATGGCCACCTACCTAATACTTCGCAGGTCCTCCTTTCACCCTCAGTAGAGTAGCCATCTGAGGTAGCATCGATTCAGCATACACTGAGTAATCACAGAATTATGACCACCTACTTGATACTTCGCAGGCCCTCCTTTCGCCCTCAGTACAGCAGCCAACCGATGTGACATCGATTCAACATACACTTAGTGATCACTGAATTATGACCACCCACCTAATACTTCGCAGGTACTTCTTTCGCCCTCAGTACAGCAGCTATCCGACGTGACATCGATTCAACATACACTGAGTAATCACAGAATTATGACCACCTACTTGATACTTCGCAGGCCCTCCTTTCGCCCTCAGTACAGCAGCCAACCGATGTGACATCGATTCAACATACACTGAGTGATCACTGAATTATGACCACCTACCTAATACTTCGCAGGTACTTCTTTCGCCCTCAGTACAGCAGCTATCCGACGTGACATCGATTCAACATACACTGAGTAATCACAGAATTATGACCACCTACTTGATACTTCGCAGGCCCTCCTTTCGCCCTCAGTACAGCAGCCAACCGATGTGACATCGATTCAACATACACTTAGTGATCACTGAATTATGACCACCCACCTAATACTTCGCAGGTCCTTCTTTCGCCCTCAGTACAGCAGCTATCCGACGTGGCATCGATTCAACATACACTGAGTGATCACTGAATTATGACCACCTACCTAATACTTCGCAGGTCCTCCTTTCGCCCTCAGTACAGCAGCTATCCGACGTGGCATCGATTCAACATACACTGAGTGATCACTGAATTATGACCACCTACCTAATACTTCGCAGGTCCTCCTTTCGCCCTCAGTACAGCAGCTATCCGACGTGACATCGATTCAACATACACTGAGTGATCACTGAATTATGACCACCTACCTAATACTTCGCAGGTCCTCCTTTCGCCATCAGTACAGCAGCTATCCGACGTGGCATCGATTCAACATACACTGAGTGATCACTGAATTATGACCACCTACCTAATACTTCGCAGGTCCTCCTTTCGCCCTCAGTACAGCAGCTATCCGACGTGACATCGATTCAACATACACTGAGTGATCACTGAATTATGACCACCTACTTGATACTTCGCAGGTCCCTCCTTTCGCCCTCAGTACAGCAGCTATCCGATGTGACATCGATTCAACATACACTTAGTGATCACTGAATTATGACCACCTACCTAATACTTCGCAGGTACTTCTTTCGCCCTCAGTACAGCAGCTATCCGACGTGACATCGATTCAACATACACTGAGTAATCACTGAATTATGACCACCTACCTAATACTTCGCAGGCCCTCCTTTCGCCCTCAGTACAGCAGCTATCCGACGTGGCATCGATTCAACATACACTGAGTGATCACTGAATTATGACCACCTACCTAATACTTCGCAGGTACTTCTTTCGCCCTCAGTACAGCAGCTATCCGACGTGGCATCGATTCAACATACACTGAGTGATCACTGAATTATGACCACCTACCTAATACTTCGCAGGTCCTCCTTTCGCCCTCAGTACAGCAGCTATCCGACGTGACATCGATTCAACATACACTGAGTGATCACTGAATTATGACCACCTACCTAATACTTCGCAGGTCCTCCTTTCGCCCTCAGTACAGCAGCTATCCGACGTGGCATCGATTCAACATACCCTGAGTGATCACTGAATTATGACCACCTACCTAATACTTCGCAGGTCCTCCTTTCGCCCTCAGTACAGCAGCTATCCGACGTGGCATCGATTCAACATACACTGAGTAATCACAGAATTATGACCACCTACCTAATACTTCGCAGGCCCTCCTTTCGCCCTCAGTACAGCAGCTATCCGACGTGACATCGATTCAACATACACTGAGTGATCACTGAATTATGACCACCTACCTAATACTTCGCAGGTCCTCCTTTCGCCCTCAGTACAGCAGCTATCCGACGTGACATCGATTCAACATACACTGAGTGATCACTGAATTATGACCACCTACCTAATACTTCGCAGGCCCTCCTTTCGCCCTCAGTACAGCAGCTATCCGATGTGACATCGATTCAACATACACTGAGTGATCACTGAATTATGACCACCTACCTAATACTTCGCAGGTCCTCCTTTCGCCCTCAGTACAGCAGCTATCCGACGTGACATCGATTCAACATACACTGAGTAATCACAGAATTATGACCACCTACTTGATACTTCGCAGGTCCTCCTTTCGCCCTCAGTACAGCAGCTATCCGATGTGACATCGATTCAACATACACTTAGTGATCACTGAATTATGACCACCTACCTAATACTTCGCAGGTACTTCTTTCGCCCTCAGTACAGCAGCTATCCGACGTGACATCGATTCAACATACCCTGAGTGATCACTGAATTATGACCACCTACCTAATACTTTCGTAGGTCCTCCTTTTGCCATCAGTAACAGCAGCTATCCGGCGTGGCATCGATTCAACATACACTGAGTGATCACTGAATTATGACCACCTACCTAATACTTCGCAGGTCCTCTTTTCGCCCTCAGTACAGCAGCTATCCGGCATGGCATCGATTCAACATACCAATAATGATCACTGAATTATGACCACCTACCTAATACTTCGTAGGTCCTCCTTTTGCCTTCAGTACAGCAGCTATCCGACGTGGCATCGATTCAACATACACTGAGTGATCACTGAATTATGACCACCTACCTAATACTTCGCAGGTCCTCCTTTCGCCCTCAGTACAGCAGCTATCCGACGTGGCATCGATTCAACATACACTGAGTGAATCACTGAATTATGACCACCTACTTGATACTTCGCAGGTCCTCCTTTCGCCCTCAGTACAGCAGCTATCCGATGTGACATCGATTCAACATACACTGAGTGATCACTGAATTATGACCACCTACCTAATACTTCGCAGGTCCTTCTTTCGCCCTCAGTACAGCAGCTATCCGACGTGACATCGATTCAACATACACTGAGTGATCACTGAATTATGACCACCTACCTAATACTTCGCAGGTCCTCCTTTCGCCCTCAGTACAGCAGCTATCCGATGTGACATCGATTCAACATACACTTAGTGATCACTGAATTATGACCACCTACCTAATACTTCGTAGGTCCTCCTTTCGCCCTCAGTACAGCAGCTATCCGACGTGACATCGATTCAACATACACTGAGTGATCACAGAATTATGACCACCTACTTGATACTTCGTAGGTCCTCCTTTCGCCCTCAGTACAGCAGCTATCCGACGTGACATCGATTCAACATACACTGAGTGATCACTGAATTATGACCACCCACCTAATACTTCGCAGGTACTTCTTTCGCCCTCAGTACAGCAGCTATCCGACGTGACATCGATTCAACATACACTGAGTGATCACTTAATTATGACTACCTACCTAATACTTTCTATGACCTCCTTTTGCCATCATAACAGCAGCTATCCGGCGTGGCATCGATTCAACATACCCTGAGTGATCACTGAATTATGACCACCTACCTAATACTTCGCAGGTCCTCTTTTCGCCCTCAGTACAGCAGCTATCCGGCATGGCATCGATTCAACATACCAATAATGATCACTGAATTATGACCACCCACCTAATACTTCGCAGGTCCTCCTTTTGCCTTCAGTACAGCAGCTATCCGACGTGGCATCGATTCAACATACACTGAGTGATCAATGAATTATGACCACCTACCTAATACTTCGCAGGTCCTCCTTTCACCCTCAGTACAGCAGCTATCCGACGTGACATCGATTCAACATACACTGAGTGATCACTGAATTATGACCACCTACCTAATACTTCGCAGGTCCTCCTTTCGCCCTCAGTACAGCAGCTATCCGATGTGACATCGATTCAACATACACTGAGTGATCACTGAATTATGACCACCTACCTAATACTTCGCAGGTACTTCCTTTCGCCCTCAGTACAGCAGCTATCCGACGTGACATCGATTCAACATACACTGAGTGATCACTGAATTATGACCACCTACCTAATACTTCGCAGGTCCTCCTTTCGCCCTCAGTACAGCAGCTATCCGGCGTGGCATCGATTCAACATACACTGAGTGATCACTGAATTATGACCACCTACCTAATACTTCGCAGGTCCTCTTTTCGCCCTCAGTACAGCAGCTATCCGGCATGGCATCGATTCAACATACCAATAATGATCACTGAATTATGACCACCTACCTAATACTTCGCAGGTCCTCCTTTCGCCTTCAGTACAGCAGCTATCCGACGTGGCATCGATTCAACATACACTGAGTGATCACTGAATTATGACCACCTACCTAATACTTCGTAGGTCCTCCTTTCGCCCTCAGTACAGCAGCTATCCGACGTGGCATCGATTCAACATACACTGAGTGATCACTGAATTATGACCACCTACCTAATACTTCGTAGGTCCTCCTTTCGCCCTCAGTACAGCAGCTATCCGACGTGGCATCGATTCAACATACACTGAGTAATCACTGAATTATGACCACCTACTTGATACTTCGTAGGCCCTCCTTTCGCCCTCAGTACAGCAGCCAACCGATGTGACATCGATTCAACATACACTTAGTGATCACTGAATTATGACCACCTACCTAATACTTCGCAGGTACTTCTTTCGCCCTCAGTACAGCAGCTATCCGACGTGACATCGATTCAACATACACTGAGTGATCACTGAATTATGACCACCTACCTAATACTTCCTATGACCTCCTTTCGCCCTCAGTACAGCAGCTATCCGACGTGACATCGATTCAACATACACTGAGTGATCACTGAATTATGACCACCTACCTAATACTTCGCAGGTCCTCCTTTCGCCCTCAGTACAGCAGCTATCCGACGTGACATCGATTCAACATACACTGAGTGATCACAGAATTATGACCACCTACCTAATACTTCGCAGGTCCTCCTTTCGCCCTCAGTACAGCAGCTATCCGACGTGACATCGATTCAACATACACTTAGTGATCACTGAATTATGACCACCCACCTAATACTTCGTAGGTCCTCCTTTCGCCCTCAGTACAGCAGCTATCCGACGTGACATCGATTCAACATACACTGAGTAATCACTGAATTATGACCACCTACTTGATACTTCGCAGGCCCTCCTTTCGCCCTCAGTACAGCAGCTATCCGATGTGACATCGATTCAACATACACTTAGTGATCACTGAATTATGACCACCCACCTAATACTTCGTAGGTACTTCTTTCGCCCTCAGTACAGCAGCTATCCGACGTGACATCGATTCAACATACACTGAGTGATCACAGAATTATGACCACCTACTTAATACTTCGTAGGCCCTCCTTTCGCCCTCAGTACAGCAGCCAACCGATGTGACATCGATTCAACATACACTTAGTGATCACTGAATTATGACCACCCACCTAATACTTCGCAGGTACTCCTTTCGCCCTCAGTACAGCAGCTATCCGACGTGACATCGATTCAACATACCCTGAGTGATCACTGAATTATGACCACCTACCTAATACTTTCTATGACCTCCTTTCGCCATCAGTACAGCAGCTATCCGACGTGGCATCGATTCAACATACCCCAAGTGATCACTGAATTATGACCACCTACCTAATACTTCGTAGGTCCTCCTTTTCGCCCTCAGTACAGCAGCTATCCGACGTGGCATCGATTCAACATACCACTGAGTGATCACTGAATTATGACCACCTACCTAATACTTCGCAGGTCCTCCTTTTGCCTTCAGTACAGCAGCTATCCGACGTGGCATCGATTCAACATACACTGAGTGATCAATGAATTATGACCACCTACCTAATACTTCGCAGGTCCTCCTTTCGCCCTCAGTACAGCAGCTATCCGACGTAGCATCGATTCAACATACACTGAGTAATCACTGAATTATGACCACCTACTTGATACTTCGCAGGCCCTCCTTTCGCCCTCAGTACAGCAGCCAACCGATGTGACATCGATTCAACATACACTTAGTGATCACTGAATTATGACCACCCACCTAATACTTCGCAGGTACTTCTTTCGCCCTCAGTACAGCAGCTATCCGACGTGACATCGATTCAACATACACTGAGTAATCACAGAATTATGACCACCTACTTGATACTTCGCAGGCCCTCCTTTCGCCCTCAGTACAGCAGCCAACCGATGTGACATCGATTCAACATACTTAGTGATCACTGAATTATGACCACCCACCTAATACTTCGCAGGTACTTCTTTCGCCCTCAGTACAGCAGCTATCCGACGTGACATCGATTCAACATACACTGAGTAATCACAGAATTATGACCACCTACTTGATACTTCGCAGGCCCTCCTTTCGCCCTCAGTACAGCAGCCAACCGATGTGACATCGATTCAACATACACTTAGTGATCACTGAATTATGACCACCCACCTAATACTTCGCAGGTACTTCTTTCGCCCTCAGTACAGCAGCTATCCGACGTGACATCGATTCAACATACACTGAGTGATCACTGAATTATGACCACCTACCTAATACTTCGTATGACCTCCTTTTGCCCTCAGTACAGCAGCTATCCGACGTGGCATCGATTCAACATACACTGAGTAATCACAGAATTATGACCACCTACTTGATACTTCGCAGGCCCTCCTTTCGCCCTCAGTACAGCAGCCAACCGATGTGACATCGATTCAACATACACTTAGTGATCACTGAATTATGACCACCCACCTAATACTTCGCAGGTACTTCTTTCGCCCTCAGTACAGCAGCTATCCGACGTGACATCAATTCAACATACCCTGAGTGATCACTTAATTATGACTACCTACCTAATACTTTCTATGACCTCCTTTTGCCATCATAACAGCAGCTATCCGGCGTGGCATCGATTCAACATACCCCAAGTGATCACTGAATTATGACCACCTACCTAATACTTCGCAGGTCCTTCTTTCGCCCTCAGTACAGCAGCTATCCGACGTGGCATCGATTCAACATACCAATGAGTGATCACTGAATTATGACCACCTACCTAATACTTCGCAGGTCCTCCTTTCGCCCTCAGTACAGCAGCTATCCGACATGGCATCGATTCAACATACACAATAAGTGATCACTGAATTATGACCACCTACCTAATACTTCGCAGGTCCTCCTTTTGCCTTCAGTACAGCAGCTATCCGACATGGCATCGATTCAACATACACTGAGTGATCAATGAATTATGGCCACCTACCTAATACTTCGCAGGTCCTCCTTTCACCCTCAGTAGAGTAGCCATCTGAGGTAGCATCGATTCAGCATACACTGAGTAATCACAGAATTATGACCACCTACTTGATACTTCGCAGGCCCTCCTTTCGCCCTCAGTACAGCAGCCAACCGATGTGACATCGATTCAACATACACTTAGTGATCACTGAATTATGACCACCCACCTAATACTTCGCAGGTACTTCTTTCGCCCTCAGTACAGCAGCTATCCGACGTGACATCGATTCAACATACACTGAGTAATCACAGAATTATGACCACCTACTTGATACTTCGCAGGCCCTCCTTTCGCCCTCAGTACAGCAGCCAACCGATGTGACATCGATTCAACATACACTTAGTGATCACTGAATTATGACCACCCACCTAATACTTCGCAGGTACTTCTTTCGCCCTCAGTACAGCAGCTATCCGACGTGACATCGATTCAACATACACTGAGTAATCACAGAATTATGACCACCTACTTGATACTTCGCAGGCCCTCCTTTCGCCCTCAGTACAGCAGCCAACCGATGTGACATCGATTCAACATACACTTAGTGATCACTGAATTATGACCACCCACCTAATACTTCGCAGGTACTTCTTTCGCCCTCAGTACAGCAGCTATCCGACGTGACATCGATTCAACATACACTGAGTAATCACATAATTATGACCACCTACTTGATACTTCGCAGGCCCTCCTTTCGCCCTCAGTACAGCAGCCAACCGATGTGACATCGATTCAACATACACTTAGTGATCACTGAATTATGACCACCCACCTAATACTTCGCAGGTACTTCTTTCGCCCTCAGTACAGCAGCTATCCGACGTGACATCGATTCAACATACACTGAGTAATCACTGAATTATGACCACCTACTTGATACTTCGCAGGCCCTCCTTTCGCCCTCAGTACAGCAGCCAACCGATGTGACATCGATTCAACATACACTTAGTGATCACTGAATTATGACCACCCACCTAATACTTCGCAGGTACTTCTTTCGCCCTCAGTACAGCAGCTATCCGACGTGACATCGATTCAACATACACTGAGTAATCACAGAATTATGACCACCTACTTGATACTTCGCAGGCCCTCCTTTCGCCCTCAGTACAGCAGCCAACCGATGTGACATCGATTCAACATACACTTAGTGATCACTGAATTATGACCACCCACCTAATACTTCGCAGGTACTTCTTTCGCCCTCAGTACAGCAGCTATCCGACGTGACATCGATTCAACATACACTGAGTAATCACAGAATTATGACCACCTACTTGATACTTCGCAGGCCCTCCTTTCGCCCTCAGTACAGCAGCCAACCGATGTGACATCGATTCAACATACACTTAGTGATCACTGAATTATGACCACCCACCTAATACTTCGCAGGTACTTCTTTCGCCCTCAGTACAGCAGCTATCCGACGTGACATCAATTCAACATACCCTGAGTGATCACTTAATTATGACTACCTACCTAATACTTTCTATGACCTCCTTTTGCCATCATAACAGCAGCTATCCGGCGTGGCATCGATTCAACATACCCCAAGTGATCACTGAATTATGACCACCTACCTAATACTTCGCAGGTCCTCTTTTCGCCCTCAGTACAGCAGCTATCCGGCATGGCATCGATTCAACATACCAATAAGTGATCACTGAATTATGACCACCTACCTAATACTTCGCAGGTCCTCCTTTTGCCTTCAGTACAGCAGCTATCCGACATGGCATCGATTCAACATACACTGAGTGATCAATGAATTATGGCCACCTACCTAATACTTCGCAGGTCCTCCTTTCACCCTCAGTAGAGTAGCCATCTGAGGTAGCATCGATTCAGCATACACTGAGTAATCACAGAATTATGACCACCTACTTGATACTTCGCAGGCCCTCCTTTCGCCCTCAGTACAGCAGCCAACCGATGTGACATCGATTCAACATACACTTAGTGATCACTGAATTATGACCACCCACCTAATACTTCGCAGGTACTTCCTTCGCCCTCAGTACAGCAGCTATCCGACGTGACATCGATTCAACATACACTGAGTAATCACAGAATTATGACCACCTACTTGATACTTCGCAGGCCCTCCTTTCGCCCTCAGTACAGCAGCCAACCGATGTGACATCGATTCAACATACACTTAGTGATCACTGAATTATGACCACCCACCTAATACTTCGCAGGTACTTCTTTCGCCCTCAGTACAGCAGCTATCCGACGTGACATCGATTCAACATACACTGAGTAATCACAGAATTATGACCACCTACTTGATACTTCGCAGGCCCTCCTTTCGCCCTCAGTACAGCAGCCAACCGATGTGACATCGATTCAACATACACTTAGTGATCACTGAATTATGACCACCCACCTAATACTTCGCAGGTACTTCTTTCGCCCTCAGTACAGCAGCTATCCGACGTGACATCGATTCAACATACACTGAGTAATCACATAATTATGACCACCTACTTGATACTTCGCAGGCCCTCCTTTCGCCCTCAGTACAGCAGCCAACCGATGTGACATCGATTCAACATACACTTAGTGATCACTGAATTATGACCACCCACCTAATACTTCGCAGGTACTTCTTTCGCCCTCAGTACAGCAGCTATCCGACGTGACATCGATTCAACATACACTGAGTAATCACATAATTATGACCACCTACTTGATACTTCGCAGGCCCTCCTTTCGCCCTCAGTACAGCAGCCAACCGATGTGACATCGATTCAACATACACTTAGTGATCACTGAATTATGACCACCCACCTAATACTTCGCAGGTACTTCTTTCGCCCTCAGTACAGCAGCTATCCGACGTGACATCGATTCAACATACACTGAGTAATCACAGAATTATGACCACCTACTTGATACTTCGCAGGCCCTCCTTTCGCCCTCAGTACAGCAGCCAACCGATGTGACATCGATTCAACATACACTTAGTGATCACTGAATTATGACCACCCACCTAATACTTCGCAGGTACTTCTTTCGCCCTCAGTACAGCAGCTATCCGACGTGACATCGATTCAACATACACTGAGTAATCACAGAATTATGACCACCTACTTGATACTTCGCAGGCCCTCCTTTCGCCCTCAGTACAGCAGCCAACCGATGTGACATCGATTCAACATACACTTAGTGATCACTGAATTATGACCACCCACCTAATACTTCGCAGGTACTTCTTTCGCCCTCAGTACAGCAGCTATCCGACGTGACATCGATTCAACATACACTGAGTAATCACAGAATTATGACCACCTACTTGATACTTCGCAGGCCCTCCTTTCGCCCTCAGTACAGCAGCCAACCGATGTGACATCGATTCAACATACACTTAGTGATCACTGAATTATGACCACCCACCTAATACTTCGCAGGTACTTCTTTCGCCCTCAGTACAGCAGCTATCCGACGTGACATCGATTCAACATACACTGAGTAATCACAGAATTATGACCACCTACTTGATACTTCGCAGGCCCTCCTTTCGCCCTCAGTACAGCAGCCAACCGATGTGACATCGATTCAACATACACTTAGTGATCACTGAATTATGACCACCCACCTAATACTTCGCAGGTACTTCTTTCGCCCTCAGTACAGCAGCTATCCGACGTGACATCAATTCAACATACCCTGAGTGATCACTTAATTATGACTACCTACCTAATACTTTCTATGACCTCCTTTTGCCATCATAACAGCAGCTATCCGGCGTGGCATCGATTCAACATACCCCAAGTGATCACTGAATTATGACCACCTACCTAATACTTCGCAGGTACTTCTTTCGCCCTCAGTACAGCAGCCAACCGATGTGACATCGATTCAACATACACTTAGTGATCACTGAATTATGACCACCCACCTAATACTTCGCAGGTACTTCTTTCGCCCTCAGTACAGCAGCTATCCGACGTGACATCGATTCAACATACACTGAGTGATCAATGAATTATGGCCACCTACCTAATACTTCGCAGGTCCTCCTTTCACCCTCAGTAGAGTAGCCATCTGAGGTAGCATCGATTCAGCATACACTGAGTAATCACAGAATTATGACCACCTACTTGATACTTCGCAGGCCCTCCTTTCGCCCTCAGTACAGCAGCCAACCGATGTGACATCGATTCAACATACACTTAGTGATCACTGAATTATGACCACCCACCTAATACTTCGCAGGTACTTCTTTCGCCCTCAGTACAGCAGCTATCCGACGTGACATCGATTCAACATACACTGAGTGATCAATGAATTATGGCCACCTACCTAATACTTCGCAGGTCCTCCTTTCACCCTCAGTAGAGTAGCCATCTGAGGTAGCATCGATTCAGCATACACTGAGTAATCACAGAATTATGACCACCTACTTGATACTTCGCAGGCCCTCCTTTCGCCCTCAGTACAGCAGCCAACCGATGTGACATCGATTCAACATACACTTAGTGATCACTGAATTATGACCACCCACCTAATACTTCGCAGGTACTTCTTTCGCCCTCAGTACAGCAGCTATCCGACGTGGCATCGATTCAACATACACTGAGTAATCACAGAATTATGACCACCTACTTGATACTTCGCAGGCCCTCCTTTCGCCCTCAGTACAGCAGCCAACCGATGTGACATCGATTCAACATACACTTAGTGATCACTGAATTATGACCACCCACCTAATACTTCGCAGGTACTTCTTTCGCCCTCAGTACAGCAGTTATCCGACGTGACATCAATTCAACATACCCTGAGTGATCACTTAATTATGACTACCTACCTAATACTTTCTATGACCTCCTTTGCCATCATAACAGCAGCTATCCGGCGTGGCATCGATTCAACATACCCCAAGTGATCACTGAATTATGACCACCTACCTAATACTTCGCAGGTACTTCTTTCGCCCTCAGTACAGCAGCCAACCGATGTGACATCGATTCAACATACACTTAGTGATCACTGAATTATGACCACCCACCTAATACTTCGCAGGTACTTCTTTCGCCCTCAGTACAGCAGCTATCCGACGTGACATCGATTCAACATACACTGAGTAATCACAGAATTATGACCACCTACTTGATACTTCGCAGGCCCTCCTTTCGCCCTCAGTACAGCAGCCAACCGATGTGACATCGATTCAACATACACTTAGTGATCACTGAATTATGACCACCCACCTAATACTTCGCAGGTACTTCTTTCGCCCTCAGTACAGCAGCTATCCGACGTGACATCAATTCAACATACCCTGAGTGATCACTTAATTATGACTACCTACCTAATACTTCCTATGACCTCCTTTTGCCATCATAACAGCAGCTATCCGACGTGGCATCGATTCAACATACACTGAGTGACCACTGAATTATGACCACCTACCTAATACTTCGCAGGTCCTCCTTTTGCCTTCAGTACAGCAGCTATCCGACATGGCATCGATTCAACATACACTGAGTGATCAATGAATTATGGCCACCTACCTAATACTTCGCAGGTCCTCCTTTCACCCTCAGTAGAGTAGCCATCTGAGGTAGCATCGATTCAGCATACACTGAGTAATCACAGAATTATGACCACCTACTTGATACTTCGCAGGCCCTCCTTTCGCCCTCAGTACAGCAGCCAACCGATGTGACATCGATTCAACATACACTTAGTGATCACTGAATTATGACCACCCACCTAATACTTCGCAGGTACTTCTTTCGCCCTCAGTACAGCAGCTATCCGACGTGACATCGATTCAACATACACTGAGTAATCACAGAATTATGACCACCTACTTGATACTTCGCAGGCCCTCCTTTCGCCCTCAGTACAGCAGCCAACCGATGTGACATCGATTCAACATACACTTAGTGATCACTGAATTATGACCACCCACCTAATACTTCGCAGGTACTTCTTTCGCCCTCAGTACAGCAGCTATCCGACGTGACATCGATTCAACATACACTGAGTAATCACAGAATTATGACCACCTACTTGATACTTCGCAGGCCCTCCTTTCGCCCTCAGTACAGCAGCCAACCGATGTGACATCGATTCAACATACACTTAGTGATCACTGAATTATGACCACCCACCTAATACTTCGCAGGTACTTCTTTCGCCCTCAGTACAGCAGCTATCCGACGTGACATCGATTCAACATACACTGAGTAATCACAGAATTATGACCACCTACTTGATACTTCGCAGGCCCTCCTTTCGCCCTCAGTACAGCAGCCAACCGATGTGACATCGATTCAACATACACTTAGTGATCACTGAATTATGACCACCCACCTAATACTTCGCAGGTACTTCTTTCGCCCTCAGTACAGCAGCTATCCGACGTGACATCGATTCAACATACACTGAGTAATCACAGAATTATGACCACCTACTTGATACTTCGCAGGCCCTCCTTTCGCCCTCAGTACAGCAGCCAACCGATGTGACATCGATTCAACATACACTTAGTGATCACTGAATTATGACCACCCACCTAATACTTCGCAGGTACTTCTTTCGCCCTCAGTACAGCAGCTATCCGACGTGACATCAATTCAACATACCCTGAGTGATCACTTAATTATGACTACCTACCTAATACTTTCTATGACCTCCTTTTGCCATCATAACAGCAGCTATCCGGCGTAGCATCGATTCAACATACCCCAAGTGATCACTGAATTATGACCACCCACCTAATACTTCGCAGGTACTTCTTTCGCCCTCAGTACAGCAGCTATCCGACGTGACATCAATTCAACATACCCTGAGTGATCACTTAATTATGACTACCTACCTAATACTTTCTATGACCTCCTTTTGCCATCATAACAGCAGCTATCCGGCGTGGCATCGATTCAACATACCCCAAGTGATCACTGAATTATGACCACCCACCTAATACTTCGCAGGTACTTCTTTCGCCCTCAGTACAGCAGCTATCCGACGTGACATCAATTCAACATACCCTGAGTGATCACTTAATTATGACTACCTACCTAATACTTTCTATGACCTCCTTTTGCCATCATAACAGCAGCTATCCGGCGTGGCATCGATTCAACATACCCAAAGTGATCACTGAATTATGACCACCTACCTAATACTTCGCAGGTACTTCTTTCGCCCTCAGTACAGCAGCCAACCGATGTGACATCGATTCAACATACACTTAGTGATCACTGAATTATGACCACCCACCTAATACTTCGCAGGTACTTCTTTCGCCCTCAGTACAGCAGCTATCCGACGTGACATCGATTCAACATACACTGAGTGATCAATGAATTATGGCCACCTACCTAATACTTCGCAGGTCCTCCTTTCACCCTCAGTAGAGTAGCCATCTGAGGTAGCATCGATTCAGCATACACTGAGTAATCACAGAATTATGACCACCTACTTGATACTTCGCAGGCCCTCCTTTCGCCCTCAGTACAGCAGCCAACCGATGTGACATCGATTCAACATACACTTAGTGATCACTGAATTATGACCACCCACCTAATACTTCGCAGGTACTTCTTTCGCCCTCAGTACAGCAGCTATCCGACGTGACATCGATTCAACATACACTGAGTAATCACAGAATTATGACCACCTACTTGATACTTCGCAGGCCCTCCTTTCGCCCTCAGTACAGCAGCCAACCGATGTGACATCGATTCAACATACACTTAGTGATCACTGAATTATGACCACCCACCTAATACTTCGCAGGTACTTCTTTCGCCCTCAGTACAGCAGCTATCCGACGTGACATCGATTCAACATACACTGAGTAATCACAGAATTATGACCACCTACTTGATACTTCGCAGGCCCTCCTTTCGCCCTCAGTACAGCAGCCAACCGATGTGACATCGATTCAACATACACTTAGTGATCACTGAATTATGACCACCCACCTAATACTTCGCAGGTACTTCTTTCGCCCTCAGTACAGCAGCTATCCGACGTGACATCGATACATCGATTCAACATACACTGAGTAATCACAGAATTATGACCACCTACTTGATACTTCGCAGGCCCTCCTTTCGCCCTCAGTACAGCAGCCAACCGATGTGACATCGATTCAACATACACTTAGTGATCACTGAATTATGACCACCCACCTAATACTTCGCAGGTACTTCTTTCGCCCTCAGTACAGCAGCTATCCGACGTGACATCGATTCAACATACACTGAGTAATCACAGAATTATGACCACCTACTTGATACTTCGCAGGCCCTCCTTTCGCCCTCAGTACAGCAGCCAACCGATGTGACATCGATTCAACATACACTTAGTGATCACTGAATTATGACCACCCACCTAATACTTCGCAGGTACTTCTTTCGCCCTCAGTACAGCAGCTATCCGACGTGACATCGATTCAACATACACTGAGTGATCACTGAATTATGACCACCTACAGTAGGTAGTACAGCAGCTATCCGACGTGACATCGATTCAACATACACTGAGTGATCACTGAATTATGACCACCTACCTAATACTTCGCAGGCCCTCCTTTCGCCCTCAGTACAGCAGCCAACCGATGTGACATCGATTCAACATACACTTAGTGATCACTGAATTATGACCACCCACCTAATACTTCGCAGGTACTTCTTTCGCCCTCAGTACAGCAGCTATCCGACGTGACATCGATTCAACATACACTGAGTAATCACAGAATTATGACCACCTACTTGATACTTCGCAGGCCCTCCTTTCGCCCTCAGTACAGCAGCCAACCGATGTGACATCGATTCAACATACACTTAGTGATCACTGAATTATGACCACCCACCTAATACTTCGCAGGTACTTCTTTCGCCCTCAGTACAGCAGCTATCCGACGTGACATCGATTCAACATACACTGAGTAATCACAGAATTATGACCACCTACTTGATACTTCGCAGGCCCTCCTTTCGCCCTCAGTACAGCAGCCAACCGATGTGACATCGATTCAACATACACTTAGTGATCACTGAATTATGACCACCCACCTAATACTTCGCAGGTACTTCTTTCGCCCTCAGTACAGCAGCTATCCGACGTGACATCGATTCAACATACACTGAGTAATCACAGAATTATGACCACCTACTTGATACTTCGCAGGCCCTCCTTTCGCCCTCAGTACAGCAGCCAACCGATGTGACATCGATTCAACATACACTTAGTGATCACTGAATTATGACCACCCACCTAATACTTCGCAGGTACTTCTTTCGCCCTCAGTACAGCAGCTATCCGACGTGACATCGATTCAACATACACTGAGTAATCACAGAATTATGACCACCTACTTGATACTTCGCAGGCCCTCCTTTCGCCCTCAGTACAGCAGCCAACCGATGTGACATCGATTCAACATACACTTAGTGATCACTGAATTATGACCACCCACCTAATACTTCGCAGGTACTTCTGTCGCCCTCAGTACAGCAGCTATCCGACGTGACATCGATTCAACATACACTGAGTAATCACAGAATTATGACCACCTACTTGATACTTCGCAGGCCCTCCTTTCGCCCTCAGTACAGCAGCCAACCGATGTGACATCGATTCAACATACACTTAGTGATCACTGAATTATGACCACCCACCTAATACTTCGCAGGTACTTCTTTCGCCCTCAGTACAGCAGCTATCCGACGTGACATCGATTCAACATACACTGAGTAATCACAGAATTATGACCACCTACTTGATACTTCGCAGGCCCTCCTTTCGCCCTCAGTACAGCAGCCAACCGATGTGACATCGATTCAACATACACTTAGTGATCACTGAATTATGACCACCCACCTAATACTTCGCAGGTACTTCTTTCGCCCTCAGTACAGCAGCTATCCGACGTGACATCAATTCAACATACCCTGAGTGATCACTTAATTATGACTACCTACCTAATACTTTCTATGACCTCCTTTTGCCATCATAACAGCAGCTATCCGGCGTGGCATCGATTCAACATACCCCAAGTGATCACTGAATTATGACCACCTACCTAATACTTCGCAGGTACTTCTTTCGCCCTCAGTACAGCAGCCAACCGATGTGACATCGATTCAACATACACTTAGTGATCACTTAATTATGACCACCCACCTAATACTTCGCAGGTACTTCTTTCGCCCTCAGTACAGCAGCTATCCGACGTGACATCGATTCAACATACACTGAGTGATCAATGAATTATGGCCACCTACCTAATACTTCGCAGGTCCTCCTTTCACCCTCAGTAGAGTAGCCATCTGAGGTAGCATCGATTCAGCATACACTTAGTGATCACTGAATTATGACCACCCACCTAATACTTCGCAGGTACTTCTTTCGCCCTCAGTACAGCAGCTATCCGACGTGACATCAATTCAACATACCCTGAGTGATCACTTAATTATGACTACCTACCTAATACTTCCTATGACCTCCTTTTGCCATCATAACAGCAGCTATCCGACGTGACATCGATTCAACATACACTGAGTGATCACTGAATTATGACCACCTACCTCATACTTCGCAGGTCCTCCTTTCGCCCTCAGCACAGCAGCTATCCGACGTGGCATCGATTCAACATACACTTAGTGATCACTGAATTATGACCACCTACCTAATACTTCGTAGGTCCTCCTTTTGCCTTCAGTACAGCAGCTATCCGACGTGGCATCGATTCAACATACACTGAGTGACCACTGAATTATGACCACCTACCTAATACTTCGCAGGTCCTCCTTTTGCCTTCAGTACAGCAGCTATCCGACATGGCATCGATTCAACATACACTGAGTGATCAATGAATTATGGCCACCTACCTAATACTTCGCAGGTCCTCCTTTCACCCTCAGTAGAGTAGCCATCTGAGGTAGCATCGATTCAGCATACACTGAGTAATCACAGAATTATGACCACCTACTTGATACTTCGCAGGCCCTCCTTTCGCCCTCAGTACAGCAGCCAACCGATGTGACATCGATTCAACATACACTTAGTGATCACTGAATTATGACCACCCACCTAATACTTCGCAGGTACTTCTTTCGCCCTCAGTACAGCAGCTATCCGACGTGACATCAATTCAACATACCCTGAGTGATCACTTAATTATGACTACCTACCTAATACATTCTATGACCTCCTTTTGCCATCATAACAGCAGCTATCCGGCGTGGCATCGATTCAACATACCCCAAGTGATCACTGAATTATGACCACCTACCTAATACTTCGCAGGTACTTCTTTCGCCCTCAGTACAGCAGCCAACCGATGTGACATCGATTCAACATACACTTAGTGATCACTGAATTATGACCACCCACCTAATACTTCGCAGGTACTTCTTTCGCCCTCAGTACAGCAGCTATCCGACGTGACATCGATTCAACATACACTGAGTAATCACAGAATTATGACCACCTACTTGATACTTCGCAGGCCCTCCTTTCGCCCTCAGTACAGCAGCCAACCGATGTGACATCGATTCAACATACACTTAGTGATCACTGAATTATGACCACCCACCTAATACTTCGCAGGTACTTCTTTCGCCCTCAGTACAGCAGCTATCCGACGTGACATCAATTCAACATACCCTGAGTGATCACTTAATTATGACTACCTACCTAATACTTTCTATGACCTCCTTTTGCCATCATAACAGCAGCTATCCGGCGTGGCATCGATTCAACATACCCCAAGTGATCACTGAATTATGACCACCTACCTAATACTTCGCAGGTACTTCTTTCGCCCTCAGTACAGCAGCCAACCGATGTGACATCGATTCAACATACACTTAGTGATCACTGAATTATGACCACCCACCTAATACTTCGCAGGTACTTCTTTCGCCCTCAGTACAGCAGCTATCCGACGTGACATCGATTCAACATACACTGAGTAATCACAGAATTATGACCACCTACTTGATACTTCGCAGGCCCTCCTTTCGCCCTCAGTACAGCAGCCAACCGATGTGACATCGATTCAACATACACTTAGTGATCACTGAATTATGACCACCCACCTAATACTTCGCAGGTACTTCTTTCGCCCTCAGTACAGCAGCTATCCGACGTGACATCAATTCAACATACCCTGAGTGATCACTTAATTATGACTACCTACCTAATACTTCCTATGACCTCCTTTTGCCATCATAACAGCAGCTATCCGACGTGACATCGATTCAACATACACTGAGTGATCACTGAATTATGACCACCTACCTCATACTTCGCAGGTCCTCCTTTCGCCCTCAGCACAGCAGCTATCCGACGTGGCATCGATTCAACATACACTTAGTGATCACTGAATTATGACCACCTACCTAATACTTCGTAGGTCCTCCTTTTGCCTTGAGTACAGCAGCTATCCGACGTGGCATCGATTTAACATACACTGAGTGACCACTGAATTATGACCACCTACCTAATACTTCGCAGGTCCTCCTTTTGCCTTCAGTACAGCAGCTATCCGACATGGCATCGATTCAACATACACTGAGTGATCAATGAATTATGGCCACCTACCTAATACTTCGCAGGTCCTCCTTTCACCCTCAGTAGAGTAGCCATCTGAGGTAGCATCGATTCAGCATACACTGAGTAATCACAGAATTATGACCACCTACTTGATACTTCGCAGGCCCTCCTTTCGCCCTCAGTACAGCAGCCAACCGATGTGACATCGATTCAACATACACTTAGTGATCACTGAATTATGACCACCCACCTAATACTTCGCAGGTACTTCTTTCGCCCTCAGTACAGCAGCTATCCGACGTGACATCAATTCAACATACCCTGAGTGATCACTTAATTATGACTACCTACCTAATACTTTCTATGACCTCCTTTTGCCATCATAACAGCAGCTATCCGGCGTGGCATCGATTCAACATACCCCAAGTGATCACTGAATTATGACCACCTACCTAATACTTCGCAGGTCCTCTTTTCGCCCTCAGTACAGCAGCTATCCGGCATGGCATCGATTCAACATACCAATAATGATCACTGAATTATGACCACCTACCTAATACTTCGCAGGTCCTCCTTTTGCCTTCAGTACAGCAGCTATCCGACATGGCATCGATTCAACATACACTGAGTGATCAATGAATTATGACCACCTACCTAATACTTCGCAGGTCCTCCTTTTGCCTTCAGTACAGCAGCTATCCGACATGGCATCGATTCAACATACACTGAGTGATCAATGAATTATGGCCACCTACCTAATACTTCGCAGGTACTTCTTTCGCCCTCAGTACAGCAGCTATCCGACGTGACATCAATTCAACATACCCTGAGTGATCACTTAATTATGACTACCTACCTAATACTTTCTATGACCTCCTTTTGCCATCATAACAGCAGCTATCCGGCGTGGCATCGATTCAACATACCCCAAGTGATCACTGAATTATGACCACCTACCTAATACTTCGCAGGTCCTCTTTTCGCCCTCAGTACAGCAGCTATCCGGCATGGCATCGATTCAACATACCAATAATGATCACTGAATCATGACCACCCACCTAATACTTCGCAGGTACTTCTTTCGCCCTCAGTACAGCAGCTATCCGACGTGACATCGATTCAACATACACTGAGTAATCACAGAATTATGACCACCTACTTGATACTTCGCAGGCCCTCCTTTCGCCCTCAGTACAGCAGCCAACCGATGTGACATCGATTCAACATACACTTAGTGATCACTGAATTATGACCACCCACCTAATACTTCGCAGGTACTTCTTTCGCCCTCAGTACAGCAGCTATCCGACGTGACATCAATTCAACATACCCTGAGTGATCACTTAATTATGACTACCTACCTAATACTTCCTATGACCTCCTTTTGCCATCATAACAGCAGCTATCCGACGTGACATCGATTCAACATACACTGAGTGATCACTGAATTATGACCACCTACCTCATACTTCGCAGGTCCTCCTTTCGCCCTCAGCACAGCAGCTATCCGACGTGGCATCGATTCAACATACACTTAGTGATCACTGAATTATGACCACCTACCTAATACTTCGTAGGTCCTCCTTTTGCCTTCAGTACAGCAGCTATCCGACGTGGCATCGATTCAACATACACTGAGTGACCACTGAATTATGACCACCTACCTAATACTTCGCAGGTCCTCCTTTTGCCTTCAGTACAGCAGCTATCCGACATGGCATCGATTCAACATACACTGAGTGATCAATGAATTATGGCCACCTACCTAATACTTCGCAGGTCCTCCTTTCACCCTCAGTAGAGTAGCCATCTGAGGTAGCATCGATTCAGCATACACTGAGTAATCACAGAATTATGACCACCTACTTGATACTTCGCAGGCCCTCCTTTCGCCCTCAGTACAGCAGCCAACCGATGTGACATCGATTCAACATACACTTAGTGATCACTGAATTATGACCACCCACCTAATACTTCGCAGGTACTTCTTTCGCCCTCAGTACAGCAGCTATCCGACGTGACATCGATTCAACATACACTGAGTAATCACAGAATTATGACCACCTACTTGATACTTCGCAGGCCCTCCTTTCGCCCTCAGTACAGCAGCCAACCGATGTGACATCGATTCAACATACACTTAGTGATCACTGAATTATGACCACCCACCTAATACTTCGCAGGTACTTCTTTCGCCCTCAGTACAGCAGCTATCCGACGTGACATCAATTCAACATACCCTGAGTGATCACTTAATTATGACTACCTACCTAATACTTCCTATGACCTCCTTTTGCCATCATAACAGCAGCTATCCGACGTGACATCGATTCAACATACACTGAGTGATCACTGAATTATGACCACCTACCTCATACTTCGCAGGTCCTCCTTTCGCCCTCAGCACAGCAGCTATCCGACGTGGCATCGATTCAACATACACTTAGTGATCACTGAATTATGACCACCTACCTAATACTTCGTAGGTCCTCCTTTTGCCTTCAGTACAGCAGCTATCCGACGTGGCATCGATTCAACATACACTGAGTGACCACTGAATTATGACCACCTACCTAATACTTCGCAGGTCCTCCTTTTGCCTTCAGTACAGCAGCTATCCGACATGGCATCGATTCAACATACACTGAGTGATCAATGAATTATGGCCACCTACCTAATACTTCGCAGGTCCTCCTTTCACCCTCAGTAGAGTAGCCATCTGAGGTAGCATCGATTCAGCATACACTGAGTAATCACAGAATTATGACCGCCTACTTGATACTTCGCAGGCCCTCCTTTCGCCCTCAGTACAGCAGCCAACCGATGTGACATCGATTCAACATACACTTAGTGATCACTGAAATATGACCACCCACCTAATACTTCGCAGGTACTTCTTTCGCCCTCAGTACAGCAGCTATCCGACGTGACATCAATTCAACATACCCTGAGTAATCACTTAATTATGACTACCTACCTAATACTTCCTATGACCTCCTTTTGCCATCATAACAGCAGCTATCCGACGTGACATCGATTCAACATACACTGAGTGATCACTGAATTATGACCACCTACCTCATACTTCGCAGGTCCTCCTTTCGCCCTCAGCACAGCAGCTATCCGACGTGGCATCGATTCAACATACACTTAGTGATCACTGAATTATGACCACCTACCTAATACTTCGTAGGTCCTCCTTTTGCCTTCAGTACAGCAGCTATCCGACGTGGCATCGATTCAACATACACTGAGTGACCACTGAATTATGACCACCTACCTAATACTTCGCAGGTCCTCCTTTTGCCTTCAGTACAGCAGCTATCCGACATGGCATCGATTCAACATACACTGAGTGATCAATGAATTATGGCCACCTACCTAATACTTCGCAGGTCCTCCTTTCACCCTCAGTAGAGTAGCCATCTGAGGTAGCATCGATTCAGCATACACTGAGTAATCACAGAATTATGACCGCCTACTTGATACTTCGCAGGCCCTCCTTTCGCCCTCAGTACAGCAGCCAACCGATGTGACATCGATTCAACATACACTTAGTGATCACTGAATTATGACCACCCACCTAATACTTCGCAGGTACTTCTTTCGCCCTCAGTACAGCAGCTATCCGACGTGACATCGATTCAACATACACTGAGTAATCACATAATTATGACCACCTACTTGATACTTCGCAGGCCCTCCTTTCGCCCTCAGTACAGCAGCCAACCGATGTGACATCGATTCAACATACACTTAGTGATCACTGAATTATGACCACCCACCTAATACTTCGCAGGTACTTCTTTCGCCCTCAGTACAGCAGCTATCCGACGTGACATCAATTCAACATACCCTGAGTAATCACTTAATTATGACTACCTACCTAATACTTCCTATGACCTCCTTTTGCCATCATAACAGCAGCTATCCGACGTGACATCGATTCAACATACACTGAGTGATCACTGAATTATGACCACCTACCTCATACTTCGCAGGTCCTCCTTTCGCCCTCAGCACAGCAGCTATCCGACGTGGCATCGATTCAACATACACTTAGTGATCACTGAATTATGACCACCTACCTAATACTTCGTAGGTCCTCCTTTTGCCTTCAGTACAGCAGCTATCCGACGTGGCATCGATTCAACATACACTGAGTGACCACTGAATTATGACCACCTACCTAATACTTCGCAGGTCCTCCTTTTGCCTTCAGTACAGCAGCTATCCGACGTGACATCAATTCAACATACCCTGAGTGATCACTTAATTATGACTACCTACCTAATACTTCCTATGACCTCCTTTTGCCATCATAACAGCAGCTATCCGACGTGGCATCGATTCAACATACACTTAGTGATCACTGAATTATGACCACCTACCTAATACTTCGTAGGTCCTCCTTTTGCCTTCAGTACAGCAGCTATCCGACGTGGCATCGATTCAACATACACTGAGTGATCAATGAATTATGACCACCTACCTAATACTTCGCAGGTCCTCCTTTTGCCTTCAGTACAGCAGCTATCCGACGTGACATCAATTCAACATACCCTGAGTGATCACTTAATTATGACTACCTACCTAATACTTCCTATGACCTCCTTTTGCCATCATAACAGCAGCTATCCGACGTGGCATCGATTCAACATACACTGAGTGACCACTGAATTATGACCACCTACCTAATACTTCGCAGGTCCTCCTTTTGCCTTCAGTACAGCAGCTATCCGACGTGACATCAATTCAACATACCCTGAGTGATCACTTAATTATGACTACCTACCTAATACTTCCTATGACCTCCTTTTGCCATCATAACAGCAGCTATCCGACGTGGCATCGATTCAACATACACTGAGTGATCAATGAATTATGGCCACCTACCTAATACTTCGCAGGTCCTCCTTTCACCCTCAGTAGAGTAGCCATCTGAGGTAGCATCGATTCAGCATACACTGAGTAATCACAGAATTATGACCACCTACTTGATACTTCGCAGGCCCTCCTTTCGCCCTCAGTACAGCAGCCAACCGATGTGACATCGATTCAACATACACTTAGTGATCACTGAATTATGACCACCCACCTAATACTTCGCAGGTACTTCTTTCGCCCTCAGTACAGCAGCTATCCGACGTGACATCGATTCAACATACACTGAGTAATCACAGAATTATGACCACCTACTTGATACTTCGCAGGCCCTCCTTTCGCCCTCAGTACAGCAGCCAACCGATGTGACATCGATTCAACATACACTTAGTGATCACTGAATTATGACCACCCACCTAATACTTCGCAGGTACTTCTTTCGCCCTCAGTACAGCAGCTATCCGACGTGACATCAATTCAACATACCCTGAGTGATCACTTAATTATGACTACCTACCTAATACTTCCTATGACCTCCTTTTGCCATCATAACAGCAGCTATCCGACGTGACATCGATTCAACATACACTGAGTGATCACTGAATTATGACCACCTACCTCATACTTCGCAGGTCCTCCTTTCGCCCTCAGCACAGCAGCTATCCGGCGTGGCATCGATTCAACATACACTTAGTGATCACTGAATTATGACCACCTACCTAATACTTCGTAGGTCCTCCTTTTGCCTTCAGTACAGCAGCTATCCGACGTGGCATCGATTCAACATACACTGAGTGACCACTGAATTATGACCACCTACCTAATACTTCGCAGGTCCTCCTTTTGCCTTCAGTACAGCAGCTATCCGACATGGCATCGATTCAACATACACTGAGTGATCAATGAATTATGGCCACCTACCTAATACTTCGCAGGTCCTCCTTTCACCCTCAGTAGAGTAGCCATCTGAGGTAGCATCGATTCAGCATACACTGAGTAATCACAGAATTATGACCGCCTACTTGATACTTCGCAGGCCCTCCTTTCGCCCTCAGTACAGCAGCCAACCGATGTGACATCGATTCAACATACACTTAGTGATCACTGAATTATGACCACCCACCTAATACTTCGCAGGTACTTCTTTCGCCCTCAGTACAGCAGCTATCCGACGTGACATCGATTCAACATACACTGAGTAATCACAGAATTATGACCACCTACTTGATACTTCGCAGGCCCTCCTTTCGCCCTCAGTACAGCAGCCAACCGATGTGACATCGATTCAACATACACTTAGTGATCACTGAATTATGACCACCCACCTAATACTTCGCAGGTACTTCTTTCGCCCTCAGTACAGCAGCTATCCGACGTGACATCAATTCAACATACCCTGAGTAATCACTTAATTATGACTACCTACCTAATACTTCCTATGACCTCCTTTTGCCATCATAACAGCAGCTATCCGACGTGACATCGATTCAACATACACTGAGTGATCACTGAATTATGACCACCTACCTCATACTTCGCAGGTCCTCCTTTCGCCCTCAGCACAGCAGCTATCCGACGTGGCATCGATTCAACATACACTTAGTGATCACTGAATTATGACCACCTACCTAATACTTCGTAGGTCCTCCTTTTGCCTTCAGTACAGCAGCTATCCGACGTGGCATCGATTCAACATACACTGAGTGACCACTGAATTATGACCACCTACCTAATACTTCGCAGGTCCTCCTTTTGCCTTCAGTACAGCAGCTATCCGACATGGCATCGATTCAACATACACTGAGTGATCAATGAATTATGGCCACCTACCTAATACTTCGCAGGTCCTCCTTTCACCCTCAGTAGAGTAGCCATCTGAGGTAGCATCGATTCAGCATACACTGAGTAATCACAGAATTATGACCACCTACTTGATACTTCGCAGGCCCTCCTTTCGCCCTCAGTACAGCAGCCAACCGATGTGACATCGATTCAACATACACTTAGTGATCACTGAATTATGACCACCTACCTAATACTTTCTATGACCTCCTTTTGCCATCATAACAGCAGCTATCCGGCGTGGCATCGATTCAACATACCCCAAGTGATCACTGAATTATGACCACCTACCTAATACTTCGCAGGTACTTCTTTCGCCCTCAGTACAGCAGCCAACCGATGTGACATCGATTCAACATACACTTAGTGATCACTGAATTATGACCACCCACCTAATACTTCGCAGGTACTTCTTTCGCCCTCAGTACAGCAGCTATCCGACGTGACATCAATTCAACATACCCTGAGTGATCACTTAATTATGACTACCTACCTAATACTTTCTATGACCTCCTTTTGCCATCATAACAGCAGCTATCCGGCGTGGCATCGATTCAACATACCCCAAGTGATCACTGAATTATGACCACCTACCTAATACTTCGCAGGTACTTCTTTCGCCCTCAGTACAGCAGCCAACCGATGTGACATCGATTCAACATACACTTAGTGATCACTGAATTATGACCACCCACCTAATACTTCGCAGGTACTTCTTTCGCCCTCAGTACAGCAGCTATCCGACCTGACATCAATTCAACATACCCTGAGTGATCACTTAATTATGACTACCTACCTAATACTTTCTATGACCTCCTTTTGCCATCATAACAGCAGCTATCCGGCGTGGCATCGATTCAACATACCCCAAGTGATCACTGAATTATGACCACCTACCTAATACTTCGCAGGTACTTCTTTCGCCCTCAGTACAGCAGCCAACCGATGTGACATCGATTCAACATACACTTAGTGATCACTGAATTATGACCACCCACCTAATACTTCGCAGGTACTTCTTTCGCCCTCAGTACAGCAGCTATCCGACGTGACATCAATTCAACATACCCTGAGTGATCACTTAATTATGACTACCTACCTAATACTTTCTATGACCTCCTTTTGCCATCATAACAGCAGCTATCCGGCGTGGCATCGATTCATCATACCCCAAGTGATCACTGAATTATGACCACCTACCTAATACTTCGCAGGTACTTCTTTCGCCCTCAGTACAGCAGCCAACCGATGTGACATCGATTCAACATACACTTAGTGATCACTGAATTATGACCACCCACCTAATACTTCGCAGGTACTTCTTTCGCCCTCAGTACAGCAGCTATCCGACGTGACATCGATTCAACATACACTGAGTAATCACAGAATTATGACCACCTACTTGATACTTCGCAGGCCCTCCTTTCGCCCTCAGTACAGCAGCCAACCGATGTGACATCGATTCAACATACACTTAGTGATCACTGAATTATGACCACCCACCTAATACTTCGCAGGTACTTCTTTCGCCCTCAGTACAGCAGCTATCCGACGTGACATCAATTCAACATACCCTGAGTGATCACTTAATTATGACTACCTACCTAATACTTTCTATGACCTCCTTTTGCCATCATAACAGCAGCTATCCGGCGTGGCATCGATTCAACATACCCCAAGTGATCACTGAATTATGACCACCTACCTAATACTTCGCAGGTACTTCTTTCGCCCTCAGTACAGCAGCCAACCGATGTGACATCGATTCAACATACACTTAGTGATCACTGAATTATGACCACCCACCTAATACTTCGCAGGTACTTCTTTCGCCCTCAGTACAGCAGCTATCCGACGTGACATCAATTCAACATACCCTGAGTGATCACTTAATTATGACTACCTACC
This sequence comes from Macrothele yani, assembly GCA_039090855.1. NCBI lineage: Eukaryota > Metazoa > Arthropoda > Arachnida > Araneae > Macrothelidae > Macrothele > Macrothele yani. The sequence continues at coordinate 75,498,556 of CM077000.1, read as the reverse complement.
TAATACCTCCTATGACCTCCTTTTGCCATCATAACAGCAGCTATCCGACGTGACATCGATTCAACATACACTGAGTGATCACTGAATTATGACCACCTACCTCATACTTCGCAGGTCCTCCTTTCGCCCTCAGCACAGCAGCTATCCGACGTGGCATCGATTCAACATACACTTAGTGATCACTGAATTATGACCACCTACCTAATACTTCGTAGGTCCTCCTTTTGCCTTCAGTACAGCAGCTATCCGACGTGGCATCGATTCAACATACACTGAGTGACCAATGAATTATGACCACCTACCTAATACTTCGCAGGTCCTCCTTTTGCCTTCAGTACAGCAGCTATCCGACATGGCATCGATTCAACATACACTGAGTGATCAATGAATTATGGCCACCTACCTAATACTTCGCAGGTCCTCCTTTCACCCTCAGTAGAGTAGCCATCTGAGGTAGCATCGATTCAGCATACACTGAGTAATCACAGAATTATGACCACCTACTTGATACTTCGCAGGCCCTCCTTTCGCCCTCAGTACAGCAGCCAACCGATGTGACATCGATTCAACATACACTTAGTGATCACTGAATTATGACCACCCACCTAATACTTCGCAGGTACTTCTTTCGCCCTCAGTACAGCAGCTATCCGACGTGACATCAATTCAACATACCCTGAGTGATCACTTAATTATGACTACCTACCTAATACTTCCTATGACCTCCTTTTGCCATCATAACAGCAGCTATCCGACGTGACATCGATTCAACATACACTGAGTGATCACTGAATTATGACCACCTACCTCATACTTCGCAGGTCCTCCTTTCGCTCTCAGCACAGCAGCTATCCGACGTGGCATCGATTCAACATACACTTAGTGATCACTGAATTATGACCACCTACCTAATACTTCGTAGGTCCTCCTTTTGCCTTCAGTACAGCAGCTATCCGACGTGGCATCGATTCAACATACACTGAGTGACCAATGAATTATGACCACCTACTTGATACTTCGCAGGCCCTCCTTTCGCCCTCAGTACAGCAGCCAACCGATGTGACATCGATTCAACATACACTTAGTGATCACTGAATTATGACCACCCACCTAATACTTCGCAGGTACTTCTTTCGCCCTCAGTACAGCAGCTATCCGACGTGACATCGATTCAACATACACTGAGTAATCACAGAATTATGACCACCTACTTGATACTTCGCAGGCCCTCCTTTCGCCCTCAGTACAGCAGCCAACCGATGTGACATCGATTCAACATACACTTAGTGATCACTGAATTATGACCACCCACCTAATACTTCGCAGGTACTTCTGTCGCCCTCAGTACAGCAGCTATCCGACGTGACATCAATTCAACATACACTGAGTAATCACAGAATTATGACCACCTACTTGATACTTCGCAGGCCCTCCTTTCGCCCTCAGTACAGCAGCCAACCGATGTGACATCGATTCAACATACACTTAGTGATCACTGAATTATGACCACCCACCTAATACTTCGCAGGTACTTCTGTCGCCCTCAGTACAGCAGCTATCCGACGTGACATCAATTCAACATACACTGAGTAATCACAGAATTATGACCACCTACTTGATACTTCGCAGGCCCTCCTTTCGCCCTCAGTACAGCAGCCAACCGATGTGACATCGATTCAACATACACTTAGTGATCACTGAATTATGACCACCTACCTAATACTTCGCAGGTCCTCCTTTCACCCTCAGTAGAGTAGCCATCTGAGGTAGCATCGATTCAGCATACACTGAGTAATCACAGAATTATGACCACCTACTTGATACTTCGCAGGCCCTCCTTTCGCCCTCAGTACAGCAGCCAACCGATGTGACATCGATTCAACATACACTTAGTGATCACTGAATTATGACCACCCACCTAATACTTCGCAGGTACTTCTTTCGCCCTCAGTACAGCAGCTATCCGACGTGACATCGATTCAACATACACTGAGTAATCACAGAATTATGACCACCTACTTGATACTTCGCAGGCCCTCCTTTCGCCCTCAGTACAGCAGCCAACCGATGTGACATCGATTCAACATACACTTAGTGATCACTGAATTATGACCACCCACCTAATACTTCGCAGGTACTTCTTTCGCCCTCAGTACAGCAGCTATCCGACGTGACATCGATTCAACATACACTGAGTAATCACAGAATTATGACCACCTACTTGATACTTCGCAGGCCCTCCTTTCGCCCTCAGTACAGCAGCCAACCGATGTGACATCGATTCAACATACACTTAGTGATCACTGAATTATGACCACCCACCTAATACTTCGCAGGTACTTCTTTCGCCCTCAGTACAGCAGCTATCCGACGTGACATCAATTCAACATACCCTGAGTGATCACTTAATTATGACTACCTACCTAATACTTCCTATGACCTCCTTTTGCCATCATAACAGCAGCTATCCGACGTGACATCGATTCAACATACACTGAGTGATCACTGAATTATGACCACCTACCTCATACTTCGCAGGTCCTCCTTTCGCCCTCAGCACAGCAGCTATCCGACGTGGCATCGATTCAACATACACTTAGTGATCACTGAATTATGACCACCTACCTAATACTTCGTAGGTCCTCCTTTCGCCCTCAGCACAGCAGCTATCCGGCGTGGCATCGATTCAACATACCCTGAGTAATCACAGAATTATGACCACCTACTTGATACTTCGCAGGCCCTCCTTTCGCCCTCAGTACAGCAGCTATCCGACGTGGCATCGATTCAACATACACTGAGTGATCACTGAATTATGACCACCTACCTAATACTTCGTAGGTCCTCCTTTCGCCCTCAGTACAGCAGCTATCCGACGTGGCATCGATTCAACATACACTGAGTGACCACTGAATTATGACCACCTACCTAATACTTCGTAGGTCCTCCTTTCGCCCATCAGTACAGCAGCTATCCGGCATGGCATCGATTCAACATACCAATAATGATCACTGAATCATGACCACCTACCTAATACTTCGTAGGTCCTCCTTTTGCCTTCAGTACAGCAGCTATCCGACGTGGCATCGATTCAACATACACTGAGTGATCACTGAATTATGACCACCTACCTAATACTTCGTAGGTCCTCCTTTCGCCCTCAGTACAGCAGCTATCCGACGTGGCATCGATTCAACATACACTGAGTGATCACTGAATTATGACCACCTACCTAATACTTCGTAGGTCCTCCTTTCGCCCTCAGTACAGCAGCTATCCGACGTGACATCAATTCAACATACCCTGAGTGATCACTTAATTATGACTACCTACCTAATACTTTCTATGACCTCCTTTTGCCATCATAACAGCAGCTATCCGGCGTGGCATCGATTCAACATACCCCAAGTGATCACTGAATTATGACCACCTACCTAATACTTCGCAGGTACTTCTTTCGCCCTCAGTACAGCAGCTATCCAACGTGACATCGATTCAACATACACTGAGTGATCACTGAATTATGACCACCTACCTCATACTTCGCAGGTCCTCCTTTCGCCCTCAGCACAGCAGCTATCCGGCGTGGCATCGATTCAACATACCCTGAGTGATCACTGAATTATGACCACCTACCTAATACTTCGCAGGTCCTCTTTTCGCCCTCAGTACAGCAGCTATCCGGCATGGCATCGATTCAACATACCAATAATGATCACTGAATCATGACCACCTACCTAATACTTCGTAGGTCCTCCTTTTGCCTTCAGTACAGCAGCTATCCGACGTGGCATCGATTCAACATACACTGAGTGATCACTGAATTATGACCACCTACCTAATACTTCGTAGGTCCTCCTTTCGCCCTCAGTACAGCAGCTATCCGACGTGGCATCGATTCAACATACCCTGAGTGATCACTTAATTATGACTACCTACCTAATACTTCCTATGACCTCCTTTTGCCATCATAACAGCAGCTATCCGACGTGACATCGATTCAACATACCATGAGTGATCACTGAATTATGACCACCTACCTCATACTTCGCAGGTCCTCCTTTCGCCCTCAGCACAGCAGCTATCCGGCGTGGCATCGATTCAACATACCCTGAGTGATCACTGAATTATGACCACCTACCTAATACTTCGCAGGTCCTCTTTTCGCCCTCAGTACAGCAGCTATCCGGCATGGCATCGATTCAACATACCAATAAGTGGTCACTGAATCATGACCACCTACCTAATACTTCGTAGGTCCTCCTTTGCCTTCAGTACAGCAGCTATCCGACGTGGCATCGATTCAACATACACTGAGTGATCACTGAATTATGACCACCTACCTAATACTTCGTAGGTCCTCCTTTCGCCCTCAGTACAGCAGCTATCCGACGTGGCATCGATTCAACATACACTGAGTGATCACTGAATTATGACCACCTACCTAATACTTCGTAGGTCCTCCTTTCGCCCTCAGTACAGCAGCTATCCGACGTGGCATCGATTCAACATACACTGAGTGATCACTGAATTATGACCACCTACCTCATACTTCGCAGGTCCTCCTTTCGCCCTCAGCACAGCAGCTATCCGGCGTGGCATCGATTCAACATACCCTGAGTGATCACTGAATTATGACCACCTACCTAATACTTCGCAGGTCCTCTTTTCGCCCTCAGTACAGCAGCTATCCGGCATGGCATCGATTCAACATACCAATAATGATTACTGAATCATGACCACCTACCTAATACTTCGTAGGTCCTCCTTTTGCCTTCAGTACAGCAGCTATCCGACGTGGCATCGATTCAACATACACTGAGTGATCACTGAATTATGACCACCTACCTAATACTTCGTAGGTCCTCCTTTCGCCCTCAGTACAGCAGCTATCCGACGTGGCATCGATTCAACATACACTGAGTGATCACTGAATTATGACCACCTACCTAATACTTCGTAGGTCCTCCTTTCGCCCTCAGTACAGCAGCTATCCGACGTGGCATCGATTCAACATACACTGAGTGATCACTGAATTATGACCACCTACCTAATACTTCGTAGGTCCTCCTTTCGCCCTCAGTACAGCAGCTATCCGACGTGGCATCGATTCAACATACACTGAGTGATCACTGAATTATGACCACCTACCTAATACTTCGCAGGTCCTCTTTTCGCCCTCAGTACAGCAGCTATCCGGCATGGCATCGATTCAACATACCAATAATGGTCACTGAATCATGACCACCTACCTAATACTTCGTAGGTCCTCCTTTTGCCTTCAGTACAGCAGCTATCCGTCGTGGCATCGATTCAACATACACTGAGTGATCACTGAATTATGACCACCTACCCAATACTTCGTAGGTCCTCCTTTCGCCCTCAGTACAGCAGCTATCCGACGTGGCATCGATTCAACATACACTGAGTGATCACTGAATTATGACCACCTACCTAATACTTCGTAGGTCCTCCTTTCGCCCTCAGTACAGCAGCTATCCGACGTGGCATCGATTCAACATACACTGAGTGATCACTGAATTATGACCACCTACCTCATACTTCGCAGGTCCTTCTTTCGCCCTCAGCACAGCAGCTATCCGGCGTGGCATCGATTCAACATACCCTGAGTGATCACTGAATTATGACCACCTACCTAATACTTCGCAGGTCCTCTTTTCGCCCTCAGTACAGCAGCTATCCGGCATGGCATCGATTCAACATACCAATAATGATCACTGAATCATGACCACCTACCTAATACTTCGTAGGTCCTCCTTTTGCCTTCAGTACAGCAGCTATCCGACGTGGCATCGATTCAACATACACTGAGTGATCACTGAATTATGACAACCTACCTAATACTTCGTAGGTCCTCCTTTCGCCCTCAGTACAGCAGCTATCCGACGTGGCATCGATTCAACATACACTGAGTGATCACTGAATTATGACCACCTACCTAATACTTCGTAGGTCCTCCTTTCGCCCTCAGTACAGCAGCCAACCGATGTGACATCGATTCAACATACACTTAGTGATCACTGAATTATGACCACCTACCTAATACTTCGCAGGTACTTCTTTCGCCCTCAGTACAGCAGCTATCCGACGTGGCATCGATTCAACATACCCTGAGTGATAACTTAATTATGACTACCTACCTAATACTTCCTATGACCTTCTTTTTGCCATCATAACAGCAGCTATCCGACGTGACATCGATTCAACATACACTGAGTGATCACTGAATTATGACCACCTACCTCATACTTCGCAGGTCCTCCTTTCGCCCTCAGCACAGCAGCTATCCGACGTGGCATCGATTCAACATACACTTAGTGATCACTGAATTATGACCACCTACCTAATACTTCGTAGGTCCTCCTTTTGCCTTCAGTACAGCAGCTATCCGACGTGGCATCGATTCAACATACACTTAGTGATCACTGAATTATGACCACTTACCTAATACATCGAAGGTCCTCCTTTCGCCCTCAGTACAGCAACTATCCGACGTGGCATCGATTCAACATACACTGAGTGATCACTGAATTATGACCACCTACCTAATACTTCGTAGGTCCTCCTTTCGCCCTCAGTACAGCAGCTATCCGACGTGGCATCGATTCAACATACACTGAGTGATCACTGAATTATGACCACCTACCTAATACTTCGTAGGTCCTCCTTTCGCCCTCAGTACAGCAGCTATCCGACGTGGCATCGATTCAACATACACTGAGTGATCACTGAATTATGACCACCTACCTAATACTTTGCAGGTCCTCCTTGCGCCCTCAGTAAAGTAGCTATCCGACGTGACATCAGTTCAGCATACCCTGAGTGATCACTGAATTATGACCACCTACCTTATACTTCCTATGTCCGGCTTTCGCCCTCAGTACAGCAGCTATCGGGACCTACTATGAGTTCAATAAGATGCCGAAAGCAGTTGGGAGATATGGCCAACCAAGCTGTGTGTAATGCGACCTTGAATGCAGGTATGAAAGTGTTTGGTGTACCGAGAAGCCTGAAATGCCGTGCCAGAGTGCCCCACAAATGCTCTGTGGGATTGATATTGGGGAAGTTAAAATGCCAATCGATAGGCTGGAAATCCGAAATGTGTTCCTCAAACCATTCCTGCTCAACTTTTAACCTGTGGCTTGATTCATTGTCATAGTGGAAGACACCGTCGCCATCCGGGAAAGCATTTCAGGATAGTGAGCACCAGTCACACATTGTTCCTCATTCACCTGGGGTCCACGTTCCTGCCAGTTAAACATGCTCTACACCATACATCTGTCTCTTGTGGCTTGCACTGTGGAGACCATGCAGGATGGATTGAGTGCCTCATGTTGTTTGAGCCAAATAAGAGTACGACCATCCACGAAGTGGAGTAAATAATGTGACTCGTCAGACCATCACACATTTTTTCCAGTCATCCGGTGTTCAAATTGCGTAATCTTTGCACCAGGCGAGTCTTTTGTTCCGATGTAGCGTGGTTAGGAGAAGATGTCGTCTGGGTCGTCTGCTGTTACATCCAAACGTGTAATCGTGCGAAGCATGGTCTTGACAGATACTGTTCAGGGTTGACCTCTCTTGAACTGGGTAGTTAACAGTTGAAAAGCATTGCGTCTGTTGGCCTGTAGGAGTCGTCGGACCCGGAGCTCACCTCTCACATCAAACTTTTGCTGACCTGTGGAGTTTTGCCTCTGGGACTTTGTTTGACCATTTTCACGCCAGTACTGATACATTTTAACTCCGGTGGCTCACGGGGAACCCACTAGTTCAGCCATTTGCAAAATCGATGCATCTGCTCTCCGAACTCCCAGAATTTGTTCATTCTGAAAGACCGATAAATCCTTCCTTTTTGACATCACGCTAAGAATTTTACTACCTACCACTTCACTCACACCTTATATATCGGTCAACTAATCGCGCCCTCTTGGAAATTACGAGGTCAATGAGCGGCTGCCATTTTTGATACGGGTGGTCATAACTTATTGATAAATCAGTCATATATATGCACACACACACACACATTTCTTTCATTTGTTTCTTGAACTTTGATCTTTATGGAACTATGCGATAAGCGTACTGAACTTCTTTCTTTCTTTCTTTTTTTTTTTTTTTTTTTTCGAGGTTTAACGACAACCGTGAGCAACTCAATGGGCTATAAGCAGTCGCCCGTCCCTAATTTAGGGCCACTGGTTCCAGGGAAGGGACAGAGCCAGTGCCGAAAGACAAACACAACATCCATGCCTCAGCGGGATTCGAACCCGGACCCCTTACGGACGAATGATCAGAGACCAGCGCCTTAGACCACTGCGCCACCGGGGCGGCCTACTGAACTTCAATGAGTCCCAAACATTGCCGCCCCGGTGGCACAGTGGTCTAAGCGTTGGCATCTAATCTTTCGTCTGAAAGGGGTCCGGGTTCAAATCCCGGTAAGGCATGGATGTTGTGTGACCGCCCCGGTGGCGCAGAGGTCTAAGCGGTGGCTTATGATCATTCGTCCGAAAGGGGTCCGGGTTCGAATCCCAGTGAGGCATGGGTGTTTTCTCTGTTTTACGACACTGGCTCTCTCCTCCCTGGAACCAGTGACCCTAAATTAGGGACTGGCGACTTCTTATAGCCCACTGAATTGCTCACGGTGGTCGTTGAACCTCCAATCAAAAAAAAAAGTGGATGTTGTGTTTGTCTTCCGCACTGGGTCTCTCCCTTCCCTGGAACCAGTTTCCCTAATTTAGGGACAGGCGACTGATTATAGCCTATTGAGTTTGTTGACGGTGGTCGTTAAACCTCCAATCAAAAAATAAAAAATAAAAAGCAAACAAATAAACATCACAACAGCTCGTTCTGCATCTACTTCGCAGAAACCGGATATAACGTCAAGTTGTATTTTTAATCAAGTATTGCCTGTCAGCAATTGACAAAAGTGAAAAGAATGCAGGAAGAATTTATTATCTTTGTTTCTTTCTTTGACAAAGATTTCAAAGACATTTGGATTAAAACCTGTAATTACTGAAACTTGAATAACGAGTGTTCTGTGTTTAACAGCATGTTCTTTATTCTCGAAAGATGGTTGGTGACATTTGTTGTCTTCAGAATCACAAAGAATGTGATTAAATGTTTAGTACCCTTACAAATGCCCTCTGATTTTTAAATATCTGCTAGATACATTGTTTAGAATATGATTACTTAAATAAACTTTCGGAAAACTGAATTCTCGGATTAAATTGACTTGAAACGTTAAGCTCAAAAATGATTATGCCGTAATACATATTCAGTAGCTATGAATACGTGTGGGAGCAGTGGCTTTTTTAAGATGTATAGATAATTTTCCTACCTCCTTCGCGAAATTAAGTAAAAAGTTTCCTCGCTTTTGCTCTGAAACAATCACGACCTCAAATTTCAGGATACCATTATTTACTTAACTCGTCAGATTTCTGACGTTCATGCGAAAACAGAAGAAAACAGACTCGCGTTATTTACATAATTGAATTTACCAAAATAAAGTACGAAGTCAAGATACTATTTATTAGAAGAAAGAACCCGTGAATGTATCTTTAAGGAAAACTCGAATTACGACTCTCTCTTAGCTATATGCATGTCTGAGAAGGTCCATTGTCAGAACACAGATTTTTCTTGAAGTTGATCGGGATTGTACAAAGGATGCGCACACATTTTTAGAACGATTTTCCAATAATACGATTCATATCTAAAATAAAATTATATCTTTCTTAAATGTTCTATCTCTTGATTGTGAACATACATCTAGATTTCCAAGATAACTGGGAAGTTCTAAAAATTGGTTGTAATATTTTATTCCACTCGTCTTTCATTGTTTTCCATAGTCCAATCATTGTTTTATCTGTGCGCTAATTTATGCAATCCGAAGGCACAATAGTCCATTGGTGACACATCAAGGGACTTTGAAGGAATATGAGCTAAAAGGTTGATACATCTTAGTCCAAGAGCTGGTAAATATTTATTTGACTGAGAAGCGCCAAACGGTTTAAAAGTATTTTTTATAATAGAAAAATCTCAGGAATTAAATAAAAATAGTCTTAGTGCTCCACCGTGGCAGATGTGGCACCCACTGGGGGTAAAAGGGGTAAATACTATACTGTGCAAATTAATTGGGACAAAGTAAAAAATCACTCTTTTTTCCCAAACTATGCTTTTATATCATTCTATGCCTTGATATACACTGATAAATACCTGTATTAGTATGAAGTATGTCCTCCTTTAGCAGAAATGACCTCTTGAATTCGTTTTGGCATTGACTCTACTAATTGAGTGCACATATTTTTGACTTCATAATCGTGGAACCACACTTTTATAGCATTCGTTATCATGCGTTCTTTGGTTGTACAGTCCATTTTACCTAAACGTGTCTTCAAAATATTCCACAAGTTTTCTATGGGATTTAAGTCTGGTGAATTTCCAGGCCAATCAGGCAAATGAATTTGATTTTCCAGCTTGACCAATTTCGAATTGTGACATGGGGCCAAGTCATGTTGAAATGTCCCGTGAAAAGTTTGCAAGAATGGAACAATCCTACGTTGTAATATTTCTACGTACTTGGCTGAATTCATCATACCTTGAACAGGAACTAAGCTTCCAGAGCCATTTGATGTGAAAAAACCCCAAAACATCTGTTTCAGAGGGTGTTTTACAGTTTGTTTGACACGCTCAGGTCTTAAGGGTTCACAGTTGCTTTGTCTAACGACATTTACTTGGTAACCCTGCACAAATAAATGAGTTTCATCACTGAAAATTACCTTTTTCTAGTCGTCAGCAGTTCATGATTTATATGTTTTGGCCCATGCTAAACGTTTTATCTTCATTTTCGCATTTAAATATTGTTTTTTCGTTGGTCTTCTTGCCTCCCGGCCAATTTCCAGAAGCCTACGGCGTACAGTTGAATCACTAATATCACAACCACTAGCCAATAAATCTCTTTAAAGGTCGGTGCTTGTCTTTTTGGGATTCATTTTACTATTTCTGATTAGATATTTATCGGTTCGTGGAGTTCTTTTTCGTTTTCTTCCACATTTACCTCTCCTATTTGGAGACGATTATCCAGATGCATTGTATCGCGTAAGCAGTCTTCATACACTTGATTTACCTACACCAACTGCAGAAGCGATATCTCTCACTGTCATAGAAGTGTGATCCTTCAGAGCAATTATTTTTGCACGCTTCCGGGGAAATATCCATTTTTCAATACACGAAAGCAACACGTACTCACAGAGAGCAAAAACTAACATCCACCTGTCACACACGAAAGCTCACAACTGAAGCTAAAGTTCCTATTTCCTGTTTAAAACCGGTCAAACCACATTCTTACTATCAAGTTCTAACAGGCACACCACCTCACAGCTGATAAAACCGGTTTACGTGGGGTTCCGACATCAACTGGCGATCACATTACAATTCTGAGAATAAAATAGCTTGTCCCAATTAATTTGCACGGTATAGTACGCCCCTAGTAATTATTTATTTGACTTAGAAGCGCCAAACATGAAAGTATTTTTTATAGTAGAAAAATCTCGGGAACTCAAAGAAAATAGTCTTAGTGTTCCCCCATGGTGGATGTGGCACCCACTGGGGGTTAAAGTGGTAAATACGCCCCTAGTAATTATTTATTTGACTGAGAAGCGCCAAAATATTTGAAAGTACTTTTTATAGTAGAAAAATTCCAGGAATTAAAAAAAATAGTCTTAGTGTTCCACCGTGGCAGATGTGGCACCCACTGGGGGTAAAAGGGGTAAATACGCCCCTAGTAATTATTTATTTGATTCAGAAGCGCCAAACATGAAAGCATTTTTTATAGTAGAAAAATCTCAGGAATTCAAAATACATAGTCTCCCGTGGTGAGTGTGGAACTCACTGAAGTTTAAAGGGGTAAATACGCAAAACATTTTAAGTTCAATAAAATTTATTTTTCTGGAAAGTACAGGTTGTTGAAATTACAAAATAATACCCGACATTATATTACAAAGAATCTGTTTTACTAATATTGTAGCAAAATGCTGGTAGGAATCGATGGTTACAAATGTGAGTAATAATAGCGATTATACCAGAAACTTAATGAAATAATCATAAGGAATGAAAGTAAAAATGACAGCTTGTAATTAATTGTCCGAATCACTTTCAGATTCTGTGAAATCCCTTTCTTCATCTTTAATATGATCAAAATTCTGAAAGATTTCATCAATTTGTAGTCTCACATCTTTTGGGATCTGATCCCCGATGAAACAAACTAATGAGTATCAAACAGAAGTCATCGCTCTTTCCACGTTTATAAGTGAGTCACGGAAAAATTCTCATCGGCCGCCACCGGGAATTGAACCCAATGTCTTCCAATAACGCGTCGGACATGCTACCAATGCACCACAGTGGCCTCGAGTTCTCCAGACTCACAAACGACTAACTGTCAAACCACATGGCAGGGTTGCTTCTTTGGAGCCACGCACAATGCTGGGGATTTACCAAAGATGGAAAGCAGCAACTGAACAAATAACTACCCAGCAAAAACATAAGTACTGGGAAACTGCTGGCCACCAGTTGTCAGTGATGGGTCACTGCTGGCTCACGGCCCGGTAGCGGTCCGTTGGTGGCAGCGCTATCAGTTGGCGAGCCATTGATGCTTGGCGTTTTGTGACGTACCTGCCAGCAGGACGCACATGACATAAAGGCAGATAGGAATCAGAATACATGTCTGCGTAGCTCAGTTGGTAGAGCTGCTTGTTCCGGAATAAGCGTACTCGGGTTCGAATCCCGGCGTAGACCAAAAATGACGGAGAAATTTACTTCGTTATAATGGCGCCCGAACTACCCGGATGACCCGACCGTTCAAAATCTCGCATTGGTGTGATGTTATTTCCACACCGCGAGATAGGAAAAATCAGAGAATCCCTTCTCCAGTGCTTCGAAAAATAAATGTGTGTGACGTTGCATTCCACACACCAGATTGACGGGGAGTTCTCAAGCGCACGTTCTACAGTGGTTGTCTGCCTGCAGCGATTCATGGTCACGGCTGATCCGTGGGCCATGCCCCCGGCCCTGACGTACCTGTGACGTACCTGCCAGCAGGACGCACATGACATAAAGGCAGATAGGAATCAGAATACATGTCTGCGTAGCTCAGTTGGTAGAGCTGCTTGTTCCGGAATAAGCGTACTCGGGTTCGAATCCCGGCGTAGACCAAAAATGACGGAGAAATTTACTTCGTTATAGTTTCTAGATTTAACGAACTCAATTTAGCGACCATTTTTTTTATTTTTTTTAAACCACAAAACTATATTAACCAACATTTTCACGTCAAAAGTTAGCCTAAATGCAATCCCCTGATGATATTTTCGATGAACAGATTGGACTAAATGTATCAGATTCTGATGAAGAAGATGAAACAGAACTGAAAGTTAGCTGCTCTATAGAATGTGCTAAAAAGTACTTGATGCCCTTCGATATTAATGTTGATGTTTTTCATACGCTTCATAAAATTGGGAAGCTGCAATTTATAAAGCTAAACGTTCAGAAAAGAAACATAAGCAATCTTCTCTAAAGCATTTCTTTTCTAAAGTGTACAAAGGTAATCAACACATATTCTATTTTTACAAGCTAATTAGTATTTCATGCAATTTAGGATACTGAAATCATTATTTAAGAAGCTAAATGCTTGGGAAAAAATCAACTAGCGTATTTTTCTCGCAATTTTAAAGGGCGTTTCAATTTTGATGCTGTATATTGAAATCTAATATCTACGAATTATTAATTTAATATGCAAAGTGTACGTATTATAACATTTTTGATTATATATTCGTAATTAAAAGTAACATACATAATTCAAACATCACTGAAAGAAAAAGAACATAGCTGCTTACGTATTCTGTTATGAACACTAGCTTAATTTGAATGTTTCATTCGAAAGGCTTCCTCTATTTAGCGAATTCCGCGATTTTACGTACAAGATTGTTGTTCTCTTGAAGTTCGTTATATCGAGGTTTGACTGCACTTAAAGACATTTTTCAATACTTAACTACTACAATTTGTACTTTATTCACTCCACACTACACCTTGGGCACGCCTTATATGGCTGATATGTCTTTTTTACGATATCTGCGAATATTGTTAATACCTTTCACACTTCCAGGACAGTGAAAGACATTGAGGAAACGTTTTTGCTTTAATCAGCACATGTTTATAATAATAAACGATTAATATAAGCTGTTCAGTAAGATGTATGCCGAACAACAGGTGGTTTTGTCGTTCTCTCTGAATGCGATGTCTGTTTGATTGACAAAAGCAGTGATCACATATCGTTTAGATAGAAATTACAACGCTGTCTCAGCTATGCTCTTCCTCTTGAATCTGGCAATGGCGGACGACCGATCGATGTTCTCACGTGTCATAAATCGATATATACACGCATGAGAAAGCTAGTATGATAAAAAAAATAATTGAGAATACTTGATGGAATGATTTGGACATAAGCTACGATAAATTTACAGCATTATGATTATTATTATTACACTGACGGAAAAAAATCCCAACACCAAGAAGGGGTTGTGTTAGATAAACGACAGTTGGTAGGCGGTGAGAGTACATCTGTAAGATGACGTCTATGCAAATTTCGCGCTCGGCGCATACGTGTGGCGCTAGTAGCGCCCCTTGGAACATGCAAAGCATGTTTGCTGTAAATACGCGCTGTAACGTTCGTGAGCGTTAGTTATCGTTGAGATTCGACGGAGGGTGTTGATGTTAGTCAAGAATGCCTTTAAGAAGCCATTATCAACAGCTCACGGAGTTTGAACGAGGTCGTGTAATAGGGCTACGAGAAGGTGGATTTTCGTTCAGCAATATTGCAGAACGACTTGACAGGAATGTAGCCACTGTGCATGATTGTTGGCAGCGGTGGTCAAAGGGAAGGTACTGCCTCAAGAAGACCGGGTTTCGGCCGGCCACGTGGCACTACTGAGAGGTAAGACCGCCGTGTACGGCGTATGGCCGTGGCGCATCGTACTGCGTCTGCGGCAGCAATTCGAGCTGCAGTTTCCACCACAGTGACACAACGAACTGTAACAAATCGGTTACTTGAAGGACAGCTCCGAGACAGACGCCCTGTAGCTTACATTCCATTTACTCCAAACCACTGCCGTTTGCGACATCAGTGGTGTCAAGCTAGAGCTAATTGGAGGACGGAGTGGAGATCTGTTGTGTTTTCTGATGAAAGCCGGTTCTGCCTGGGTGCCAGTGATGGCCGTGTGTTGGTTAGAAGGAGGCCAGGTGAGCGCCTGCAACCAACCTGTCTGCGGCCGAGACACACTGGACCTACACCTGGAGTTATGGTCTGGGGAGTAATTTCCTATGAAAGCAGGAGCACTCTCGTGGTTATCCCACGCACCCTAACGGCACAGTTGTACGTCGGTCTGGTGATTCAACCTGTTGTGGTGCCATTCATGAACAGCATTCCAGGGGTGTTTTCCAACAGGATAACGCTCGCCCGCATACCGCTGTTGTAACCCAACATGCTCTACAGAGTGTCGACATGTTGCCGTGGCCTGCTAGATCACCAGATCTTTTTCCAATCCAGCACGTATGGGACATCATTGGACGACAACTCCAGCGTCACCCCCAACCAGCATTAACCGTCCATGTATTGACCGACCAAGTGCAACAAGCATGGAACTCCATCCCACAAACTGACATCCAGCACCTGTGCGACACAATGCATGAACGTTTGAATGCTTGCATTCAACATTCTGGCGGTTGCACCGGTTATTAATGTACGAGCATTTCACATTTTAAATGGCTCTTCTCGCGCTTACAATAAGGTGTGATCTTGAAACCTTAATCGATTAAATATGTTACTTATACAAATGTATTGCCGCTATTTCATTCCTCTACAACTATTTTTTCGTGGTGTTGGGATTTTTTTCCGTCAGTGTATTACTGTTGTTATTGTTGCTTACATTGGCTACCTATATCACTGCGATGTTAACGAAACCCTTCGAAATTCTTAGCGTAGATACAGAGGTTGGACAGTATAAGATGAACACCACTCTTAGAGACCTGACTTTTAATGCAGCTGTCGCAATACGCAAAGGTATCCACCACTTTTCGGTTGTAATAGCATTGTTTAGAACCTCAAGGTCCTGTTTAAGTGTATTTAAAGTATCTTGTTGAAAATGTTTTTCAGGGTGATTACGAAATGAGTGACCTTGTGGATTTAGAAAAAGGACCAATTGTTTATCTCCGCCTAGTTGGTGCCTCCGTGACAACATTCGCCAGGGTAATGGAACTATCGAGAGCTACTGTGTCTAGAGACATGACAGCATGCCGTGTTCGTGGCAAAACCTCGTCTGCAAAACACAGGAGATAACGCCCCAATTCACAGAGCTCGGAATGTCCAATCATGGATTGAGGAACATGAGGATAAAATTTCAAGCCAACACTATCAAGATGATAACGCCTCAATTCACAGAGCTCGGAATGTCCAATCATGGATTGAGGAACATGAGGACAAAATTTCAAGCCAACACTATCAAGATGATAACGCCTCAATTCACAGAGCTCGGAATGTCCAATCATGGATTGAGGTACACGAGGACAAAATTTCAAGCCAACACTATCAAGATGATAACGCCTCAATTCACAGAGCTCGGATTGTCCAATCATGGATTGAGAAACATGAGGACAAAATATCAAGCCAACACTATCAAGATGATAACGCCTCAATTCACAGAGCTCGGAATGTCCAATCATGGATTGAGGAACATGAGGACAAAATTTCAAGCCAACACTATCAAGATGATAACGCCTCAATTCACAGAGCTCGGATTGTCCAATCATGGATTGAGGAACATGAGGATAAAATTTCAAGCCAACACTATCAAGATGATAACGCCTCAATTCACAGAGCTCGGAATGTCCAATCATGGATTGAGGAACATGAGGACAAAATTTCAAGCCAACACTATCAAGATGATAACGCCTTAATTCACAGAGTTCGGAATGTCCAATCATGGTTTGAGTTTGAGGAACATGAGGAAGAGCTGTCACATCTTTATTGGCATCCCCAATCGCAAGACGTAAACATCATCTAGCCACTGTGGTTTGTGTTACTCCATTCTTTATGCAGAAACTGCTCCAGGTCGTTGAGAGATGCAGGAGGAGGATAACGGGAACCGCGGTTCATTGGCCCAAAAGACACGCCTCCTGCAAAGATGGTGTGCTGGTCTGACGACTGGCGTCCGTCAGATTATTACTTGTTCCGGTCCATTGCCCACTTTATTCACGGGCGGCACTTCAACAACCAGGAGGAGGTGGCAGGTAATGTGAAGGAGTTCTTCGCCTCGTAGTGCAAGAACTGGTATCGCCGCTGAATCGAATAACTCACAGACAGATGGCTAATGACTGTGCAACACGATGGCCTATACTTCGAATGCTAATCAGTTTTTGTCGTCGGGTGCGTATGAAGACATAAAGTAATTCGAATATTGCAAAACGTTCGACTCACACTCTGTACTGCAGTTAAATTTTTAACAGTTGTGTCTTTGATGTGATCTCTTTTACGCTTTCCAACCGTAGGTTGAAGAAGCGTATATGCTCCAGCTTTTTCTGTCCGCACGATAACTCGCATAAAAATGGTTCGATTTCGATGAAATTTTAGTATGTGGTATAGGACCACCTGGGGACAATTCCTATTGAAAATGGGCGAAATGGGGTCAAAGGTCACTCCATAAGAGCGGGATGCATTCCATTGCCCTTATGCGTCATAATTTCCGTAAATATGGTTCGATTTCAATGAAATTTTATTATGTGGTAGGGGGCCACATGTGGACGGACCCTATTAAAAATGGGGTCAAAGGTCGCGACATAGGAACGGGATACATTCCATTGCCCTGATGCGAACTTGCGTAAATATGGTTCGATTTCAATGAAAGTTTAGTATGTGGTAGGGAACCACCTGGGGACGAATCCTATTGCAAATGGGCACAGTGACGTCAAAGCTCAGGACATAGGAGCGAGATGCATTCCATTGCCTTGTTGCGTTATAACTTACGTAAAAATGGTTCGATGTCGATGAAATTTTTGTATGTGGTAGGGGACCACCTGGGGACAATTCCTATTGAAAATGGGCGAAATGGGGTCAAAGGTCAGGACATATGATCAGGATCCATTCCGTCGCCCTTATGCGTTATAACGTACGTAAAAATGCTTCCATTGAGACAAAACATGCTGTTACGTAAGTATACTTTACCGATTCAGTTGAATATCATCGAAATGGGGTCAAATGTCAGGTCATAGGAGGGAGATTTATTCTACAGCCATTATCCTCATAACTTGAGTAATGATTGGAGTAATGATTTCTGGTATGTTGGAAAGCGTATCATAATCAATGCATTACATGATTTTACTAACTTGTTTACTTATCCCTGGGATTCTTCTTTCCATGGAATGCTCTGTGGTTTGAAGGCTAAGTTCTTCTTTTTGAGTGGAGCTCTATGCTACAGAGCCTTATGTCAGAGATGGGACGATACAGCTGTTGAACATGCCAGCTCTTGTTTTGATATCTAGCATTGGATATGTGGTTGGGGTTTTGATGCGGTTAAAGGAGGTCCATGACATTCTTCTTCTTTTAGATATTTCTAAAGAGATGACATTGTTCATATTTATTGTTTTCCAATGCTTGTGTAGGAATCTATAGCTTCTAAGGTGAAATTGTTTAGCTGGATGATGTGACTTCGACAGTATTATTTCTCATCCATTTATTTGTATCAGGGTAGACTTCTAGACCTATTTAGTTACAGGCGTCATTTATTTGATGAAGTAATATTTTCAAGCTGTAAAGGATCCTGAGATATACGCTATATTGACAAAAGTCACTGGACACCCTGTAACGTACCAGGAGATGTGACGTACCTGCCAGAAGGACGCACACGACATAAA
This sequence comes from Macrothele yani, assembly GCA_039090855.1. Taxonomy (NCBI): domain Eukaryota; kingdom Metazoa; phylum Arthropoda; class Arachnida; order Araneae; family Macrothelidae; genus Macrothele; species Macrothele yani. The sequence goes on along the minus strand of CM077000.1, from coordinate 75,479,593 downwards.
GGCAGATAGGAATCAGAATAAAATGTCCGCGTAGCTCAATTGGTAGAGCAACTTATTCCGGAATGAGTGGACCCGGGTTCGAATCCTGGCGCGGATAAAAATGACTGAGAAATTCACTTCGTTATAATGGCGCCCGAACTATCCGGATGACCCGACCGTTCACAATCTCGCAATGGTGTGATGTTATTTCCACACCGCGAGATAGGAAAAATAAGAGCAGCACTTCAAAAAAAAAAAAAATAAGGGGGAGATGATGTAACGTACCAGGAGATATGACGTACCTGCCAGAAGGACGCGCACGACATAAAGGCAGATAGGAATCAGAATAAAATGTCCGCGTAGCTCAATTGGTAGAGCAACTTATTCCGGAATGAGTGGACCCTGGTTCAAATCCTGACGCGGATAAAAATGACGGAGAAATTCACTTCGTTATAACCCTTTCAAAAGCAAACGAACGGATCCGCTGCGTTGTTAAGATGCGCGGTACAGCTGCAAACGGTATGAAAACAAGCGTGCAACTGACCGCGGTCATATCGCACTCTGAGGTTGAGAGAAAATGTCGCGGCGCGAGAGAACTGACTTTGAGAAAGGAAAGATTGTGGGGTGTTATATTACTTGGTCGTCCATAACAGAAACCGAGAGGCGTCTAAACATGCCCAAGTCAACTGTTTTGGATGTACTAAATAAGTGGAGAACACATGGCGTTCCTGAAGCAGCAAAACGTACCGGCTGATCAATGAAAATCAGTGATAGAGGACGTCGAAGCCTCAGGAGAGTCGTTACAGCTAATCGACGGAGTAATGCACAAGACCTCAGTGTACAGGTGAGTAAAAATATTGGAACCTCGGTATGTACTCGTACCATTCGCAGAGAACTTCATTCCATGGGTTACCGTGGTCGTGGGGCTACTAATAAGCCTTTCATCTCCACTCGGAATGCTACTCGTTGTTTAACATGTTGTAAAGAACATTTATCGTGGACCGTAGATAAATAGAAACGGGTCCTATGGACTGATGAATCCAGATACACGATCCATCCGTCTGATGATCGTGTGTGGGTATAGCGGCAGCCGGGGGAACACTATTTACGACAGTGTACTGTTCCTACTGTTAAGTTTGGAGCTGGCAGGGTACTCGTGTGGGGGTGTTTTTCGTGGTATTGTCACGGCTCATTGGTTATCGTGGAAAAACCTGTTAACCAGCACGTCTACTTCGATATTCTGGACAATTATGCCCAACCAACTCTGTGGCAATACTATGAAACCATGCCTTGTTGGTACCACCAGGATAATGCCCTGAGCCATAAAGCAAGGGCCTGTAACGGCGTAGTTTGACGATAATCCCGTATTGTGTGCGAACTGGGCAGCACATAGCCCTGATCTTAATCCCATAGAGCACCTATGGGACTAATTAGAGCGCCGCATAAGTTTGGAACCAAGGCCTTCTACTAAGCAGCAGTTATAGGTAGCATTATATACTGAATGGAAGGACATACCTATCGCTGTGTAATGGAAGGACATACCTATCGCTGTGTAATGGAAGGACATACCTATCGCTGTGTTCCAAACCCTTGTCGAAAGCATGTCTCGAAGAGTCAGTGCATGCATTAAGGCCAAAGGTGAACGGACACCGTGCTAATGTATGTCAATAAATGTGTTTCTCTTCTGGGTGTCCGGTGAATTTTGTCAATATAGTGTAAGTATTATATCAATTTTTCCTTTAGCTAATGAAGAAAAACAGAAAGCCCTGCCCGTGCAAATTTCTAATGTGCAAGCGAGGAAATTAAATAAATGCAAATCGCAATGACACCTTCATTGCACTATTAATTTCTCCTTCTCTCTTTCTTTTTCCTTATGTTGTTTTCTTCTCCCCACGGCACTTCAATTGGTATCAGCATCAGTTTATTTGGGGATAAAAGTGACTGACTTTTAGCCACGAAAAGAAAAAAGGGAAGAAAACAACTCTTTATGTTAAGTTTCTTAATGACCATAAAGTAAGCAAATAAATTACTGTACGGAGATAACGATGTTGTTTATCATCTTTCTGTTGAGACATCGTCGAGATTCTTTATCTTTCTTTCTTTTTATCTTTGCGTCATTATCGAAGGAAAAAGAAGATTGTCTCAATATTTTTTCTTTTCGCTAACTAATCACATTCTTCTACTCCGAACAGCGCTAAAGAGTGTAATTATATAAATTGTCTTCGATCGTTGAGCCTTTGAAATGCGTCGTCACATCATTACGACAGTAGAAGGGACAAGTTTCCGAAATATCAAAAGCCAAATCCTTATTAGGTAAAGAAAAGAACAGATGAAACAGTTTGAAACTGCTTCTTCGTCAAATAATTTCTCTGCTTTGATCTGTAAAAGTGTATCCGAAACACTGGGAAGAATTCCTCAAGCAAAGTATGAAAAAAAGAAAAAAAAAAAAAACGAAACTCGAAGTCGAAAGCGGAACCTTTAACATAAAATTTGGACATCAGGGATCTGCTCTAAACCCCTCTTGTTCTCACAATTCAAAGGTGGCAAATCACACCATCGAACATTTTAGCTGTCTGATGAATCAACACAGTAAGCGAAATACACTGAAGAGCAATTGAATTAAGAGATACCTGTCTAGTAATGTGTAGCACCACCTTTCGCCCTGATGACGGCGGTGATTCGTCTCGGCATGGACTCGACAAGACACCGGAACAAGCTCCCACAGTTCACGAAGATTTGATGGAGGGGGTCATAGCCTCGAACATCTCTCTCGATGGCATCCCAGATGTGCTCGATGGGATTGAAGTCAGGTAACCTAGCTGGCCAAGGAAGCGAGGTCACGTCGGTGGAGTGTTCATCCAACCATTCGGATGCAATTCGGGAGCTGCAATGTCTTGTTGCAGGATGAGGTCCCCAGTGGGATGTTGAAGACGCACAAACGAGAGCAAATGGTCGTCCAGGATATCCCGGTAACGTTGATCTGTGAGGGACGATATCACACGTACCTGGGGACCCATTTCGGTCCACGTAAACAGTCCCCAGACGAGAATGCCACCCGCAACAGCTTGAAGAGTACCCTGCTGGCAAGAAGGATCCATCGCTTCATGTGGTTTGCGCTGTACTAGTATCCTGCCATCCGCATGTACCAACATGAATCTCGACTTATCAGTCCAGGCAACATTTTTCCACATGTCTAGGGTCCAGTGGCGATGTTTCCGCGCCCATGCTAATCTTTGCACCCTGTGATGTGCGGTCAGCAGCGGTACTCTCGTGGGACGATGGCTTCTGTACCCCATAGCGAGGAGATGGTTTTGGATGGTGTGGCTGCTTACACGTTTTTGTGCACCAGCGTTAAATTGTCGAGTGATTTCTTGCACTGTGGCCCGTCTATCTGCTGTTACAATGCGAGCTAGCCGACGATGACCCCGCTCATCCACACGCTGTTGTCCACGGCAGTTGGCCCTTGCAAGGATGGTTTTACCAGATTCGATGTACTTACGGTGCACCCGTGACACAGTGGCTCGTAAAAATCCCAGTGCCTGCACGACTTCCGAGATGGAGTGACCCATTCGTCGGGCCCAGACAATTTTCCCACAATCAAATGCGCTTAGATCCATCGTCTTACCCATACTGCGTCCGACTCTTACTGATTCCCGTCGCATCATTCCTTATATTGTCGGATCGCTGCATACGTCATGTCGTTTCCGTTTACAGGGCCAGCCACAGCGCCACATTTGCATAATGCATGGTGTCTCTAATTCAATTGCTCTTTAGTGTACTTCATATTTGGTAGAATTCCGTGATTCAAATAAGCTGTTTTCAAACATTGTTATAAAACGCTCGTTTTCATAAAAATCCACGCATCAAGAAGAAACCGTGCGTTTGACGCGAAATTTGGCGAATATTTACGGAAAGGACATACATGCAAATTGTTAAAGTTTTGTGCACTCCCGCTCGTCCCAAACCGGTGCTGCATTCGCAATGCTGGGGCTTATAAGGCGCCGCTCAGGGGTTTCCACATGTATGCCGAAGTGCAAAGTAAGGGTCAGGTGAAATCCCTGAGCGACAGACATGCCGAGGAGCCGCCGTAGATGTGCGTGCGGGCAACTGATGGGGTTTCAACGAGGCCGTATCGTCGGGATGAGAGAAAGCAGGGTGGCCGGTGCACCGATTAGGCCACCATTTGGGCCGGTCGGACAGTGCAGTGCAATCGTGTTGGGAACAATGGATACGGGAAGGCACCCAAATACGGCGGACTGGATCTGGACGACCTAAACACACCACCAGCCGAGAGAACCGTGGGATCGTGAGAGCGGCATGCACAGATGAAACGATATCCTTGTCCAATATCCAGAGACGTGTGGTGGCTGTACAAGGGACTCCTGTGTCCGCCAGAACCATTTCCAGATGCTTGGCAGAGGCGAATCTACAATCTCGACGGCCGTTACGGTTTCTGCCATTAACACCGGACCATTGTCGGCGTCGATTACAGTGACGTCAGCACCGAGCAACGTGGACTGCTACGGACTGGGGACATATAGTGTTCAACGACGAAACCCGCTTCCGTATTGGAACGGACGACCACCGTGGCACAGTGTGGAGGGCCGCAGGTGAGCGCTACAATCCCAACCTCACTGTACCGCGGTACATGTCCCGAACTGCAGGCGTGATGGTCTCGCGAGCCTTCGCGTATGACATTTGGACTTCCTTTGCAGTGATCCGAGAGACGTTGAGAGCCCATCGCTAGGTACATGAGACCCTACGGCCCCTTGTGGAGCCTATCTTGGAGGGGCCACTCGGAGTCATTTTTCCGCAAGATAACGGCCGTTCGCGCACGACTCGGGTTTCTCAGGACTCTCTACATCATGCTTGGATGCCTCCGTGGACTGTTAGATCGCCTGATCTCCACCCATCGAGCACACGTGGGATCAGATGGGACACCAGCTTTCTCCATGTCCCAGTATTCGTGATTCAAAGCGTCAGTTTGCGAAAAGTATGGGCCAATCTGTTTCAGAATAACATACGGCGTCACTTTGGCTCCATGCCGGACCGTATCAACGTATTTATCCGAGCACGAGGCGGTCCAAACCGGTTTATTAGTCCGCGGGAAATCGTCCTACTGTTGTGATATTGTAACCACTTGTATCCTTGGTATGTACCATCTCACGACTAAACCCTCATTTCAATCCAACGTCTCCTTTTTGGTGTGCGGATTTTTATGACAATGAGTGTGCTACACATTCTCTTTTATACAGAGAACAAGCAATTTTGCCGTCCAAGGTTCGAGAGATTTTATTTTTATCGACATTTTAGGTGTACAAATAAGTTTTAGAGCGTTTTAAGACAAAGCAACTTGTAATTTGAGAAAAAACAACAATACCTTTACGTATCAAAATACGCACCGTCATTATCTGTCATCTTCCGCCATCGATCGGGTAGTTGACGGATTCCAGCCATGAAGAGTACTTTGTCGTGTGACGCGATGAAATCGTCAACCATTTTTTCACTTCCTCACATGTCCGGATTCATACAGCAGACAAACCATGTTGCATCGATCGGGACAAATTGTAGTCTGAAGGGGCTATGTCGGGACTATACTCCGGGTGCTCCAAAACTTTCCAGCCAAGCGTCAATAGCGTTTCCTTGACCGATTTCGCGATATGCGGGCTAGCGTTGTCATGCAGTAATTTCACGGGACGCAATCCTTTGCCTGTGAATGGACGTTTCCGAATCAATGTGAATATAAGGGGTGTCGCAAAAGTCCTTGACGCATTTGAAAAATTTATTACGAAAATGTATTCCGATAGGAACAAAAAAATTTCAGATTTTGTACACTTATTTAAAAAATCTTTATCGTATTATACATATAAATTACACAGCCAAATCTCTCTGTCATTCTCTCTCTCTCTCTCTCTCTCTCTCTCTGTGTCTGACGTCTGCATTGTGGCGCCATCTCTTGATGCTGAGATGATATGCAGTCAAATACGCCTTACTATCGTACATCTTGCAAAATGTTTCCCAATAGATTTACTTAAACGTTGAAGTTGAAATCACTCGTGGAAGATCAAACAGTTCAGAGTTTTGAGGACAACGAGAGCTCATATCTGCACGATTAAGTTTCGAAAGTGAGGAATACCAACTCCTCACATTTGAATTGTTCTGAGAGCCGAAAACAAGTTTTTAACTACTAAACGTATCAATGAGTTCGGGTGTGCTTTCGAGATGTCAAACTGATTGCGTACTATATAATAGCATGCGACATATTATGTCAAGGTGATCGCGTGCTAATTTAAAAACATTGGATTATCGATGACTCGAGTTCCACATCGTACACTGGCGTGCACAAATTAAGGACGAGACGGTTTTTCGAATGTAACGTCGTGCAGAAGTGCTCCACATCGACTCAAATCATACCATGAGATCCCCAAGATGTAAGAATATGGGACAAGTGAGCAAAACCGTCCAAACAAAGGAATCCACAGGATACAAAGGCTCTTTATTGAAAAGGTAGCTTCGAGTACAACTGGACAGAAGACAGAAACTTCCATGTGACAGGCGGCTGCCAAGAAAAATCCAGTCTTTAGTAGGGGATATGATCAGCCTTGACTGCGTTGCAGGATTTACAACGTCTGTCCATGCTGAAGACAAGGTTGTCAAGGAGCTGTTGAGGCATCGCAGCCCATTCCTCTTGTAGCGCCAATTGGAGCTGCGGAATCGTTGCTGGCGGTTGGTGACGTGCTGTCAAGCGTCTCCCGAGAAGGTCTCACACGTGCTCGATTGGATTTAGGTCCGGGGTCCTTGCGGGCCAATCCATGCGCTGAATATCTTCACTCTCCAACAGTTCTGCGACAGCCACTGTACGATGAGGTGTAGCGTTGTCGTACATGAAGAGGAACTCAAGACCCACAGCACCTCTAAACAGACGCACGTGAGGCGGGAGAACCTCAGTACAAAAGCGGACACCAGTGACTGAACCTCCTTGGAAGATGTGGAGGTCAGTACGGCTACCAAGCATGATACCACCCCAAACGAGAACTCCATTACCTCGAAACGGGTCCCTTTCGATGATGTTGGAGGTGTGATTACGTGTTCTCTGCTTTCTCCAGATGTGTATATGTCCAGAATCGCTCGTCAGACTAAATCGCTTCTCATCCGTAAAGAGAACTCGACCCCATTGCTGATGTGTCCAGTTCTTGTGTTCCTGGCACCACAGAAACCGCCGTCTCCGATGAGCAGGGGTTAATGGCGCACACCGTACTTGCCGTCGTGCAAATAGACCACCTTTGTGCAGCCTCCTGGCCACGGTAAAACGCGATAACGGACGCCCAGTTGTCTGTTGCATGTGCCTTGCGATTTCTCCCGCTGTCTGCGGTCTGTCTCTTCTCGCTTTTAGGACAACATTCCGGTCGTCCGCCGCCGTGGTTGCACGTGGACGACCACAGCTAAACTCTTGGACAGCTGTTCCTGTCGTTTGAAATGCTCTCCAAGCTTGTGAAACGATGCTGTGAGTGATCCCAAACTCCTCGGCCACACTAGTCACACTTCGACCTTCTTCCAACTTCCCAATGACGCGACGTCTGGTAAAGTCATCCAGATGTCGTCTAGTGGATTGCCTGTCGGCCATATCACACGGTGGCAGCAACTCGACGTCGTTCAAACCGATGTACACCGTGCAATAGCTTTCACCGAATTGCTGAGCGTACACCGCCCGTGTGCTTTATACCCTTCCGACACCCCCCGTACTTCATGCTGCATATATGCGCATGCCCTACCGTACCGGACCCTAGTCTATCTCCTGAGTGGTGGTCTTTCAGTCCGTTCTGCTTGCTCGTTCAGCTGTTATGCTAATTTCTCCTCTTCGTCCTTAACTTTTGCAAACCAGTGTATTTATCCGATCTACAAAATTCGAATTGAAATAATTCTTAATATCACGGCAAGTTGAGTTGGTATATTAATTTAATTTAGAACAATTCGAATATTCGATTTAATTATACGATTTGTCTATTACGTTTTCATCTTTTATTTTTCTGTTTATCAATTGTACGCTTCATTGTTAACATGCTTAATTATTAATTTGTAGGCTTTAATTTTTTTTTTTTTTGAATTTACGCTTTTATACTTTATTTCTTCTATTTTATCGATTTTTTCGAGAATAGTCTTGATTAACTTACGCCTTTTGCAAATTATTTTAAATACGCCATAATATCAAATATTTTGCAAACTATTTCGCTACGAGCTTCCTATTATAAATATAAATACACGGATCTACAGTATATTGAAAAACATCACCGGACACCCTTTCAAAAGCAAGTGAACGGAACCTCTGCGTTGTTAAAATGCGCGGTACAGCTGCAAACGGTATAAAAACAAGCCTGCAGCTGACCGCGGTCATATCGCTCTGTGAGGTTGAGAAAAAAATGTCGCGGCGGACGAGAACTGACTTTGAGAAAGGAAAGATTCTTCGGTGTTATATTAGTGGGTTGTCCATAAGAGAAACCGAGAGGCGTTTAAACATGCCCAAGTCAACTGTTTTGGGTGTACTGAATAAGTGGAAGACACATGGCGTGCCTGAAGCAGCAAAACGTACCGGCAGACCAAAGAAAATCAGTGATAAAGGACGTCGAAGCCTCAGGAGAGTCGTTACAGCTAATCAACGGAGTACTGCACAAGACTTAGGTGTACAGGTGAGTAAAAATGCTGGAACATTTGTATGTACACGTACCATTCGCAGAGAACTTCATTCCATGTGTTACCGTGGTCGTGCGTCTGGTCATAAGCCTTTCACCTCCACTCGGAATGCTTCTATTCATTTAGCATAGTGTAAAGAACACTTATTGTGGACTGTAGATCAATGGAAATGGGTCCTATAGATTGATAAATCCAGATACACGATCCATCAGTCTGATGGCCTTGTGTGGGTATGGTGGCAGCCGAGGAAAAGTTATTTACCAGAATGTACTGTTCCTACGGTCAAGTTTTTAGCTGGCCGTGTACTCGTGTGGGGGTATTTTTCGTGGTATGGTCCCACCTCATCGGTTATCGTGGACGAGCCTGTTAACCAGCACGTCTACCTCGATATTCTGGACAGTTATGCCCTACCAACTCTGTGGCAATACTATGGAACCGAGCCTTGTTGGTACCAGCAGGATAATGCACCAAGCCATAAAGCAAGGTTTCAAAATCGCTTTATTCTAATTTATCATAAGAAAACATAAGAGGGAGACGTACAGTATTGGGCATCTCACTGGGAAATAATACAAAACTGTTAAAAACATGATGGTATATACACTGCAATGACAATGGGGATGAATAACAAATGCTGCAAGCAAAGCTTATTGAATAAAAAATTGCAGAAGTGACAAAGAGAAACACATCGTGTCACATGACATTGGCTGGGCATGATTTACAGGATAACACAGGCGAAACAATAGTACACAATTAGAAAAAGAACAGCACAAACACCGCCGTGAAGGTAAAACATTACATACATGAGATAAAAACACAGCGTGCACAATTGTGCAAGTTATTTAACTAGGGCACCAAAGCAACATAATACAGGCGGGGTGAAAGTAAGTAATGTACACGAGTAAGCATGAAAAAACACTGAGATGGCATTAGCATTCACAATTCAACGGTAGTGTGGATTGCACGAGTCGTAGAGTGGAGGAGGGCCACCAGGGTGCCACGGAACTCAGCAAAGGAGGTGTAGAATGTCCTAGGGTTCTGATAGGTGTAGCAGTCCAGAATCAATCGCAAACCATGGAGCGGCCGGCGCCCAGGTAGCATAGAAGGTGGCTTCTCGACGACTGGAAGAAGCCGACTGGTACTCCAGGCGGAGTCGAGAAAGCAATCGATCTTGAAAATGGCACAAAAGTGCTGCGCTGGCCTGGTGTAAAGAGACCGGCGAGGAAATGCTGCGGAGTTGTTGAAGGTATACGTAAATAACGTGTTTAACCAGCACGAAAAGATAGGCACATACTGAAGGAAGAGTTGTAGGTGGATGAGCCCGCAGAAGAAGATGTCTGTAGGCAGTGAACGGAAGATCTTGAGAACAAGAGCGACCGGCAATCCGGAAAGCCTGGTGGAGGAGAGGCATCAGGATGGGACAGTAAAGGTAGACGTGAGAAACGTCTGCCTCCTGTGCGCAGAAAGAGCAGAGAGGGGAGGAGAGAAGAGACATGCGAAAGAGAAAATACGGAACAGGGAGGCGATTATGCAAAAAGAGCCAGTGGGTATTAATTTCAAGAGGGGCAGATAAGGGTGAGCGGGCAGCTGCCCAGACAAGAGGAAGAGAAGCAGGGGGAACCTCCAGAATAGAAAGCGGTGAAGGGGTGGCAAGGTGCACTAGAAAACGATAAAGAGATTTAGAGGAGAGAGAGGAGAGAGGAAGAACCGAGTTTGTGAGTCGGAGGAAAAACGGCAGCGGAAGAGGGGCAGAAAAGACAGAGACGAGACCGGTTGGGGAGACAAGATCAGGGAAAAGCGAAAGAAGTGCAGTTAGCAGAGAGTCATAGACCAAATGGGCGGATGGGGACGAGAGAATAGCAGGGGGGAGGCCAGAGAGAGGGCGCCAGGATAGATCCGAGTTAGTGAGGTCTTGTACAGTTACTACACCTGCTCGGAGCCAAGAGGGGAATGAAAAACAGGGGAGATGGGGGGGATGAACAAGGGAGTTGAAGAAGAGGGGTTCAGAAAGAAGCTCTAGAGTTGAAGAGGGAGGGGAGCGAATGAGGGGGAGAGAGCGAAGGTGAATGAGGGCTTCAGAATATGCAGGTGGGAGTTTGGAGGGGGGAAAGGACAGCAATCCATGAGAACTAAAGAAAGAAAGGAAAAATGTGGGTTACGCAAGGAGGCAAGAACGTCACGTACCTGAACTGCGGAAGCCACTGGAGCCGTGAAAAGGTGAATGAAGTTGATCACTCGGCTTGCTTTGTAGCACAGCGGGACATCAGGTAGGCCAGCACCACCATAGGAGGGAGGAGCACAGAGCTTGTGGACGTTAATCCAGTGATGACCCGCCCACATTACTCGAGTAAGGCAGCGTGTAACCTCCTGGAGACAGAAAAGCGGGGTCGTAGATGCAATCCAAGAATGCTTGCAGATGGACAGAAGGTATGTCCTGGTGAGATTTGCACGCTGGTAGTAGGACGTACAGAACTGCGCACGACACCAGAATGCAGCTGTGCGGAGGAGGCGAGGATGGAGTTCCGAGCGAGTTGCACTGGATGTAGCTTGTGGTGCGCCTAAGTGCACACCCAGGAAGCGTTGGGTAGTGGATGACCATGTGGCCCCCCATGGAGCATCCAAGCGATTGGACCACGACCCGCACCACAATCCAGTGCTCTTAGACGTATTCAGTTCAGCTGCAGAACATGAAGCATATGCGGAGAACAAACGACGAAGCAGTTGGAACTGTGAGTCGCTACGAATGCAGACGGTGATGTCATCTGCATAAGCAGAGTAAATGACTGAGTGATGCCGTGAGCTGGCAACTGGTGGTGGAAGTTGTGCTAGAAGAGATGTTTGCAGAGAGCGTAGAAAAGGCTCGACGGCAATCGCAAACAGTTGACCAGAAAGCGGGCAGCCCTGACGAACTCCCCGCTTGAAGGGAACATGTGCTGTGAGAAAAGATGCCGTCTTGACATGGAAAACGGCATCCCGATAGATTGAGAGAAGAACGGAGACAAATTGTGGAGGAAAGCCAAAGTGTAGCAGGGTTTGTGTTAAATAGGCGTGTGAGATATTATCGAAAGCGGAACGGAGGTCTAAGGAAAGGAGAGCAAGAGGTTCAGAATGAGTCTTGGCAAGATGAATGAGATCGCGAAGAAGTTGAACATTGGAGGAAAGTGAACGGCCAGGAACAGTATAGGTTTGAGAGTCAGCAAGGATGTGAGGGAGGATAGAGTTTAGTCGACGGGAAAGAAGCTTAGTATAGAGTTTATAATCTTGATTGAGAAGAGAAATGGGGCGCCAATTTCCCAAGTCAAGAGGGTCACCCTTCTTGGGAAATAGGACCACATGTGCGTCCGTGAAACTCCTCGGGAGGGGGGAGCAGTTAAATGCAGCAGAAAAAGCGGAGAGGAGAAAAGGCAACAAAAGAGGCAAGAACGCACGGTAAAAAGGAAAAGAGAGGCCGTCCGGACCCGGAGCGGCATGGGGGTTAAGGGAAGAGAAGGTGTCGGACACCTCCGTGGATGTGGGTGCAAGAGACAGGGTGGGAGCAAGATGAGACGGAACTTGAGGTAGGTTATTGAGAAGATGGGGGAGAGCAGAGGGAGAAGGGGAGGAGTTTCACTGAACTTGGTGGTATAGAACTGACGAACGTGAGAGCAAATCGCTGCCGAATCGGATGTGATTTCGCCAGAGGGGAGGCGAAGATGACGAAGCGAGGTAGAAGACTTACGTGCAGATTCCATTGATGTTAGAAAATCATAGGTGCATTCCTCCGGATTGAGATGTTTAATGCGCAGACGTAAAAGTGCTTGCTGCGCAAGAGGTTTCAGCAAAGCCTGGAGCTCCGCCTGATATGCTGGAAAAAGCGGATCTGATAACCCAATCAGTGTGAGCATCTGCCTGGCGTGATCGAGGCGCATCTGACTAGAAGTCTTCATGGTGAAGGAAAGTTGCTTGATATGTAAGAGGAGCTGATGCTTGACACGAAGCCAATACGTCAAGGTACAGGGTGCGGAATGCAACCCTGCGCGACGAGCAGCGAGAAAAGAACGGACAGAGGCACAAAATTCAGGATCAGTGAGGAGATTGGAGTCAAATGTCCACGGACGAACAGTCCGAGGGAGTGACGCCGCAACAAACACTGTGAGGGTGACCGTTCAGTGGTCTGAGGAAGCAGTAGGTTGATGTTGCAACTCGGTAATAGACGCAAGAAGCGGTGTGGAAACGTAAACCCGATCCAAGCGTGCAGTTGATGGAAGCTGACTCCCAGACGAGCGCCACGTGTGTGAGGTCTCTTGTGGATGAAGGCGCCTATAAGCATCGGTGAAGGAGAAATCAGCAACAAGGTCATGGAGTAGTGCGACGAGATCCGTCCGACGCTCTCGTGACGAAGGAGAGCGATCCAGAGCCGGGTCAAGGGTGCAATTGAAGTCTCCACCCAAGAGCACACGATCCGAAGGTGAGACTTTCGAGAGAGCTTTACGGAGTTTGGTGAACAAGATGGATAAGTGAATAGAGGTGCATGGAATATACACATTAAAGATGTGAAATCGAGCTCCGCCAACTGTGAAGGAGACTTGCTGGAGTAAATCTCGGCATAAGTTCTGCACTGAGAGTGCAGTGAGGGTGGATCGGAAATGTTGATGTATTCCGATAGCAAGTCCACCATGAGATGAGTAGCGGAAAGCATGATGGAACACATAATCGCTAGCACGCCAGCGAGTAAACAGAGTGGAGGAATGGCAGTTTGTTTCTTGTAGTAGTAACAGATCGGCCCCGAGGGGCGAGAGGTCTTCCATAACAAGAGCATTCGCTAGGGGGCTAGCGAACCCTCTGCAATTAAGGGTCGTGACCTTGAATGGACTGGTCAGTCGTTGGTTGGAGGAGTCGCGGAGCAACTTTCAGGAGTTGTTGTAATCGGTTTACGCAGCCAAGGGTCCATGAGTGGTGCAGGGGGTCATGAACAAACCCACGAAGGTACTTAGCAATGCATCCGGCTTGCAGGAGCAGCGCGGGAAGAATGTCTTCGCGCTCTCGGAGGTAGTCATACGTCGACTCCAGGTTCGTGGCGTGGGTGCAAAACTGATAGTAATCTCCAAGATTGAGAGGTTCTGAAGGAGCACCACATTTGGAGAGAACACTTGAAAAGACCTCAAACGAAGGTGGAGACCCATCATCATCAGTGTCCCTTTCAATTTCTGTTGGCGCAGGAGAGGGAGAGATATCTCCTGAAGATTTGGTAGTACGGAACTGTTGCCCATCCGCAGAGGAAGATTTCTTCTTCTTCCTCTTACGTCGGGTACCTGTACGAGTGCCAGAAATTCGTTTTCCAGGGAGCGACGATGCTCGGGAAGCTGACGCAGAGTCAGAGGAGTTATCGGCACCGCCGTCACACTCGGAGACACCAACAGTGAAGACTGGTGGGAAACCAGCGGCGAAGTCTCCCGATGTTGCCACGGGATGAGGAGTAATAGGTGAGGTGAGCACTGGAAATTGAAGGTGGGAGGTGAGATCAGCATCAAAAGACGCTCGTGGACGAGAGGCTGTAGATATACTTTTTGTGTAACTCGGCCCTGGGGCAGTTGGCACATTTGAAGACGGTGCAGGTCGAGAGCGAGATGTAGCAGGAGGCTGCTTAGAGGCGGTAGGCACTGTAGAAGCCGTGGGAGCTGGATACTGGTTGTTGGGGCATCGAGCACGCTGATGCCCAAGTTCTTTGCAATTAGCACAGTGTTCTGATGTTAGCATGTCAATTCTGTAGGAGAGCTGCCCACATCGGACGTTTAGGATCCGTGGGAACTTACGGAGATGCTCCTCTGATGGAAAGATGAGTCGAACACTCCGGCGAAAACTACGAACATTCTTATTTGCAGGATCCTTGGGCGCAGCTGAATGTGTGATAACAGGACCAACAATCTTACCACACTTACTAAGTGCAGTACATATCATCGCATCCGAGATTTCGGGGGGCACCGGATGCAAGGAGACCTGAACAGGGCGCCTGGAAATCGGTTCAGCTTCCAGGTGGTGGTCTCCCAGGTCAAGACCAAAGTTTAGAAGCGTGTCTGCATGCTCTTTGGATGTGAAATAAACAATCACCGTCCGCGGCCGGCGGGTGAGGTGAGTAATGGCTCCGGCTGGAAGAAAAGCAAGGAGCGTATCACAATAGACTTTCAGCGGTGTATTCGGAAGAGCATCTAGGCACACTCCCAACTCGCGGGTGGAGTGAAGTTCCTGCGCAGCGGGTGAGAAGTGCGGAACGTCCAATTGAAGTGAGTCACCATGTATCTGGACATGGGCATCTGCAAGGGGAAGGCGAGTCGATTGCGTCGGTAGGGACGCACCTGAGGTAACGCTAGAATAAGAGCGGGAAGGCAATCCTCCATTGGAAGGCAGAGGTGCAGCGCTGGATGAAGGAGCTGACACAACGCTGGGCAAGGCTACCGAGGGCAGAGAAGCAACGCCCTCAGAGATATCCATTACGTCATCGGTAGCATCAGGAACGAACGTCATAGCCTCACCACCAGGAGGGGTGGTGGAGTCAGAGAGTTGAAGCGTAGAAGAAGAAGAGCAATAGGCATCAGGAGGAGGACGACATTCCCTATCATCAAGGACGGACGCTGATTGGTTTGCTCCGTCAGAGATAAGGATCGACGTAGTAGGAGAAGCTGTGACGAGAGCGGGAATTCTGCTCTTATCAGCAGTCGCCATCGCCGATGGCGAGGCCTAATTTAGTAAAAACGACCAGCTGGTCGAGAAAATAAAGTGCTGATAGCTAATTGAAAATAGTACTCACCGACTCGGGAGATGTCTTAAATGAAAGATACAACCTTCGTCTTGAAGGCACGCACAAAAATTAAACGACAGAGCACACAAAACACACTCAGTAGACGGCGAAACACGGAGCTCAAAACAAACACGACTTACGTCCCATAAAGCAAGGACTGTTACGGCGTGATTTGACGATAATTCTGTATCGTGTGTACACTGGACAGCACAGAGCCCTGATCCTAATCCCATAGGGCACCTATGGGATGAATTAGAGCACCGCATAAGAAGTTTGGAACCAAGGCCTACTACTAAGCAACAGTTAACGTCAGCATTATGTACTGAATGGAAGCGCATATCTATCGCTGTGTTCCAAAACCTTGTCGAAAGCATGTCTCGAAGGGTGGGTGCATGCATTAAGGCCAAAGGTGGACCGAAACCGTACTAATATATGTTAATAAATGTCATGTTTTGTTTCTCTTTTAGTTGTCAGGTTACGTTTGTCAATATAGTGTATTTAAACCTACAATATAAACCGTAATTTTGACATGTGAAAGTGAACAAAATCACATCAAATACATTTTCAGCTCTTACATGAATTAACTTTTACTGTATTTGCTTGCAGAAATCTGGCATCGATTTGATTTGTTTTCAACGGGCTGCCGGCTATAGTAGTTAATATAGTTTCATATTTGCACGTTTTGTAGCGGGGAGGTCATGTGATGGGTCCATCTCTTCCAATCCACCTGATTAGATAGATTTCCTTATTTTAAACAAATCGTGCTACCCTACCCCAATGTGGCGGTGCACCATCTTGTTGCCAAAAGATTTTATGATGTAAATGACAAGTTCAGCAAAAATTTGAATCATGTGCAATTAAATTTTTGAGGCTACGGATTCTGCAAAAAGAAAAAGAAAAGGTCCGATGATACGATCAGGTAATAATCCACACAACACGTTAGCTTTAGGATTATCCCGGACATGATCGGTGAAATAATGTGGATTCTCAGACCCACAGATTGGGATATTGTGGCGGTTGATTTTACCTGAAACATGAAAAGTTGTTTCATCTGTAAAAACAGTGTTCCGTATTTGGGAGACCGGAAAGCTATGTCGCTTTTGGAAAAGAAGAGGAACACTGTTTGTAACAGAAGAAATTTATTTCTTAATCAATTATGTAATCGCCATCATTATCGATCACATTTGCCCATCGTGAAACGAAACTTTCAATGCCGTCTTTATAAAAAGACGTTGGCTGTGATGCAAGAAGTCCGACAGCCCCGTTTTGACATCATCAATATTGTGGAATCTTTTCCTCTTAAGAAAATGTTACAGAGATCTGTACAAATGGTAATCAGATGGTGCAGTATCGGGGAAATAAGGGGAATGGGGCAGAACGTCTGAGCTAAAATTTCTGATCGTCTGCTGGGCCCGTCTCGCCGTGCGAGGTCTCGCGTTGTCATTGCTGGAGGATGACACCTTTTCTGTTGACCAGGGCTGGATATTTTACAGTAAGTCCAATTGATGACAATACAGGTTTTCCGTTACGTTCTGTTCAGGTTCCAATAGCTCAAATTGAGCTATGCCAGCGGTAGCCCACCAAACGCAAAGCAAACCTTTTTGGGGGTGTAGGACTGGTTTTGGCGTAGGAATTGGTGTCTGACCTGGACAAAGCCACAAGAGTTTGCGTTTGTTGTTCAAGTAAGGAACCCACTTTTCCTCTCCAGTGACAATTTGATGAAGAAGTAGATTCTTTTCCTGTCGGCTGAGCAAAGAGTTGCAGATTGTGGAACGCTGGGCTTTGTTGTCAGGTGAAAGTTGGTGTGATACCCAAACTCCTTGTCTATAGACTTACCCTATCTATTGTAGGTGCTTTTGAAATATTTCTTCAATGGTTTGACGAGGATCTGCTTCAATGGCTGCACGCAGCAGGTCATTGTCCAGCTCCATGGTCCTTCCTGCATGAGGGGCATCAGAGAGGTCAGAAATGCCCGACCGGAGTTGGCCGAACCAACGCTGGAACTTGTGGACATGTAACAAATAAACAGCGCAAATGTTATTGCTGGCAACGGTTGCATTGTTCCCCTTGTGAAATTCATACAGCATACAATGACGAACACAGCTCTTCTCGGGTTTTATGTCACTCATTTTGTTCTGCAAATCTGGAAGACAAAAACACCTACATAAGTTAAAGACGAATAGCTCATTCACTTGTGCATACACTTACGAAAGTACATAAACACCTCATAACTGCTCCCAAAAACGACATTACTTTCCTGTCCTCCCAATGGGAAGTCATTATCTGCCTGTAGATGATTTAGCATGTCCACAGTAAAGATAAACCCTCGTGGCTTGTCGCCCAGCTGTAGGTTTTATAACATCTGCTCTTTGTAGGCATATAGGCTGAGTTTATGATGTAAGACTCGATGCACTGTTGCACGAGGAATTACCAATTCCTTTGCTGCAGTTTGTATGGATTTAAAAGTGCTACGTGAAAAGGTTTCACGAATGCTTCCTACGTCGCGTTTACCCGTGCTTGGTCTTCCAGATCTTGGCCTATCAAGGACACTTCCAGTTTCGGGGGAACTTCTCGTGCCAAGCTAAGGGTATGTTTATGCTGCAGCCTCGCTGCTGGCTAATCGCCGAGCTGTGTACATGGATGCCTGGCGATGATGAAACAAAACCATAAATATTTACAGGCTCATTTATCGTAGAGCAGCAATGCTATTTGCGCTGCTCACTGCGATCATCGCAACAGTGATGATAACAAACTGGTTTGTTTTTCGAGCCTAGACCATCGCCAGGCATTCTCAAACTTACGCTGTGATTGGTTCCTTCAAGGCCACTCTTCCCATCCATTGACCCACTTCCCAACAAAGTGTAAAATTACGCAGTATATCTAAAAACCGTGTTGCGTTTTATAGAAGCAAGTTTTATTTGTAGAGTTTTCCTGTGATTTGAACTTTTATTTTTTTTTAACTTCTCCTTGGATTGATCAAGGGTTTTCCTAGCATAAGGCTTCATCATGTGTCTTAGTAAGGGATAGGCTTCATCACCTATGAACACAAAGGGGGCTTGGATGTCAGTAGTTGGTAGGAAGTTATCTTCACTAATATTAAGCACACCCTTTTTCATTCTGTCATACAAGGCCGGCTTTCTAAAAGTGTCCCCCTAGCTTTGTTTTCCATAGGCTCCGACTTTAATAAAAATAAATTTATACAGTGTGCATCAGTGACGGCCTGCAGAACCATTGAAATGTAGCTTTTATAATTAAAAACATGAAGCCTGACCATTGAGGGCGAAGTATTCAAATGTGCTTTCCATCGACAGAACCTAGACAGTTAAGGAATTCCCATTTCTTTGAATTCTTCTTTAGTTGGTGGCTTCATATGCAGTGATTGTAAAACTTGCCATAACACTGGTAAAGTCTGTTTAACAATAAGAGATACAGTCGTGATTCCTATAATAATACAAGAGATGTGAATAGCTGCAGGGTAAATGCTCTATGGCGATCATCGCAGCTACATGCCAGCAGCGAGGTGCTTGAGCGAGCATCTATGTGCCAGCAGCGAGGTGCCTGAGCGAGCATCTATGTGCCAGCAGCGAGGTGCCTGAGTGAGCATCTATGTGCCAGCAGCGAGGTGCCTGAGCGAGCATCTATGTGCCAGCAGCGAGGTGCCCGAGCGAGCATCTTTGTGCCAGCAGCGAGATGCCTGAGTGAGCATCTATGTGCCAGCAGCGAGATGCCGAGTAAGCATCTATGTGCCAGCAGCGAGATGCCTGTGCCAGCAGCGAGATGCCTGAGCGAGCATTTATGTGCCAGCAGCGAGGTGCCTGAGCGAGCATCTATGTGCCAGCAGCGAGGTGCTTGAGCGAGCATCTATGTGCCAGCAGCGAGGTGCCTGAGCGAGCATCTATGTGCCAGCAGCGAGGTGCCTGAGCGAGCATCTATGTGACAGCAGCGAGTTGCCTGAGCGAGCATCTATGTGCCAGCAGCGAGATGCCTGAGCGAGCATTTATGTGCCAGCAGCGAGGTGCCTGAGCGGGCATCTATGTGCCAGCAGCGAGGTGCCTGAGCGAGCATCTATGTGCCAGCAGCGAGGTGCCTGAGCGAGCATCTATGTGCCAGCAGCAAGACGCCTGAGTGAGCATCTATGTGCCAGCAGCGAGATGCCTGAGCGAGCATCTATGTGCCAGCAGCAAGACGCCTGAGTGAGCATCTATGTGCCAGCAGCGAAGTGCCTGAGCGAGCATCTATGTGCCAGCAACGAGGTGCCTGAGAGAGCATCTATGTGCCAGCAGCGAGGCTGCAGCATAAACGTACACTAAGGTGCTATTACGACTTGGAGGATCTTTTCCAAATTTCGAACGAAAATTTCTTTGCACCTGGGTAACAGATTTCCTTTCGAAACACCATGACATTTTTTGCAGCTAACCTTGCGATTGGATCAGTAGCACCACCTGGTGACCTGTTTGAGATACAGAAAAACTTTTTTAAGTAAGTTGAAAAAATCTGCAAAACTTATGTTGATATCCCGACTACTTCCTTTCAATAAATTTTTAAAATGTGCTAAGGACTTTAGAGACATCCTGTACTTATCGGTTCAAGAACTTTTCTGATCATTCTACGTTTACTGCATACTTAGATAGTTCACCTTTTTGATCTAAAATAGCAGAGTTTTAAACAGTCCAGAACGGGAATAAGACATTAATTTATTAATTGTCTGATGCACCGCAGGGAATGTAGAAGTTTCCGAAATGTATCAATCAAAATCATATTGTATAAACTTGCACAGAGAGCGTTTCTGTGATGCAACCTATCCGCACTATTTTCTAAAGAAATAAGCGTTGAATTTCCTAATCCGAAGGAAAGATCTGGACATAATAATAGAGTTTCAAAGTAAATTGAACGTTCTGGTGAATAACCCTTTCATCTGTTCAACACACAGCGGGATATCTGTTCCGAAACAGCTTATAAATCACTGCGCAGGGCATCCGTCCTATTTTTATCTCATTTATCTGTAAAATAAAATCAATACGTAACGATACGTTGCAAACTTTGTAAATTTAAATTCACAAGCTCAAACGTATCGAGAACAGCTCGGTGTAAACTATTAGGTGATTAAGTGTGAGATTATTTCGGTCATGAATAAAAAGACCTGCAAAAGTACACTGGTGTCCAAAATTAAAACGTAATAAACACAAAATCATGAATAAAGAAAACTTCACATGAAAAAGATTAATGACACTTGGTACGGAAACACATACAGGGTGTTCCAAAGTTATCTTTACAACTTTGAACCTTAATAAAACAGAAATGGAATAAGATAACAAAAATCGGTTTATTTCCGAAGCTATATTTGTTCTAAATAAGAAAGACATTTTATTTTACTTACGCTTATATTTAGCAGTGAATTCCTACAATGTTCTGTATTCAACCCATATCTGAGTACATTAAGACAAGCCGCCAACGTAACCGATAACTCTGGTGCTGTTGGCAAATTTTGAGCGAAACTATTACAAAATATGAGCTCATTAAAGCGTCTATTATAAAAAATCTAAAAAACGAACGCGTAAAATGTATGACTTCCAGAACAAAAGTACCAAACATTCTAAAAAGGAAATGCCGAAAATTTATCATGAACTACTTTTCTTCACGCGTTTACGTTGTACGTTGGTTGTGATCAGGTTGCACATAAACAAAGCGGAAAGACACACTCAGATCGGGAACCACGTTTTTCACTTCGTATCGCGAAAACACACACGCACACAAACTTTATTTTATTAGTATTATAGATTAAACAAGTATTGAGCTAACAGACGGAGTTTTCCATTTCTTCGTTTTTCAATTCATCAATTCAAACGATTTTTTTAAATTAATGAGCCGACTAGAAAAAGGCCATCTAGTTTTAATTGAAATTCTTCAATGACACGGAATTTCGGAAGGCGTCAACACCTGACCATGGACGACGTCCAATCGCATGTCGAAAATCATGGTGATCGGATGTGTCATGTTGTAGCTATGCCCGAACAATTAATTTTCCCGAGTCTCGTATAGAGATCGGATTTTTTCAATTATTATTAAAATTGGTCAGTTTTTTAATGGTCATTATTTTTATATGACACTACCAATCACCATGTTACCAACCCAATTTCACTCACCATGTCCTTTCCTTTTGCTGTGGCAAGTGTCACCGCGATCGGCTGAAGATCATTGGAGGAGATAGATAACAAACGACCCCTTCTGAAACCCTGGAAACCCCACTAAAAATGAAAGTTTTTGGACGATTATTTCTCAATGGCAAGGAATTTCGGAAATCGAAAGGAGTTAAAACCTGACCATGGACGATGTCCAATCGCATACAAAAAATCATGGTGATCGGACGTGTCATCTCGTACCTATGCTCGAACAAATAATTGTTTCGAGTCTCGTAAAGAGAGCTCCGCTCAAATTTTTGTTTTTTTTTTGTTTTTTGTTATTCTTTACCGTAAATACTTTTTCATTTTGTTATGAAAATACCCATTTTGCACACGTATAATTCTTATCTTTTTCCAACATACCAATTTTTCAATGTCTTTCCGGGACTTGTGTTTTGAAGGGTGTCCCGACAATTCGTCGCGTGCGTCAATTCGTCGACTACGTCAATTCGTCGCCTGCGTCAATTCGTCGCGCGTCAATTCGTCGACTACGACAATTCGTCGCGCGTCAATTCGTCGCATGCGTCAATTTGTCGCGCGTTAATTCGTCGACCACGACGATTCGTCGCGCGTCAATTCGTCGCGGACAAATTCGTCGACTACGTCAATTCGTCGACTACGTCAATTCGTCGCGTTTACAGATTTTGGTTACATACAAAACGAATGCAGGAAAACGTACGATTTCGAACGTCTTGCTCCCTGATCAAATTTATAAAATTTGGACACGCAGACAGGATAGGAATATTACGTTTTTCTTTGGCACTAAAAATATTAGACGGTAAACGGTTTTTGGAACGGGGCAGGGCCCGGTTGGTCAGAGCCCCCATATACAAAATTTTCGTAAAATCTACATTTCAAAATTGCCTTTATTCTTCAGTAAAATAACATTTCTATGTACATGACAATGGAATTCTGCCAATAAATACAGCGGTATATACATCAGCTGGAAAGTTCCAGTGAAACGTAAAACAAAATATTGTTAAAATCATAAAAAAAATATTTCGCCACGTAGGGCGAAGGAGAGGCAGACAATAAAGCACGAGCGATACAAACGAAAATGTTTACCTACAGTATTGAAGACAGGGCAAGACATGATTCTATACTATGCACAAATTCCAATTAAGCATTACTACCATACTAAAGATTAAACATTAGGTACTAATTCACAGAAATGCAACAGTGATGCTACATTCAAAATTTACAACATATGTACAGAAGTATTCAGTGACAAGGGGAAATAACGCTAAATGTACTCAGAAGGGCATCTTGTTGCATTAAATTATACACACAGTGACTAATATTTTAAAAAAATATTCAACATAATGAAGGGGACATTGCGTGGGCAGTAAACTGTGCAGAAGGAAGAATTATATACAACAACATAAAACCCAACATTATCGAAGAGAACATGGGAAACATATTGAGCTATCTTCAATGGCACATTAAAACAGAAAAATCACAAATAGCGAAGCACCAAAATTAATACGTAAAAACATGATTTGTTACAGTGAACGTGGGCGACAACAAAAATCCCACTTATAGGTTGAGATGTAACTGCAAATTGTGGATATGGAACCACCCAGCCGATTGGGCCCAAGTGGATTGAAAAACGCTATCGGTGTTTGTTGAGGCAGCACGAGAGTGCTCCATTTGGAGGCGAGTGGTTAACCGTGCTAGGAAGCGTCTCCGAATGATAGCACTTGCCTCCTGAGGAGGTGGAATAAGAGCGGGGAAGCGTTGTTGAAGATGGAAAGCATAGACAGTGAACTTCACAAGAAGAAAAATATAACGGCACACAGGAGGCAAGTGAGTAGGTGGATGCTTTGTTTGGAGTAGCCAAGCATATGCAAGAAATGGTAACGATCGAGCACAAATTCGATCAGCAAGACGAAATGCTGTGTTTAGGACTGGCAGGAGAACGGGGCAGAATAGGTATTGATGTTGGACGTCGCTGACTTCAGGGCAAAAGGAGCACTGCGGAGAGGTGAGAAGGGTCATGCGAAACAGTACTGATGGGGCGGGGAGACGAAGGTGAAGAAATTGCCAATGGACATTGAGTTCAAGAGGGGAGGAAAGGGGGAGGTAAATGCTGTCCAGATGGCGGGGAGAAGAGAAGGAGGAGCAGAATGAACAGAAAGTGGAAGTGCGGGAGGGGAAAGAAGAAGCCAATAAAGAGAAGAGGAGGAGAGAGAAGTAACTAGAACCGGGGAGCTACGAATGAGGAGAAAGAACGGTAGGGAAAGAGGAGCAGAGGGGACCGAGAAGAGACCATCAGGTGAAGCGAGGAGTGGAAAGAGGCTCCAAAGCGCTGTGCGAAGAAGAAGATATTCGTTAGCAAGAGTAATGGTTGGAGATAGAAACAGGGAAGAAAGAGGTCTCCAGGTTAGATCAGAAGTTACGAGAGAACGGACAGTTATCACACCAGAGCGGATCCAATGAGGAAAGTAAAAGTAAGGGAGGTTAGGAGGGTGAATAAGAGAAGAGAAGAAGAGAGGTTCATCTAGGAGATCAAGAGTTGAAGAAGGAAATGAACGGAGAAGAGGAAGCGAACGAAAGAGAGAAAGGCCCTCTCGCAGGACAGGAGGGAGGTGGGACGGGAGAAGAGAGTATGCATCCATCTTCAGAAACAGTAGGAAGGTGAAAGATGGGTCACGGAAAGAAGCTAGAACATTCAAGGTAGTGGTAAGGGACGGAACAGTTGAAGTGGCAAGGCGAATGAAATGAATAATGCGATGAGTTTTATAAAGGAATGCTGGATCAGGAAGCTGGATGCCACCCAAAGAGGCTGGCAGATGAAGCGTGGCAGGTTTAACCCAGTGATGTGAAGACCAGATGACGGAAGTTGAGAGGCGAGTGATGGTCATCATTTGTGACACGGGCACAACCGTCGACATCCAAGAGTATTCGCATAGAGAGATAAGTTGTCGACGAACAACGGCTGCTCGTTGACGGAACGATGTGAAAGGGCGGGCCTTACTCCAGTAGGCAGCAGTCCGTTGTATCCGGGGAAGAAGAGCAGTCCAGGTGGCAGATGCAGAAGCCAAGGGCAATCCGACATACGCACCGAGGATCTTCTGTGTAGTGGCTGTCCACTGCGCACCCCAAGGAGCATCAGTGCGGGCAGCCCATGCCCCGCACCATAAGCCAGTACTTTTAGTGGCATTCAGCGCTGCTCCAGATAATGCAACATACTGTTGATATACAGAATACAGGCGATCAAATTGAGATTCATCCCGGACGCAAAAGGTCACATCATCAGCATAGGCGGTGAAAATTATTCGATGATGACGAGTACTAGCCACTGTCGGCGGTAGGACATCCAGGAGTGATCTTCGGGCTGCTAACAGGAAAGGCTCAAAAGCGAGAGCGAATAGCTGGCCGGAGAGCGGACATCCTTGCCGGATGCCTCGCTTAAACGGAATTGGAGCGGTTAGAAATGTGGCCGCTCGAACATGGAAACTAGCTCCCTGATAAAGGGCCAAGAGTGCGGAAGAAAAGGTAGGAGGAAAGTCAAATTGTGAAAGGACAACAGAGAGATAAAAATGAGAAACGTTATCAAAAGCGGACTTTTGATCCAGATTGAGGAAGGCAAGAGGTTCACAAAAAGAGCGAGCGAGGAAGTGAAGATGAAGGAGAAGAGAAACGTTAGTGGAAATAGTCCGACCAGGCACAGTGTATGTCTGGTCAGGAGAAATAACGAAAGAGAGAACAGAATTAAGGCGACGGGATAAGAGTTTTGTATAGAACTTATAGTCAGTGTTTAGGATGGAGATAGGGCGCCAGTTTCCAAGATCCAAGAGGTCACCCTTCTTAGGAAGGAGGATGGTGTGTGCCAAAGTAAAGTCGGGCGGTAACGCAGGAGAGGAAAAAGCAGACGAGAAACACGCAGACAGAAAAGGCAGAAGGCACGGTAGAAAAGCACGATAAAAGGACAGAGGAAGGCCGTCAGGTCCAGGAGCGGCATGAGGATTGAGAGTAGCGAACGCCTCGCGGAGTTCGCGAAGAGAGAAAGGAGAGAGTAAAGAAGTAGATAAAGTAGAGGGGACCTGAGGAAGAGAGGAGAGAAGAGGAGAAGCTAATGAGGATGAAGACTGCGTTACCGCACTGTACTTGGCGATGAAATACTGTCTGGTGAAAGTGCATAGCTTCGATGGGTTCGAAGTGATGGAACCATCCTGGAGGCGAAGATGACGCAAAGATGTAGCAGAACGATGTTGAGATTCCAAGGCGGTTAAGTAATCGTGAGAATCAGCTGTAGGGGAGAGATGCAAGAAATGCATCCTGCAGGCTGCATCGGATGCGCGAGGAAGAAGCAAAGCATGGAGATCTGCCAGATAGCCGGGGTATTGCGGATCATCAAGAGAGAGCATCGACAATAGAGCACGTAGATTCGCAATTTTCATATCGCTCTCATTCCGAGAGGCATGGGAGTAGCGCCGTACAAAAAGGACCAAGTCATGTTTGACACTGAGCCACAGTTGCATCGCGTCGGACGTAGTATCAAGAAGGGGCTGACGACTTCGGAGGAACTCACGCACAGCAACACAAAATTGTTGATCATCCAGGAGCGAGTCCGGAAAAGTCCATACTCGTTGAGTCCTTGAAGGTGAAGGCGAAACACACACCGACAGACTGACAATACTGTGGTCTGAAGCGGCGGAAGGATGATGGGCAGCAGCTGCGATCGACGGGAGAAGAGCAGTCGAAACATAAAATTTATCCAACCGTGCTGCCGTAGTGCTGCCATGGATGGAAGAGCGCCAGGTAAAAGAGATTTCCGACGGGTGTAGATGCCGGAACGCATCAACCAATTGAAAATCATCAACTAGCTGGGAAATCTGTAATACACGTTGTCTGCGGTATTCTCCAACGGTTGAATTGCGGTCAAGGGCCGGCAACAACGTACAATTGAAATCTCCGCCGATGAGAATGTATTCAGACGGTGGGATGCATGACAGCTCTGTACGGAGTGTGGAGAGAAGATCAGGTAACAGACGTTCATCACAGGGGACATATATGTTAAAAACATGATAGGTCACGTTTTCAATGCAAAAGACAGCAACCTGGAGGTTGTCCACATGTAAGGCACGAATCACTGGCGTCGAAATCAGAGGGAGTAGGCGGTGATGGATCCCAAGTGCAAGGCCACCATTCCGTCCAACTCGATAAGCATGGTGAAAATCGTAGGGCCAAGCCCGCCAACGAGAGAACAAAGTGGTAGCAGAGCAATTGGTCTCTTGGAGCAAGAGAAGATCTGCGTGTAGAGGCGCCAAGTCCTCATACACTAGAGCATTTCTAGGAGAAGCAGAGAACCCTCTGCAGTTAAGTGTGACCACCTTGAATCGGTAGGTCCTTCCCAGGTCGACACGCACGTGCGCTGGAATCTGTTATTTTCTTCGCTTGCTTCTTCATTCTGTCAACACTAAATTTGAAATCGGGATAGGAAAGCACAAGATTTCGATACACAGATATCACACTAGAAACTTGGGTTAGAACAGTAGGAAGATCAAGCAAATGACGTGCAACAAACTGATTAAAGAATCTAGGATGTTTATGAGAGCATAATACTTCATATATTTTATGAAGAGAAAGCGGACCTACCGGTATATCCGCCTTCGCTTCAGCTAGGTATCGGAGAAAAGAATCTAGGGAAAGCACTGGGGGTGGAGTCTTAGAACCTGGAATCACAGCAGGGTGTCGACTTGTTCGTGGCGAAGTACGACGTTGAGAGGAGGAGCGGGAAGATGAGTCAACAGAACGACCTCTTGCAGCACCGATGCGAGGAGGGAGCGGAGTCTGCGGAGCACTCCAGGACTCCCGTCGAGCAGGCTTGCTGGTAGTTGTAGGGTCAGAGTGATTGCCAGAAGTGTCACTAGCAGTAGGGCAGTCCATGTCAGTAACTGTACTTGGAGTGTCTACAGTTTTCAATTCAGAACCACCAAATCAGGTATCCTATCTCATAGTACTCTAACTTTTTTTTTTTTTTTTTTGATTTGAGGTTTAACGACCACCGTGAGCAACTCAATGGGCTATAAGCAGTCGCCCGTCCCTAATTTAGAGTCACTGGTTCCAGGGAAGGGAAAGAGCCAGTGCCGTAAGACAAACACAACATCCATGCCTCACCGGGATTCGAACCCGGACCCCTTACGGACGAATGATCAGAGGCCAACGCCTTAGACCACTGCGCCACCGGGGCGGCCTACTCTAACTCTAACTTAGACGGTTGTCGGTTTTTGGAACGGGTCAAGGCCCGGGGAGTCGTAGCCCCCCCTCCCCCCATACATACAAAATTTTCGTAAAATCTAGTTTTCATTTCAGAACCATCAAATTTGGTATCATGAAACTCTAACTTAGACGCTAGACGGTTTTTGGAAGGGGTTGGAGCCCGCGGGGTCGGACCCCCCTCTCATAAAAAATTTCGTAAAATCTACAGTTTTCATCTTAGAACCACCTAATTTGGTATACTATCTTATGGTACTCTAACTTAGACTGCAGACCGTTTTTGGAACGGGTCAAGGCCCGGGGGGTCAGAGCCCCACATACAAAATTTTCTTAAGAACCACCTAATCTGGTATACTATCTCATGGTACTCTAACTTAGACGCTAGACGGTTTTTGGAAGGGGTTGGAGCCGGGAGGGTCAGACTCCCCCGAATAAAAACTTTTTCGTAAAATCTACAGTTTTCAATTTAGAACCACCAAATTTGGTATACTATCTCATGGTACTCTAACTTAGACGCTAGACGGTTTTTGGAAGGGGTTGGAGCCCGCGGGGTCGCCCCCCTCATAAAAATTTCGTAAAATCTACAGTTTTCATCTTAGAACCACCAAATTTGGTATACTATCTTATGGTACTCTAACTTAGACGGCAGATCTTTTTGGAACGGGTCAAGGCCCGGGGGTCAGAGCCCCCACATACAAAATTTTCGTAAAATCTAGTTTTCATTTCAGAACCATCAAATTTGGTATCATGGAACTCTAAATTAGACGCTAGACGGTTTTTGGAAGGGGTTGGAGCCCACGGGGTCGGAGCCCCCCCCCCCTCTCATAAAAAAATTCGTAAAATCTACAGTTTTCATCGTAGAACCACCAAATTTGGTATACTATCTTATGGTACTCTAACTTAGTCGGCAGACCGTTTTTGGAACGGGTCAAGGCCAGGGGGGTCAGAGCCCCCACATACAAAATTTTCTTAAAAACTACAGTTTTCAATTCAGAACCACTTAATCTGGTATACAATATCTTATGGTACTCTAACTTAGACGCTAGACGGTTTTTGGAAGGGTTTGGAGCCCGGGGGGTCAGACCCCCGAATAAAAACTTTTTCCTAAAATCTACAGTTTTCAATTTAGAACCACCAAATTTGGTATACTATCTCATGGTACTCTAACTTAGACGCTAGACGATTTTTGAAAGGGGTTGGAGCCCGCGGGGTCGGGCCCCCCTCATAAAAATTTCGTAAAATCTACAGTTTTCATCTTAGAACCACCAAATTTGGTATATTATCTTATGGTACTCTAACTTAGACTGCAGACCGTTTTTGGAACGGGTCAAGGCCCGGGGGTCACAGCCCCCCACATACAAAATTTTCGTAAACTCTAGTTTTCATTTCAGAACCATCAAATTTGGTATCATGAAACTCTAAATTAGACGCTAGACGGTTTTGGGAAGGGGTTGGAGCCCGGGAGTAAGAGCTCCCCCTCCCATAAAATGCCGCGTAAAATCTACAGTTTTCAATTTAGAACCACCAAATTTGGCATACTCTCTCATGGTACTCTAACTTAGACGGTAGACGGTTTTTGGAACGGGTCGGGCACGGGGTCAGAGACCCCCGCACATAAATTTTTTTCGTAAAAACTAAAGTTTTCAATTTAGAGCTACCAAATTGGGTATACTATATAATGGTGTTCTAAATTAAACGGTAGACGGTTTTCAGAACGGGTCGGGGCAAGGGTGGTTACCCTCCCCTACACACAAACTTTCGTAAAATCTATAGTTTTCAATTTAGAACCACCAAATTTTGTATACTATCTCATGGTACTCTAACTTAGACGGTAGAAGGTTTTTGGAACGGATCAAGGTCCGGGGGAAGACCGCTCCCACATACAAAATTTTCTTAAAATTTTTATTTTTCAATTCAGAACCACCAAATTTTGTGTCATGAAACTCTAACTTAGCGGGAGACGGTTTTTGGAACGGGTCGGGGCTCGGGGGTCGGAGCAAACCCTACTCCCCCTTCCCCGTACAAAATTTTAAATTTCCGTAAAACCTACAGTTTTCAATTTAGAACCACCAAATTTGGTATACCATATCATGGTACT
Source organism: Macrothele yani (assembly GCA_039090855.1). NCBI lineage: Eukaryota > Metazoa > Arthropoda > Arachnida > Araneae > Macrothelidae > Macrothele > Macrothele yani. The sequence goes on along the minus strand of CM077000.1, from coordinate 75,449,655 downwards.
CTAACTTAGACCGTAGACGATTTTCGGAACGGGTTGGGGCCCGGGGTTAGATCGTTCCCCCCATACAAAATTTTCGTAAAATCTACAGTTTTCAATTTGGAACAACCAAATTTAGTATACTACCTCATGGTACTCTAACTTAGATGGTAGACGGTTTTGGGAACGGGTCAGGCACGGGGTCAGGGCCCTTCCCATAAAAATTTTTCGTAAAATCTACAGTTTTCAATTTAAAACCACCAAATTTGGTATACTATGTCATGGTACTCTAACTGAGAATGCAGGCGATTTTTGAAAACGGTTGGAGGCAGGGGTTCAGAGCCCTCCCCCCATGCCAATTTTTGTAAAACCTACAGTTTCGAATTTAGAACGACCAAATTTAGTACACTCCCTCATTGTATTGTAACTTAGACCGCAGACGGAAAGGGTCGGTGCCCGGTGTGAAGGGGGCCCATTTAAAATTTTCGTAAAAATTACAATTTTTACTCTTAAGAACTGCATCCCAATACAGCACTCCATTACCGCACCTACGGTCTAGGTTAGAGGCCGTAGATAACAATAAAGTGAAAAAATATCCGGTTCATAATGTATTAAAAACACAAATTAATAAACGTTAGCTTTCACCACCAACGGTTGCCTTATCAGTCAGAAATACAATGTACTGTAAATAATGTAAATTCTTTTTTTGCTTCGTATAATTAAATTAACTAAATCAAAATATTTAAAATAAGTTTCCTGGAAATTTATGGAAATAGCTTTTTCATTCATTAACTTTCACCCGCTGAACTTGGTGATTTTAGAAATAGTAATATTTACCTGGGAAATACCGGGTACCCCTGCTAGTAAGAACTAAAGATAATGTTACACTTTTAGTCAGGTACAAAACAATAATTAGAAAACCCTAGGACTGGGCCTGTTTAGCAATTTTCAGTGTGCCGTGCTAATTTTCATAATGTTTTCATAGAAGTCCAAGATTTTTGCAATGCGCTTTTCTGAGGTTGGAACTATTAAGCAGACCCTAGGCCTAGAGATTTTTGATAGTTTTCAGTCCTCCGAGCTGATATTTATGTAGTTTTCATAGAAAATAAAATGAATTCTGTTTAAATGTTACTCGAGCACAAAGCATTAATAGCTACGCCCGAGACCTAGGCATATGCATTTACAGTAATTTTTATAATGCTGTGATTATATGAGGTTTGCATGACAAATCAATTTAAGAGTGTTACGCTTATCAAAAATTATTTAAAGGCCTAGGCCTAGCGGCCAATAATTAGCATTTGGTGCCTAAGTGAAAGCGCAACATTATTAACTTGATTTGTTATGCAAACCTTATAAATACGACCACAGCGATTAAAAGTTACTAAAGAGTCCTTGTAAGTAATATTTTTTGACCGAGTGCAAGTACAATTTACGAAATGTCAACAGGTCAAAATATCTAAAGTAACAATGAAATTTGGAATATTTCTTTTTTCTTTCTTTTTATTTCAGTTTTGACACTTGTATTAAGTTTTAAAAACATATATTTCTCCTATCGTATACCTTCATTGTGCTTTCAACAGAATTTCTTACCATGTTTTGGGTATTTTGTTTCGTGTGGTTGCAGTTTTTTTAATGTTTTGGGCATTTCATTTTGTGAAATCAATTTTACTAGAATATGCAGATTCTGTAGTTCAGTGGTTTGAGGAAAATTATGTTCTTGGAAAATTTTGTGGAAGCAGAAGAAACAATCCAAGCAGAAGCCCTCCGCTGTTCCTGCCAACAATTTGGTCAGTTAGTGAAAACAATTTATTTGGCTTTCCCAGAACACAAAACGAACTTGAAAGATTAGACAGACGCTGGAATACAATTCTGGGAGAGAAAAAACTGTGACTGTACGAAATAATCAGTGAAATTGCGAAAGAGCAGAGAACAACTATGGCTAAAATCGAAAGAGTGATAGCACAGATTCCAACAAATCCACCCAGAAGAGAAACGCTGGCAAGATAAAAAGGAATTCGAACTTCTTTGGTGCACAGAGACAATGTTAACATGCTGGACATTTTAAGAGGAATTTCATATAATTCTACCCTTTACTAAAATGTGCTGGCATTTCTCACTAATTGAATTATACCTTTTACTAACTTGTATTTGAATTTTTCAAGAATGTAATTCCGCCGAAGATGCAAGAATGTAAAACCAACGCAAAATTAAAAAAGACAAAATTTTCAAAATAGCATGTCAAAAACATAAAATGTTAAAAAGTAATCCAAAATGTGAAACATATAAAAATTCAAAATGCAATCCAAAATGTGAAACAAATAAAAATTCAAAATGCAATCACAAGTCACAAGCATTACAAAAATGCGAAACGCTATGTAACAAGTACAACACAAAATTAAAACAAATGCCAAAAAAAAAAAAATGCATACGCTTTGTAAAATGTACAAAATAAAATAAATGCCATATTCACAAGGATTTCATGACGAGTCATGTTAAAAATGAGCTTTTATTTAGACTTCAAATAATAATTACTAGCCTCTATACCTTTTTAAGTCTTTAATAAGTGCAACATCATTAACCTGACTTGTCATCAAACATTATCAATATGACCATAGCATACAATCACTTAAAAGACTTGTTAATGGATGAATTGAGGAATCACCAAGTTCAGCGGGTGAAAGTTAATGGCTGTTTATAGTTTTGTACTCGAGTAAATGCGCAACACAGTAAACTTGACTTTCTCTGAAAATTTTATGTATATGAGCACGGTTGATTGAAAACTGATAAAAGGGCTTAAGGCCTGTTTATTAATTTTTGTGCCTCAGTCAAAACGCAGTACCATAACCTTGGCATGTTATCGAAACCTTATGAATACGTCGGACTAAAAATTCCTAAAAAAAGTTTACGCCTAAGGTCTTGTAACTAAAGTTTTGTGACAGGGTAAAACTGCAACATTAATAACTTGACATGTTATGTTAACGTTGTGAATATGAGCACGGCGGATTAAAGATTTCAACAAATAGCCTTCGGGATTAATGTGTTGTAGCTGAGTAAAAATGTAACATTATCTTGATTTTCTATATAAACCAAACTACGTGCTGAAATGGCCCAACTATATATACGTATACTTCAACCATATACCGAAGCGCTGACAAGGTGAAAACAAAAGTGCAATTTTGTACGGTCTCCTAACATTTTATGGCCAGCCTACATGGAAGTGGACACCTTGATATCAAAAACATACTTTTTGTACGGTCCACAACAAATAGCAATGGACACGTCGCAATCTTTGGGGGGCGGGGGGGGGGGGTTAACGACCACCGTGATCAATTCAGTGGGCTATAAGCAGTCGGACATTCCCAATTTTGGGCCACTGGTTCCTGGGAAGGGGGACAGCCAGTGCCAGAAGTCAAGCACAACGTCCATGATTCACCGGGATTTGAACCAGGATCCTTCTCGACAAGTGGTCAGAAGCCAGCGCCTAGATCACTCCGCCGCCGTAGCGGCACACGTTGAAATGTATTTTCATACGGCCCCTAACGCTCTTATGGACATACTAGATTGAACTGGACGCAAATAAATCATTAATATAATTTGTACTAGCAGGGATACCAGTTATTTGCCAGGTAAATATTACTATTTGTGGAATCACCAAGTTCAGCGGGTGAAAGTTAATGAATGAAAAAGATATTCCTGCAATTTTCCAGTAAACTTATTTTAAATTTTTTGATTTAGTTAATTTAATTTTGCGAAACAAAAAAGAAAGAAAAAGGAATGGGAATACTTACCTTCTAGGAGACATCTATAGAACTGCCGTACATCTGGCGTGTGCTTCTGTGAATCCCGCGACACAGAAATGCAATGTACCTATGTGATGTCGCATGCATACGACTTCACATTGGCATTGATCATCAAAGGAATGGGAATACTTACTTCTAGGAGACATCTATAGAACTGCCGTACATCTGGCGTGTGCTTCTGTGAATCCCGCGACACAGAAATGCAATGTACCTATGTGATGTCGCATGCATACGACTTCACATTGGCATTGATCATCTTTTTCTTACCGTTTTGAATTTTGAATATCTGGAACTCTCTGTTTACATTACATTATATTTCTTTCTGATAAGCCGTTCGTTGGTAGTGAAAGCTAAACTATATAGATTTGTGTTTTTAATACACCATTAAACGCATATTTTTGCACTTTATTGTTATCTACAGTCCCTAACTTAGACCGTAGGTTAGTTAGTTGGTTGGTTGGTTGATGGTTTATGGTGCAAGGCCCTCAAAGGGCCAAAGAGCGCCTTAGAACGTAAATAGGGTATTCTTAAGAGTAAAAAACGGAACTTTTTACGAAAATTTTGCATGGGGCTACCTTGACCCGGGCCCCGACCCCTTCCAAAAACCGTCTACCGTCTAAGTTAGATAACCATAAGTAGTATACCAAATCTGGTTGTCCTAAATTGAAAACTGTAGATTTTACGAAATTTTTATGAGGAGGAGGGGCTCTCACCCCGGGGTTCCAGCCCCTTCCAAAAACCGTCTAGCGTCTAAGTTAGAGTACCATGAGATAGTATGCCAAATTTGGTGGTTCTAAATTGAAAACTGTAGATTTTACGAAAAACTGTTTATTCGGGGGGTCTGACCCCCGGGCTCCAACCCCTTCCAAAAACCGTCTAGCGTCTAAGTTAGAGTACCATGAGATAGTATACCACATTAGGTGGTTCTGAATTGAAAACTGTAGTTTTTAAGAAAATTTTGTATGTGGCGGGTGCTCTCACCCCCGGGTCTTGACCCATTCCAAAAACGGTCTGCTGTCTAAGTTAGAGTACCATAAGATAGTATACCAAATTTGGTGGTTCTAAGATGAAAACTGTCGATTTTACGAAATTTTTTCTGGGGTGGGGGCTCCGACCCCGCGGGCTCCAACCCCTTCCAAAAACAGTCTAGCGTCTAAGTTAGAGTACCATGAGATAGTATACCAAACTTGGTGGTTCTCAATTGAAAACTGTAGATGCCAGATTTGGTGGTTCTGAATTGAAAACTGCAGTTTTTAAGAAAATTTTGTATGTGGGGGCTCTGACCCCCCGGGCCTTGATCCGTTCCAAAAACGGTCTACTGTCTAAGTTAGAGTACCATGAGATAGTATACCAAAGTTGGTGGTTCTAAATTGAAAACTGTAGATTTTACAAAACAAATTTATTCGGGGGGTGTCTGACCCCCCGGGCTCCAAACCCTTCCAAAAACCGTCTAGCGTCTAAGTTAGAGTACCATGAGATAGTATACCAAATTTGGTGGTTCTAAATTGAAAACTGTAGATTTTACGAAAAAGTTTTTATTCGGGGGAGTCTGACCCCCGGCTCCAACCCCTTCCATAAACCGTCTAGCGTCTAAGTTAGAGTACCATGAGATAGTATACCAGATTAGGTGGTTCTGAATTGAAAACTGTAGTTTTTAAGAAAATTTTGTATGTGGGGGGCTCTGACCCCCGGGCCTTGACCCGTTCCAAAAACGGTCTGCAGTCTAAGTTAGAGTACCATAAGATAGTATACCAAATTTGGTGGTTCTAAGATGAAAACTGTAGATTTTACGAAATTTTTATGAGGGGGGGGCCGACCCCGCTGGCTCCAACCCCTTTCAAAAACCGTCTAGCGTCTAAGTTAGAGTACCATGAGATAGTATACCAAATTTGGTGGTTCTAAATTGAAAACTGTAGATTTTAGGAAAAAGTTTTTATTCGGGGGTCTGACCCCCCGGGCTCCAACCCCTTCCAAAAACAGTCTAGCGTCTAAGTTAGAGTACAATGAGATAGTATACCAGATTAGGTGGTTCTGAATTGAAAACTGTAGTTTTTAAGAAAATTTTGTATGTGGGGGGCTCTGACCCCCGGGCCTTGACCCGTTCCGAAAACGGTCTGCCGACTAAGTTAGAGTACCATAAGATAGTATACCAAATTTGGTGGTTCTAAGATGAAAACTGTAGATTTTACGAAATTTTTTATGAGAGGGGGGGGGGTCCGACCCCGCGGGCTCCAACCCCTTCCAAAAACCGTCTAGCGTCTAAGTTAGTTTCATGATACCAAATTTGATGGTTCTGAAATGAAAACTAGATTTTACGAAAACTTTGTATGTATGGGGGGAGGGGGGCTCTGACTCCCCGGGCCTTGACCCGTTCCAAAAACAGACAACCGTCTAAGTTAGAGTACTATGAGATAGGATACCTGATTTGGTGGTTCTGAATTGAAAACTGTTAAATATTAGTCACTGTGTGTATAATATAATGTAACAAGATGCCCTTCTGAGTACATTTAGCGTTATTTCCCCTTGTCACTGAATACTTCTGTACATATGTTGTAAATTTTGAATGTAGCATCACTGTTGCATTTCTGTGAATTAGTACCTAATGTTCAATCTTTAGTATGGCAGTAATGCTTAATTGGAATTTGTGCATAGTATAGAATCATGTCTTGCCCTGTCTACAATACTGTAGGTAAACATTTTCGTTTGTATCGCTCGTGCTTTATTGTCTACCTCTCCTTCGCCCTACGTGGCGAAATAATTCTTTTTATGATTTTAACAATATTTTGTTTTACGTTTCACTGGAACTTTCCAGCTGATGTATATACCGCTGTATTTATTGGCAGAATTCCATTGTCATGTACATAGAAATGTTATTTTACTGAAGAATAAAGGCAATTTTGAAATGTAGTGTGGGGGCTCTGACCAACGGGGCCCCTGACCCTTTCCAAAAACCGTCTAAGTTAGAGTACCCTGCGATAATATACCAAATTTGGTAGTTCTAAATTGAAAACTATATCTTACGGCAATTCTGTAGGGGGGGCTGTAACCCCCCCCTTCCCTCCTCTCTGCAACCGCTTCCCAAAACCGTCTACAGTCTAAGTTAGAATACCACGAGATAGTATACCAGATTTGGTGGTTCTGAATTGAAAACTGTAGATTGTGCTCCGTGAGTTTTGTTTGTATTTCAAGTATTTAGGTTACTAGGATAACTAGGTTTGTGCTTACCTCCACTATAAAGGTTTGGAGATTCGTTTCGGACATCTCCCGAAGTGGTGAGTGCCTTTTTTCGTTTCTTATCGTCGTGTTTAAAATTCCTACCGAGCTGGTAGAAGCCTACTTATCTCGGCGCCATTAAAATGGCGTCATCCGGTGGTGTTGTCAACCCTGACATCACTTCCGGTGATCACGGCACTTTGCCCAGCGGTGGCGTTGTCACGTTGCCCTCCGGGTCGACGTCAACCGTTGGCGGCGTATCTTTTTCCTCCCCTGACGTCACTATTACAGCTCTTGCCCCAGCTGCTTCTCATATAGTGAAAGTTGACGTCATGGACACTATGGATGACGGTGCTCCTCTGCCTTCAATGGATGGCGATGCTCCTCTGCCTTCAATGGATGGCGGTGCTCCTCTGCTTTCAACCTCCACTTCTACTGCTCCTCGTTCCTATTCTTCAGCGGTAACTTCCCAAAGGCTTCAGCCCAAGTCTAATTCCATGCGAGCGGAAGCCGCAGCTTTAAAACCTCATGTGCGTCGCTCTGGTAATGAGGTTGTGCTCGAAATTCCAGTGGATTCTCCAGCAGGTGCCTCTTTCACCACGGCTACTGAGTTGGGTGTGTGCTTTGAGGCGCTGCCAGACACACCACTCAAAATGTACTCAACTGCTCTAAAACAAAAGTTCTCTCCGTCAGCGATACGTCATATGTCGCGCAGAGGGCCGAGTGTCATTGTTTATTTTTTTCATGCGGCAGATGCTACCTCTGTCTTACAGACTGGGCTGGTTGTTGGTGATCACCAATTATTTCCTGAGCCTGTCGCCCAGAGACCAGTAACGGTCTCGATGTACCCAGTACATCCTGAAGTCACAGATGCTATGCTTTGTGCTTTTCTTATGCAATCCGGTCGTGTTGTGGGTAACATTACCACACACTCCGCTGCTCCAAAGGACGAGGATGATCGTTCGATTGAAAGTGCCCGACGAGTTGCGCGAGTAGTATTCTCTTCGGATGAACATATCAAGTCTTTTCCTACTCTCTTCACTGTAAAATGTGGAGATCAAATCCGACGCATCGACGTTTTAACCTCCTTTCATTGTCAGACTTGTAAGGCGTATGGCCATCAACGTAGTGAGTGCTTCCGCCGCCCTGCTGTACCTCAGTCTTCGGGACCAAACGTCACTCGTGACAGCCCTGTGTCGTCCACCCCTACCGTTTCTAAGGAGGTGTCTTCAGAACTTCAACCTGCTCTGCCATCGGGCCTTCCTCCACGGGGTTCTGCCCCACAATTGTTGACAGAGGACTTTCCTCATCTGGTACCGACAGCTCCGCCCACGTACCTTGCAGCTCCAGCTAACCTGACTGCTGACCTTCATCTTCCTTCGGATGAAGACACTCCAAGTACAGTTACTGACATGGACTGCCCTACTGCTAGTGACACTTCTGGCAATCACTCTGACCCTACAACTACCAGCAAGCCTGCTCGACGGGAGTCCTGGAGTGCTCCGCAGACTCCGCTCCCCTCCTCGCATCGGTGCTGCAAGAGGTCGTTCTGTTGACTCATCTTCCCGCTCCTCCTCTCAACGTCGTACTTCGCCACGAACAAGTCGACACCCTGCTGTGATTCCAGGTTCTAAGACTCCACCCCCAGTGCTTTCCCTAGATTCTTTTCTCCGATACCTAGCTGAAGCGAAGGCGGATATACCGGTAGGTCCGCTTTCTCTTCATAAAATATATGAAGTATTATGCTCTCATAAACATCCTAGATTCTTTAATCAGTTTGTTGCACGTCATTTGCTTGATCTTCCTACTGTTCTAACCCAAGTTTCTAGTGTGATATCTGTGTATCGAAATCTTGTGCTTTCCTATCCCGATCTCAAATTTAGTGTTGACAGAATGAAGAAGCAAGCGAAGAAAATAACAGATTCCAGCGCACGTGCGTGTCGACCTGGGAAGGACCTACCGATTCAAGGTGGTCACACTTAACTGCAGAGGGTTCTCTGCTTCTCCTAGAAATGCTCTAGTGTATGAGGACTTGGCGCCTCTACACGCAGATCTTCTCTTGCTCCAAGAGACCAATTGCTCTGCTACCACTTTGTTCTCTCGTTGGCGGGCTTGGCCCTACGATTTTCACCATGCTTATCGAGTTGGACGGAATGGTGGCCTTGCACTTGGGATCCATCACCGCCTACTCCCTCTGATTTCGACGCCAGTGATTCGTGCCTTACATGTGGACAACCTCCAGGTCGCTGTCTTTTGCATTGAAAACGTGACCTATCATGTTTTTAACATATATGTCCCCTGTGATGAACGTCTGTTACCTGATCTTCTCTCCACACTCCGTACAGAGCTGTCATGCATCCCACCGTCTGAATACATTCTCATCGGCGGAGATTTCAATTGTACGTTGTTGCCGGCCCTTGACCGCAATTCAACCGTTGGAGAATACCGCAGACAACGTGTATTACAGATTTCCCAGCTAGTTGATGATTTTCAATTGGTTGATGCGTTCCGGCATCTACACCCGTCGGAAATCTCTTTTACCTGGCGCTCTTCCATCCATGGCAGCACTACGGCAGCACGGTTGGATAAATTTTATGTTTCGACTGCTCTTCTCCCGTCGATCGCAGCTGCTGCCCATCATCCTTCCGCCGCTTCAGACCACAGTATTGTCAGTCTGTCGGTGTGTGTTTCGCCTTCACCTTCAAGGACTCAACGAGTATGGACTTTTCCGGACTCGCTCCTGGATGATCAACAATTTTGTGTTGCTGTGCGTGAGTTCCTCCGAAGTCGTCAGCCCCTTCTTGATACTACGTCCGACGCGATGCAACTGTGGCTCAGTGTCAAACATGACTTGGTCCTTTTTGTACGGCGCTACTCCCATGCCTCTCGGAATGAGAGCGATATGAAAATTGCGAATCTACGTGCTCTATTGTCGATGCTCTCTCTTGATGATCCGCAATACCCCGGCTATCTGGCAGATCTCCATGCTTTGCTTCTTCCTCGCGCATCCGATGCAGCCTGCAGGATGCATTTCTTGCATCTCTCCCCTACAGCTGATTCTCACGATTACTTAACCGCCTTGGAATCTCAACATCGTTCTGCTACATCTTTGCGTCATCTTCGCCTCCAGGATGGTTCCATCACTTCGAACCCATCGAAGCTATGCACTTTCACCAGACAGTATTTCATCGCCAAGTACAGTGCGGTAACGCAGTCTTCATCCTCATTAGCTTCTCCTCTTCTCTCCTCTCTTCCTCAGGTCCCCTCTACTTTATCTACTTCTTTACTCTCTCCTTTCTCTCTTCGCGAACTCCGCGAGGCGTTCGCTACTCTCAATCCTCATGCCGCTCCTGGACCTGACGGCCTTCCTCTGTCCTTTTATCGTGCTTTTCTACCGTGCCTTCTGCCTTTTCTGTCTGCGTGTTTCTCGTCTGCTTTTTCCTCTCCTGCGTTACCGCCCGACTTTACTTTGGCACACACCATCCTCCTTCCTAAGAAGGGTGACCTCTTGGATCTTGGAAACTGGCGCCCTATCTCCATCCTAAACACTGACTATAAGTTCTATACAAAACTCTTATCCCGTCGCCTTAATTCTGTTCTCTCTTTCGTTATTTCTCCTGACCAGACATACACTGTGCCTGGTCGGACTATTTCCACTAACGTTTCTCTTCTCCTTCATCTTCACTTCCTCGCTCGCTCTTTTTGTGAACCTCTTGCCTTCCTCAATCTGGATCAAAAGTCCGCTTTTGATAACGTTTCTCATTTTTATCTCTCTGTTGTCCTTTCACAATTTGGCTTTCCTCCTACCTTTTCTTCCGCACTCTTGGCCCTTTATCAGGGAGCTAGTTTCCATGTTCGAGCGGCCACATTTCTAACCGCTCCAATTCCGTTTAAGCGAGGCATCCGGCAAGGATGTCCGCTCTCCGGCCAGCTATTCGCTCTCGCTTTTGAGCCTTTCCTGTTAGCAGCCCGAAGATCACTCCTGGATGTTCTACCGCCGACAGTGGCTAGTACTCGTCATCATCGAATAATTTTCACCGCCTATGCTGATGATGTGACCTTTTGCGTCCGGGATGAATCTCAATTTGATCGCCTGTATTCTGTATATCAACAGTATGTTGCATTATCTGGAGCAGCGCTGAATGCCACTAAAAGTACTGGCTTATGGTGCGGGGCTTGGGCTGCCCGCACTGATGCTCCTTGGGGTGCGCAGTGGACAGCCACTACACAGAAGATCCTCGGTGCGTATGTCGGATTGCCCTTGGCTTCTGCATCTGCCACCTGGACTGCTCTTCTTCCCCGGATACAACGGACTGCTGCCTACTGGAGTAAGGCCCGCCCTTTCACATCGTTCCGTCAACGAGCAGCCGTTGTTCGTCGACAACTTATCTCTCTATGCGAATACTCTTGGATGTCGACGGTTGTGCCCGTGTCACAAATGATGACCATCACTCGCCTCTCAACTTCCGTCATCTGGTCTTCACATCACTGGGTTAAACCTGCCACGCTTCATCTGCCAGCCTCTTTGGGTGGCATCCAGCTTCCTGATCCAGCATTCCTTTATAAAACTCATCGCATTATTCATTTCATTCGCCTTGCCACTTCAACTGTTCCGTCCCTTACCACTACCTTGAATGTTCTAGCTTCTTTCCGTGACCCATCTTTCACCTTCCTACTGTTTCTGAAGATGGATGCATACTCTCTTCTCCCGTCCCACCTCCCTCCTGTCCTGCGAGAGGGCCTTTCTCTCTTTCGTTCGCTTCCTCTTCTCCGTTCAATTCCTTCTTCAACTCTTGATCTCCTAGATGAACCTCTCTTCTTCTCTTCTCTTATTCACCCTCCTAACCTCCCTTACTTTTACTTTCCTCATTGGATCCGCTCTGGTGTGATAACTGTCCGTTCTCTCGTAACTTCTGATCTAACCTGGAGACCTCTTTCTTCCCTGTTTCTATCTCCAACCATTACTCTTGCTAACGAATATCTTCTTCTTCGCACAGCGCTTTGGAGCCTCTTTCCACTCCTCGCTTCACCTGATGGTCTCTTCTCGGTCCCCTCTGCTCCTCTTTCCCTACCGTTCTTTCTCCTCATTCGTAGCTCCCCGGTTCTAGTTACTTCTCTCTCCTCCTCTTCTCTTTATTGGCTTCTTCTTTCCCCTCCCGCACTTCCACTTTCTGTTCATTCTGCTCCTCCTTCTCTCCTCCCTCTTGAACTCAATGTCCATTGGCAATTTCTTCACCTTCGTCTCCCCGCCCCATCAGTACTGTTTCGCATGACCCTTCTCACCTCTCCGCAGTGCTCCTTTTGCCCTGAAGTCAGCGACGTCCAACATCAATACCTATTCTGCCCCGTTCTCCTGCCAGTCCTAAACACAGCATTTCGTCTTGCTGATCGAATTTGTGCTCGATCGTTACCATTTCTTGCATATGCTTGGCTACTCCAAACAAAGCATCCACCTACTCACTTGCCTCCTGTGTGCCGTTATATTTTTCTTCTTGTGAAGTTCACTGTCTATGCTTTCCATCTTCAACAACGCTTCCCCGCTCTTATTCCACCTCCTCAGGAGGCAAGTGCTATCATTCGGAGACGCTTCCTAGCACGGTTAACCACTCGCCTCCAAATGGAGCACTCTCGTGCTGCCTCAACAAACACCGATAGCGTTTTTCAATCCACTTGGGCCCAATCGGCTGGGTGGTTCCATATCCACAATTTGCAGTTACATCTCAACCTATAAGTGGGATTTTTGTTGTCGCCCACGTTCACTGTAACAAATCATGTTTTTACGTATTAATTTTGGTGCTTCGCTATTTGTGATTTTTCTGTTTTAATGTGCCATTGAAGATAGCTCAATATGTTTCCCATGTTCTCTTCGATAATGTTGGGTTTTATGTTGTTGTATATAATTCTTCCTTCTGCACAGTTTACTGCCCACGCAATGTCCCCTTCATTATGTTGAATATTTTTTAAAATATTAGTCACTGTGTGTATAATTTAATGCAACAAGATGCCCTTCTGAGTACATTTAGCGTTATTTCCCCTTGTCACTGAATACTTCTGTACATATGTTGTAAATTTTGAATGTAGCATCACTGTTGCATTTCTGTGAATTAGTACCTAATGTTTAATCTTTAGTATGGTAGTAATGCTTAATTGGAATTTGTGCATAGTATAGAATCATGTCTTGCCCTGTCTACAATACTGTAGGTAAACATTTTCGTTTGTATCGCTCGTGCTTTATTGTCTGCCTCTCCTTCGCCCTACGTGGCGAAATTTTTTATGATTTTAACAATATTTTGTTTTACGTTTCACTGGAACTTTCCAGCTGATGTATATACCGCTGTATTTATTGGCAGAATTCCATTGTCATGTACATAGAAATGTTATTTTACTGAAGAATAAAGGCAATTTTGAAATGTAGATTTTACGAAAATTTTGTATATGGGGGGCTCTGACCAACCGGGCCCTGCCCCGTTCCAAAAACCGTTTACCGTCTAATATTTTTAGTGCCAAAGAAAAACGTAATATTCCTATCCTGTCTGCGTGGCCAAACTTTATAAATTTGATCAGGGAGCAAGACGTTCGAAATCGTACGTTTTCCTGCATTCGTTTTGTATGTAACCAAAATCTGTAAACGCGACGAATTGACGTAGTCGACGAATTGACGTAGTCGACGAATTGACGTAGTCGACGAATTTGTCCGCGACGAATTGACGCAGTCGACGAATTGACGCGCGACGAATTGACGCAGTCGACGAATTGACGCGCGACGAATTGACGTAGGCGACGAATTGACGCGCGACGAATCGTCGCAGTCGACGAATTGACGCAGTCGACGAATTGACGCACGCGACGAATTGACGTAGAACCTGTTTGAAGTCCGGAATTTCTTGTTATTCATGGGAATGGAGTGGGTGTGTTTCATGGCTGTTTATATTCTTGATTCTAAAGTACGACGTATAATTGGACTGGGAGAGGCCGGTTGGTCAAGCCGCCGTATCGCCACGCATTTGTCCCGGAGCTACACGGCAATAGGACGATGTTAGAGCCAATGGGTTGAGAAAGGCACAACCCAGCTCTAGGAGGGCAGTGGACGGCCGAGGGCAACAACAGAACGCGAGGATCGCGCGATTGTGACAGCCGCACCAACAGAATCGAATTCGTCACTCTCATTCAATTGTGGCCATGATGGGTCGTCTACAGGTACGGGAGTTGCCATCTTGGCCTTACCAGATGACTTGCAGCTCGAGACTACATTCGAGGAGGCCACTCCTCTGCCTATAGCTGACCAGCGAGCATCGCCTGCACCCGTTGCAGTGGTGTCGGGCCTAATCAACATGGGATAGTATCCAGTGGCGTCGTATTGTCTTCAGCGATGAGTTACGGTTTCCACTTGGCGCCGATGACCAGCGCATGCGTGTCTGGAGATGAGCTGGCCAGGGTACTGATCCTGCCTTTACTGTGGAACTGCACACAACTCTCACACTGGGAGTGACTGTCTGGTCAGACATTTCTTACGATAGTCGGACAACCTTGGTAGTCCTCCGTATCACCCTCACAGTTCAACGGTACGTCGACGACATTCTACGACCCCCTGTTGCCCTCATGTAAGGTGTCTTACCCAAAAATGGAAACGGATCACGGGTCAACGGGTCGACAAGTTCTTGCGGGTCCAACGAGTCGAGTCAATGTGTTCCTGACCCGATTTTGACCCGCTTTTTATTCTCGTTTTATTTTTGAAAAGAGGAAAATATATTCCTAAGAGAAATGCGCGTTGTGGAATTCCATAGTCGATACTGGTGCCCACGGAGTGAATAATGATTTGCCATTAAAAAATATTGTCGTCTCTTTCTTAAAGCAACGATAATTTCCACCGACCGACATCAGACACACCGACACCATATCGTAAAAAGGTACTTCCTTTGCGTTCTTTTACAGTGCGACTGTTCAGGGCAAGGTAGGAGCAAACGCCTGTGACGTACCTACCAGCAGGACGCACACGACATAAAGGCAGATAACAGTCAGAACGAACGTCCGCGTAGCGTAACTCAATTGGTAGAGCGACTTATTCCGGAATCAGGGGACCCGGGTTCGAGCCCCGGCGTGGACAAAAATGACGGAGAAATTTACTTCGTTACAATGGCTCCCGAACTTTCCAGATGACACGGCCGTTCAAAATCTCGCAATGGTGTGATGTTCTTTCCACACCACGAAACAAGAAAAATCAGAGAATACCTTCTCCAGCGCTTCGAAAAATAAATGTGTGTGACGTTGCATTCCACACACCAGATTGACTGGGAGTTCTCAAGTACGTGCTTCAGCGGATGGCTGCCTACGGCGATTCATGGTCACGGCTGACCCGTGGGCCATGCCCCGGCCCTCTTTCGGGGGGAGATGTGACGTACCTGTCAGCAGGACGCACACGACATAAAGGCAGATAGCAGTCAGAACGAACGTCCGCGTAGCTCAATTGGTAGAGCGACTTATTCCGGAATGAGGGGACCCGGGTTCGTGTCCCGGAGTGGACAGAAATGACGGATAAATTTACTTCGTTATACGCCATTCGCCTGCTTCTCAACTGATTCACTCTCTCCGTGTGAAGTTCACTGTATGGCTAAGACTTAGTTTTCACATCGCATCTTTTACATTGACCATTCAGAGGTTTTCGATTGATGTGCTACCATCCCGTACCCATGACATGCCATGTCGAAATTAACTCCTTAATTGTTAATATGAATGGATTTAATATTAAAGAGGTTGAGAAAGGCGTCGAGGCCAACAAATACGTGCTTGTTGAAAACCACAAGGGGAAGAGAGAATGCTGGAATTTGTTTCGTCTCATTAAAGAACCGGTGAATAATTCTGTGTTGTTTCGTTTTGCTTGTTGTTCAAAATGTAAAAAGTGTATAATTACAAAGAAAGATGTCGACGGTGTAATAATATAATATGGAACCAAAAATCCAACGGACCACATGAAAGTGTGTGCACCTCCGTCAAAGCGTGGAAATAGTGAACAATCTAAATACGTTTAAAAAAATACATTTGTGCCTTGGTAAACAACGATTCCCATTTGTAATATACTCCACGGTCACGGTCATAGTCAGCCATTACTTCTGAGTTACGGAAAATAGTGGCACTAAAAATGGCACTAAAAGTTACTACATTTTATTATTAAAAAAGGATTTCAGTTATTAAATATCAAGCA
Source organism: Macrothele yani (assembly GCA_039090855.1). Taxonomy (NCBI): domain Eukaryota; kingdom Metazoa; phylum Arthropoda; class Arachnida; order Araneae; family Macrothelidae; genus Macrothele; species Macrothele yani. The sequence goes on along the minus strand of CM077000.1, from coordinate 75,433,467 downwards.
GTCATCGGAATTAATATATATATATATATATTACGTTGTGACGTGCCTGCCCCGCAGAACGCACATGAGATGAAAGGCAGATACCATCGAGGGCGTACGTCGGCGTAGCTCAGTTGGGAGAGCGACTTACTCGGGAATGAGGGGGACCCGGGTTCAATGCCCGGCGTGGACAAAAATGACGGAGAAATTTACTTCGTTATAACGTTTATAAGTATATATGTATATAAATTGAGTTTAGAATACATAGTTCAAAGTAGATTTGTCTGGGTCAGTTACGGGTCCGAAATTTTGGACGTTTCCAACCCTGGCCTTCCTCGCAGGACGCACATGATAGTGAGAGCACATGTCAGGTTAGTATAGTGGATATCACTCGTAAATCTGGAGAGTTGTGGGTTCGAACCCCGCCCGTGACACAGAAGTGATGGAGAAATTTACTTCGTCATAAATAGCGTTAGAAAGTTAAGCTGAGCCGCCCCGGTGGCGCAGTGGTCTAAGCGATGGCTTCTGATCATTCGTCCGAACGGGGTCCGGGTTCGAATTCTGGTATGGCATGGATGTTGTGTTTGTCTTACGGCACTGGCTCTCTCCCTTCCCTGGAACCAGTGACCCTAAATTAGGAACGGGTGACTGCTTATAGCCCATTGAGTTGCTCACGGTGGTCGTTAAACCTCAAAAAAAAAAAAAAAAAAAAAAAAGTTAAGCTGAATTTCGCGTGTTCTGGTTACGCCGTTTTAAAGTTGATAACTAGTGAATAGATAATGATAGCGATGACCTCAGCACGGCATTCCGTAGCTAACGGACGTATATGATAAACCAAGATAAAGTAGATTTAAAATTTATTTACCTTTTGTTAAAAATGAAATAGGTGACAAAAACTTGGAAATGTGGCAAAAAAACAGGGAAAATTACTATAAGAACCGACGAAAGTTTAAGAAACAGCTAGAGACGAACGAGAGTAATCCAAAAACGCCAGCTAAGTCATCAACCGAAAGGTCACGGGAATGTAGAGAGCGTCAAAAGTCTGCGCGCCAGGATGCGTTTAACCAGAGTTCGACTATAGGGCCACAAACTTCCACTTCAAATGTACAAATTGAGCCTGAACAGCAAGAACAGATGAAGATTGAAGTCATTGATCCAAATTTTTAAATTTTCACACCGAGCGTGGAATACCAACGTACATAGTCTTCACAACTTCGCTAGATAATGAATGTATTACGTCACAAACCTTTACACCGCCGATGCATTCTGAATCTAGACAAGAACAAGAGCAACAACAAGAAGAGTTCATTAGGCCAGAGACGTGTCGCCAAATTTGTAACAAGGCAACTAAGAAGTTTCAAAAATTGTTTCTGAAGAACTATTTCTTCAGAAGCAATTTTAGCAATAACTACTGAAAACGATGATACTACGCCTTCTACTTCTACTAACATTAATTTATAATCAGCATAAGTTACTATGAATTGTATATACTGTAGTATAACTTGCTTTTAAGTACATAAAGTAAGACATTTCTTCCGTTTTATTTCTTAAAAAAATTATATCTGAAAAAAATCAAAGTGGCACAGTACCATTTGGGCCGCAACCTACAACGTAGGGCTACGTCAACTGTCCTTCACTGAATACTTTAAAGACGTAGAACTAGTGAGATAATGTCATGAAATACTGACAGTTGAATACTGTAAGGCCATAGAACTAGTGAGATAGTGCCATGAAATAGTGACAGTTTAATACCTTAAGGACGTAGAACTAGTGAGATAGTGCCATGAACTAGTGACGGTTGAATACTTTAATCACGTAGAACTAGTGTTATAGTGAAATAGTGAGAGTTGAATAATTTATGGAAGTAGAACTAGTGAGATAGGGCCATGAAATAGTGACAGTTGAATACTTTAAGGACGTGGAACTAGTCAGATAGTGTCGTGAAATAGTAACAGTTGAATACTTAAGGACGTAGAACAAGTGAGATAGTGCCATGAAATAGTGACAGTTGAATACTTTAAGTACGCACAACTAGTGAGGTAGTGCCATGAAATAGTGACAGTTGAATACCTTAAGGACGTAGAACTAGTGAGATACTGCTATGAACTAGTGACGGTTGAATACTTTAATCACGTAGAACTAGTGTTATAGTGAAATAGTGAGAGTTGAATAATTTAAGGACGTAGAACTAGTGAGATAGGGCCATGAAATAGTGACGGTTGAATACTTTAAGGACGTAGAACAAGTGAGATAGTGCCATGAAATAGTGACAGTTGAATACTTTAAGTACGCACAACTAGTGAGGTAGTGCCATGAAATAGTGACAGTTGAATACCTTAAGGACGTAGAACTAGTGAGATAGTGCTATGAACTAGTGACGGTTGAATACTTTAATCACGTAGAACTAGTGTTATAGTGAAATAGTGAGAGTTGAATAATTTAAGGACGTAGAACTAGTGAGATAGGGCCATGAAATAGTGACAGTTGAATACTTTAAGGACGTGGAACTAGTCAGATAGTGTCGTGAAATAGTGACAGTTGAATACTGTAAGGCCATAGAACTAGTGAGATAGTGCCATGAAATAGTGACAGTTTAATACCTTAAGGACGTAGAACTAGTGAGATAGTGCCATGAACTAGTGACGGTTGAATACTTTAATCACGTAGAACTAGTGTTATAGTGAAATAGTGAGAGTTGAATAATTTATGGACGTAGAACTAGTGAGATAGGGCCATTAAATAGTGACAGTTGAATACTTTAAGGACGTGGAACCAGTCAGATAGTGTCGTGAAATAGTGACACTTGAATACTTAAGGACGTAGAACAAGTGAGATAGTGCCATGAAATAGTAACAGTTGAATACTTTAAGGACGTACAACTAGTGAGGTAGTGATATGAAATAGTGACAGTTGAATACCTTAAGGACGTAGAACTAGTGAGATAGTGCCATGAACTAGTGACGGTTGAATACTTTAATCACGTAGAACTAGTGAGATAGTGAAATAGTGAGAATTGAATAATTTAAGGACGTAGAACTAGTGAGATAGTGCCATGAAATAGTGACAGTTGAATACTTTAAGGACGTGCAACTAGTCAGATAGTGTCGTGAAATAGTGACAGTTGAATACTTAAGGACGTAGAACAAGTGAGATAGTGCCATGAAATAGTGACAGTTGAATACTTTAAGGACGTACAACTAGTGAGGTAGTGCCATGAAATAGTGACAGTTGAATACCTTAAGGACGTAGAACTAGTGAGATAGTGCCATGAACTAGTGACAGTTGAATACTTTAAGGACGTAGAACTAGTCAAATAGTGTCGTGAAATAGTGACAGTTGAATAATTTAAGGACGTAGAACTAGTGAGATAGTGCCATGAAATAGTGACAGTTGAATACTTTAAGGACGTAGAACTAGTGAGATAATGCCATGAAATAGTGACAGTTGAATACTTTAAGGACGTGGAACTAGTCAGATAGTGTCGTGAAATAGTGACAGTTGAATACTTAAGGACGTAGAACAAGTGAGATAGTGCCATGAAATAGTGACAGTTTAATACTTTAAGGACGTAGAACTAGTGAGATAATGCCATGAAATAGTGACAGTTGAATACTTTAAGGACGTGGAACTAGTCAGATAGTGCCATGAAATAGTGACAGTTGAATACTTAAGGACGTAGAACAAGTGAGATAGTGCCATGAAATAGTGACAGTTTAATACTTTAAGGACGTAGAACAAGTGAGATAATGCCATGAAATAGTGACAGTTGAATAATTTAAGGACGTAGAACTAGTGAGATAGTGCTATGAAATAGTGACAGTTGAATACTTTAAGGACGTGGAACTAGTCAGATAGTGCCATGAAATAGTGACAGTTGAATACTTAAGGACGTAGAACAAGTGAGATAGTGCCATGAAATAGTGACAGTTTAATACTTTAAGGACGTAGAACTAGTGAGATAATGCCATGAAATAGTGACAGTTGAGGTAGTTCCACGTTGTAGCTTGGAGCACAGTTGCTACTACGGCCCTTTGACTTTTTTCTTGAACTTACAATTTTTATGGATATAATCGTAACTTTCTCCATACACACTTTGTACGCCTTCTACTAAACAGCAACACGAAGGATCTAAATCCAGAAACGTTGTTTACTCCTTTTCAATCAGCAGCTAATAAACGCGGAAAATGTACGAACCACCTTTTGATTGGAAATGCGATATTGCTCAGCAAATACAATTCCGTTTCCTCCGATTTCCAACGATCTCTTCATGTCATCAGCCATTCCATTGCCGCCGGTAAATGTTGTGTCTTCCTGTTTATTTCCTCGCAAGCAATTTTGATGATGTCGTCTCTGTGATTGATTGCGTTCCTACTACAGAACTCATAGTGGAGTGAATTTTGTGTGCTCCGCAAAATGCCGAAGTCACCAGACTGACGGAATTGACGATCGCAAACGGGCATGCATATAAAAATCTACGAAATGGCATTGTGGCACAAGACTTGTTCTCAGTAGAACATGAAAAGTATTTCTCGCTGCCTGACAAAAATAGAAAGACTTTCGAAGATCAATATCTCGAAAAGTTCCTTTTCTCTATTATTATGATTGCGAAGATCTCCGATTGACATTTTTACCGTAGCTGTACGAGCATTCCTATTTCTTTCAACTACGCTAAAACTAAGTTGAGCTGCTAGAGTACTGTGTATTTGTACGACTTTCCCCATTTCATTTAGAAGACGTAGCAATGGTTTTGTTGTGACATTTACTGCTGTTATGAGAAATTAAACTCCCAGTAGCGCATAAAAATTGTAACGTATCAGGAGATGTGACGTACCTGCCCGAAGGACGCACACGACATAAAGGCAGATAGGAATCAGAATAAAACGTCCGCGTAGCTCAATTGGTAGAGTGACTTATTCCGGAATGAGGGTATCCGGGTTCGAGCCCCGGCGCGGATAAAAATGACGGAGAAATTTACTTCGTTATAATGGCGCCCGAACTATCCGGATGACCCGACCGTTCAAAATCTCGCATTGGTGTGATGTTATTTCCACACCGCGAGATAGGACAAATAAGAGAATCCTTTCTCCAGCACTTCGAAAAAAAAAAAAAAAATAAGGGGGAGATGATGTAACGTACCAGGAGATGTGACGTACCTGCCCGAAGGACGCACAAGGCAGATAGGAATCGGAATAAAACGTCCGCGTAGCTCAATTGGTAGAGCAACTTATTCCGGAATGAGGGGACCCGGGTTCGAATCCTGGCGTGGACAGAAATGACGGAGAAATTTACTTCGTTATAAAATATAATGGAATACGAGAGAACTGCAAATATCAAAGTGAGTGACTGTTTCTTTTGTTTAATTAGTGTGCTTTTTCCGTCTACTCCTTGAGAGTTTCCTCTACAGGGTGTTTCAAAACTAATGGAACAAACTTTAAGGGGTGATAGAACCAAGGCTAGAGCTCTAGACTTGTGATAGAACACACCGAAACAAGCACTTTTCGTCCTAGAATGCATTGTCGCAAGCACGCGGACGCTGTCTTTCGCAACAAAAAGATAGGAATGGCACAATATATTAAAACAAAGCTTTATTGCAGACGAAATAAAAAACAAAACGTCACATCACAAAATTGCATCAAATTTGCAAACATTAGTAAGTAAATATTGAAACTAATTACATTTACAACAGCTGCTCAAAAGGACGAGAGCCACCCATGAAACACGCTTCGCTTCGTCGATGTAAAGATGCCCGTATGTTGTGGAAAATACCAGGCATTTCCCCGGACAGCTGGAGCAGCGACAGAAAGTCTGGCAACGAATTCCTCATTGGAATCAATGGGAGTGTCGTACATTACGGACTTGAGATGTCCCCATAAAGAGAAATCCAGAGGTGACAGATCTGGTGATCGTAGGGGCCAAGCGATGGGTCCACCTCGACCAATCATTGACCTGGAAATGTGGCGTTCAAGTAATCAAGCGCCTGAAGGCTAAAATGAGCTGGCTCTCCATCATGCTGGAACCACATTTTACGGCGCACGGCTGCTGGTACATGCCGAATCAATTCAGACAAGACTTGTTGAAGGAAAATAAGGTACGTCCTCCCATCCAGACGTTGCGGTAGAAATGTGGGTCTTTGCGTTGCGAAAGACGGCGAGTGTGGGGAAACGGAAAGCGCCCTCTAGCGCCTAACTGCGTAACTTATAAGCAAAATAAATAAATAAATAAATAAATAAATAAAGTTTGACCTTTAAAATCAAAACAGTACTTTTCTTAAATGCCGTTCGCCTCGTTCTAAGTTCGTGTCATTGTCCCCTTCGTTCTCAAAGGCTTCTTCCAAACTAGCCTTTCGCGAAGTAAACATGCTTTTAGTAAACATACTTTTCCTAATTTCCACTGTTTTATTCCAGAAGTTAAGTTTGGGCTTCTCACTTTTTGATAAAATAAAAATTTTTGTTTTTAATAATTTCACTTATTTAAAATCAATTGCGGAAAGACCGGTAATAAAAATAGGGGGTGGGGATTATAAAAAATAAGGGTTCCAATCTTCCAATCCAAGTTCCAACTTCTACTGCATTAGTTAGAGAAGCTGAGAAAAGAAAATTTTTTGCCCAAGTGGTGTTGATACCTGCCCAGTTCATTGGGATAGGCGCGTATTGCCCACGGCGGCTTGGGGGGAATATTGATACAGGGACGATAAAAGAATGACTTCGCACAATACGTCAAATGAAATGAAAACCTCACCGTCTATGTACGATATTTAATAAAATACGAATGATATTTACAGTTAAAATACCCCACTAGCACTTTTCGGGGTAACATTTATCCCATCATCAGGTGGAACAGAGGCAATGTAGTACTCCTTTATATAGTAGTGCAACGATGCATTATGGGTATAAGTCATCAAACATCTCATGGGTCGTGACTGTTGCCATTATAACAGTGCAACGGGTATAATTTCACAAGTTATTAGCGAAACATATCAATACAAGGGTTCGTTACAAATACAAAATTATGACCAATTTTATATATTGTTGGAATTGTTAATATATATTACTATAATTTAAAGTTCATAAAGGTGTACTGGATTGCATCTGTTCCACCTGATGATGGGGTAAATGTTACCCCGAAAAGTGCTAGTGGGGTATTTTAGCTGTAAATATCTTTCGTATTTTATTAAATGTCGTACATAGACGGTGAGGTCAAAACCTGGGGAATAGGCGATATGTGTCTTTATTAACCCTTTAACTGACTGGAACGAATTAACTCAAGGCTGAAGATCAACTCCTACGAATATATTTGCTGTCTAAAAAAAAAAGACTGCAACAAGTTAACCTATGCCTCAGAAAACCTTAGCTTTGTTGTTCAAAGATGTTTATTTACGGAAATGATTGACCCTAATCCTTTCTGGGTGGTTACCTGCTAAAAGGGGGCCACGGGTGGCCTAGTGGGCAACTTTCGTGAGTGCCACGGAAAGGAGCTCAGTTTCGATCCCAGGCAGGTACGAACGCTCGATTCACTAAATATCCGCCGTGCTTCAGATGGGCACGTTAAGCAGTCGGACCCCGGGTACTGTCCCCCCGGTAATAAATAAGGGCGTCTTCCTCCCACTTTCTACTTCGCTTCCGTGTAACTTTCCTATCGGGCACTGTAGCCCAAATCTCCTAGCTTCATATTTCTAAGGGTTGTTTAAGACCTGGGGTCATGCACTCCCTTCCTAAAATCCTCTACATATGATCATGATCACCTGCTAATAGGGGGAACCTAGGAAAGACGTTTACCTACTAAAAAGGAGACGAACCTACGAAACGAAAAACGTTTTAGTCACAAGTTTCTTCCCAGTGGCATGATGCCCGTGTCAGAGGGACTATTCCTTCCCCATTACGGCTGAGTCATGGAATAGAGAATATAGGACTAGGGGTGATATCATCTCACGATGCGAAGTTTATGGTCCGTACCGCTGAGATGACTGGGGGACTGAAATGGTTTTGCCGTAGTTAACCCGACCGCTTTGTGAACATTTCTGTTTGGAAAGTGCAGAACAGTTTGGGCTCTATATGGTTCAGGTACTTCGGCCGCTTAAAGGGTTAATAAGATGTTGTGTAGTCCAGGGTGAGTTTTTTACTCAGGGTGGACACTGTCTGACAGTGGTGTCCAGCCTGGCTAAAAACTCGAAGAGGTGTGGAATCAGTTAAAGAAAGATGGAGAAAAATTACAGCGATACTTTTGGCTAAGTCAGTGGTTGTCAGTACGTAAATCTGTCACGCGATCCCTCACGAAGATCTGAAAAAATGAAAACTTAATGCCAGATTGGTACCCCATCGTTTTCAATGGCCATTCATCGATCTGTTTTGATCTACTGGGCATTGCAGCTGAGGATCCTGATTTTTGCTCCAGAATTACTGCACAAGATGAAACATGATACCTGCAGTGTGACACACAGACCAAGCGACAAAGCGTTGAATGGACAGGTACCTACTCACCGTCGACCAAGGAAGCCCGCATGCAACCGTCCAAGACAAAGAGGACACTTTTGATTCGAAAGGTATAGGCCACAAGGAATTCGTACCAGTGATTCAAACGGTAATTCAGGTATTCCACAAGAAAGACGCATGACGTTTTCGCAGTAATTTCCGTGGCCGTCATCTCCAGTTATGGGAATCTGGGAATTGGTTCTCGCTCCATGACAACGCAAGACCATATGTCAGTCCACCATCGAATCCCTATGTTGCCACATCCGCCGTATTCCCCTGATTTATCGCCCTGTGACTTCTTCGTGTACCCCAGGGTAAAACGGGCACTAAAAGGACAGTATCATGCAGATAGTGCATCTATGCATACAGCCGAGAAAGAACAACTTGCGGGCATCTCGAAAAGTGCTTTCCAGAACTGTTTTCCGGAGCCTCAGAAACGCTGGAAACTAAGTTGATTCGGAAGAGCGGTATTTTGAAGGTAATCAGTATTAATTGTGAGTATGGTACGTTTTTATATTTTTTATTGAGTCCGTCGCACAGTGGTTTCAAATGCAAATCTAGCTGATCAAAAGGTATATTTGTTGTAGCTTCAAATCAACTTAAAGCCGTACTGTAATCCTAAATAGTTGTGTAGCTACGACTCACAATAAGTTTTACAAAAGAAATAATTGGGTCTTAGCAGGAGCACGTAGATGTCACGTGTTTAGTGCAACCATTGTTTTCTCCTTAGCATCGTTGCCTTCGGAACTACGATCTGTGTACACGTAATTTATTCTCGATCCTATTCGGGTCTTCGGTGAATAAAACTGCAGGTATCTGCCTACAGTTTTGGTGCATTTTAAAACTTTAACATTGTGTTATTTAGTTCTTACACAGTGTGGCAAAGAGTTTTTAAGACTGGGTCTGTAAAATGAAATACAAACAAGAAATTATTATTTGTTTTGGTTTGCTATTCAAAATAAGTCCCTCCGGCTTCAATACACTTGTTACAGCGATTTAATAATGATTCAAATGCCTGTTCCAGTTCACTTTGTGGAATTGCCTCCAAAGCACGCGTCGAAGCTGTTTGTATGGTCGAAATATCAACAAAATAACACCCTTTTAACGTCATTTTAAGTTTTGGAAATAAAGAAAAGTCGCAGGGTGCTAAATCAGGCGAATACGGTGGATAATTCAACACACAGACGTTATTTTTTCGCCAAAAATCTATAAACAAGAGGTGAGGTGTGACTGGGTGCATTATTGTGCAACAAACACCAACTGTTTTCATCCCGATACTCTGGACGAATGCGACGAATTCTGCCCATCAAACGCCTCAAAACATTTAAATACAACTCACCAGTAATTGTTTGTCCACTTGGAACAAATTCTTTGTGGATAATACCCTTACTATCGAAGAATGTAATGAGCATTGTTTTGATTTTCGATGGAACTTTTCTTGTTTTTTTGGCTTGTGGTGAGTTTTTTGACTTCCATTCCGCACTTTGTCGCTTTGTTTTAGGATCATATTGAAAACACCATGTTTCATCACTTGTAACAATCGATTTTAAGAAGTTTGGATCATTTTCAGCGGCTGAAATGATGTTATTGCAATGTGCACTACTCCTTGATTTTTGTTCATTGGTTAACGTGTGTGGGACAAATTTAGCACAGACTTTTGTTTTGCCCAAATCTTCATGCAGGATTAAACGTTCGAATCGTTTCTTTGTTGATGTTTAAATACTCTTCCATCATTCTTAGCGACGCACATCGATTGTTTGCCACGAAATCACGCACTTCTTCAATAATCGCAGGTGTCCTAGATGAGCTTGGTCTTCCGGAATGCATATCATCTTCTAGCGTCTCTCTTCCGTCCAAACAACGTTTGTGCCACAGGAAAACATTTGATCTACTTAAACAAAACTCACCGTAAACTTGTTTCATCATTTGGTACGTTTCGGAGGCACTTTTACCAAGTTTTGCGTTAAATTTAATAACAGCCCTTTGTTCCCATCTTAATAATTCAGCATGAAAAACATTTTACTTCTCTAATGAACGGCCGTTTCGTTTGAGTTTCTTTAACAACTGCGCAGTACTTTTGGCATAAAGCAAGCAGATAGTCACGGTTTTTAACGCATTCGCAATTACACTGGTGGCACCACTGTAGGCTGAAATCTAGCGCCAGTCTTAAAAATTTTTTGACGCACTGTGTATGTTCATTAGTTATAAGGGACGCTTTCCATGAATTTTTTTAAACATGTACTTGAAGTAAGAGGCTTGCAAAAGCAAAGGCCATAAAAGTTCGTTGTGAAAGTATATTCAGCGTTTAAGTTAGTCATTTAGGTATGTAATTATAACTGTTTTATGACCAACTTTAGCAAACTTTTATTTTATTAATATTTTAGTGATGTGGGACGGAATTCCAAGAAGAGAGCCGTTTGATGTTTAGCGGAATGAAAAAAATATTTCAAGGAGATTAGCCTGTGTGTGTGTGTGTGTGTGTGTGATTATATATTGACTAAATATGGCTTGGAAGATCCCGAGGGACATATTCGTGAACTAATGCAGAAAAAAAGAGCTGAATTTTGTAAGAAACTTAAAGAACGGTGGACTAACTATCACTACGTATTGAAAGAATTCTTACGAAAAAACAGTGATTGGTTGAGTGTTAAAATGTCTTTTTTAGAAGAAGACAGTGCTCAAGAAAGGAAAAACATAGGTCGTCCACGAAAGTTGTTGTTCCATGAGTGTGCCGGTATTAGTCGAAAAAGGAAATTGAAACCATTGTTGGAAACACACACTGTTGGTGAGATTGTTCTTATTGCAGAAATGGGTTTGCGATCTGCAGGAAGGAGTGATGCAGCACAAATAATAAAGCAAGCATCAAGTTTTTCCTCAGAAAAGGCCACGAAAATAAAGAAAGCCTATCAATCTCCAAGTAACAAAGCGCCCATTAAAATGACATGTGACGAAACATTAGCCTTTTTCGTGGATAAAAAGCTTACAAAGGAACAATACATCTCTATGCGTCAGATAGGCATAGCTCATAATGCTGATATTTTCCCAAATTATCATATGCTTCTTGAGGCAAAAAAGCGATGCTATCCAGAAAAACTGGAGATCGCGTCATTGCTTGATCAGACTATACACCGTTTAGTGTCAGTACAGCTGGAGGTGTTACAGCAAGTGCGAGTAGGCAGAGACACACTTCCAACACTTAATATGGTTAATATAAATTATAAGTGGTAGTATATGCCACAAAGTGCGCATAAGATACTTATCCATGATCCACAGTTGCTAAAGGAAGCCGTACTTCCAGTTGGGATGATGTCTGAGGAAGCTCAAGAAGCCCGGAATAAGGACTATAAGAATTTCGGGGAACATCATACTCGTAAATTTTGTAGAGCCGATACAATGACGGACTTGATGCACACGCTTTCCTCGGACCTTCCTCGGACTTTCCTCTTACTTTCCTCGGACCCGATTGTAAGCAGTCTTCGAGTCAAACGTCAAAAGAGAAGTAAAAGTATATCTCCTGATGTACTGAGACTACTCCAAGATCCAGGTGGCGGCGATGATGATGATGTTGTTGGAAAATGAATAGATGTACATCTCTCTGAAGCCTGTAAATATTTGAAATGTGTGATTTGACCACAATTGGTGTTCTGTTTAAATCCAATGAATTTGTTATTTCTTTTAAATAAGAACGAAGACTTAAAAAATATTTGCACTAAATCTTACAAAACTATACGAATATTTCGTTGATATCTTTAACACAATAAGAAAATTAATTGAAAATGCAACTTGTAAATTCGTATAAAATTCTATGACAATCTGTTTTATAGGAGAGGAGTTATTAATTTTGATCAGCTAGATTTGTGTTTGGAACCACTGTGCGTCGTGGAGCTTTTGGGATGTAAGTTGTACATAGCCTTGCGGTTTTTACCACATATTTTGTTAAAAAAGATCGTGCTTATGTTGTCGGTTTGTCCTTCCGTCCGTCTGTAGACACCATATCTCTGCAACTATTAGTCCGATCTCAAAACTTCTTTTTGCATTGGGAAGCATGAAGTGTGCGAATGATGATCCTTTGCTTCGTTTTTTTTTTTTTTTTACGATGTACAATTGCACATGCAGATGATATCGAATTCAAAATACATTTTATTCCATATCTTTGCTTCTAAACATCCCATTGAAAAATTCTTTTACCTTTCGATTTCACTTCCGTCGTAGAGTATTTTAGCAAGTCACTTTTTTAAGTTACGTATAGATTTTCCGCTAGGGGGCGTAAAAGTGAATTGCGTTTCCCCCGATATCTCTACTTCTAAAACTCCGTTTTGAAAATTTTTTCTTCAGCGAACACAGCTCCTGATGGGAAATTTTCTATATATAATTTCTAATTTTTGGTAAAGAACGATTTCGTCCTATATAATTTCTAACTTTTCGTAAAGAACGATTGCGTCATATATAATTTCTAACTTTTGGTAAAGAACGATTTCGTCATATATAATTTCTAATTTTTCGTAAAGAACGATTTCGTCATATATAATTTCTAACTTTTCGTAAAGAACGATTGCGTCGTATATAATTTCTAACTTTTGGTAAAGAACGATTGCGTCGTATATAATTTCTAACTTTTGGTAAAGAACGATTGCGTCATATATAATTTCTAACTTTTGGTAAAGAACGATTTCGTCATATATAATTTCTAACTTTTCGTAAAGAACGATTGCGTCGTATATAATTTCTAACTAAAGAACGATTTCGTCATATATAATTTCTAACTTTTGGTAAAGAACGATTTCGTCATATTTAATTTCTAACTTTTCGTAAAGAACGATTGCGTCGTTTATAATTTCTAACTTTTGGTAAAGAACGATTTCATCATATATAATTTCTAACTTTTGGTAAAGAACGATTTCGTCATATATAATTTCTAACTTTTCGTAAAGAACAATTGCGTCGTATATAATTTCTAACTTTTGGTAAAGAAAGATTTCGTCATATATAATTTCTAACTTTTCGTAAAGAACGATTGCGTCGTATATATTTTCTAACTTTTGGTAAAGAACGATTGCGTCGTATATAATTTCTAACTTTTGGTAAAGAACGATTGCGTCATATATATTTTCTAACTTTTGGTAAAGAACGATTTCGTCATATATAATTTCTAATTTTTCGTAAAGAACGATTGCGTCGTATATAATTTCTAACTTTTGGTAAAGAACGATTGCGTCGTATATAATTTCTAACTTTTATTAAAGAACGATTGCGTCATATATAATTTCTAACTTTTGGTAAAGAACGATTTCGTCATATATAATTTCTAACTTTTCGTAAAGAACGATTGCGTCTTATATAATTTCTAACTAAAGAACGATTTCGTCATATATAATTTCTAACTTTTGGTAAAGAACGATTTCGTCATATATAATTTCTAACTTTTCGTAAAGAACGATTGCGTCGTATATAATTTCTAACTTTTCGTAAAGAACAATTGCGTCGTATATAATTTCTAACTTTTGGTAAAGAACGATTTCGTCATATATAATTTCTAACTTTTCGTAAAGAACGATTGCGTCGTATATAATTTCTAACTTTTGGTAAAGAACGATTTCGTCATATATAATTTCTAACTTTTCGTAAAGAACGATTGCGTCATACATAATTTCTAACTTTTGGTAAAGAACGATTTCGTCACCAGGGAGCGTAAGCGCTAATTTCTGCTTCTCATGTATTTGCCACAAAATCTGAGCTTCTGAAATCTCGACTGAAAAAATTCGTTCATGGACCGATGCCACTGACATCGATAAACCTTTTCGGAATATTTTCTTCTTAAAAGATTACATGGTTTCTCCTCCAGGGGGCGTACATGTATATCTTATTTTTGTCAATATCTCTGCTCCTAATGGTCCAATTTAAAAAACATTCCTCCTTTGTTGGATAGTTTCCGGTGCGACTTATTTTTCATATAAATTCAAAATTTTTAAGTAATTAAAGGAGTTTCTGCTACTGACATTAACGTAAACTGCGTTTCTCCCAAAATCTCCGCTTCTAAAATTCCGATTTAAAATATTCTTTCTGCACCAGAAGCAGCTCCTCATGGGAAATCTTTTGCATATAATTTCTCATTTTTGGTAAAAAAATAGTTTGGCCACCAGGGTGCGTAAATCGTAACTTCCGCTTCTGATATATTTGCAGCAAATTCTAAACTTCCAGAATCTCGATTGAAAAAATTAGTTTGTGGACCGATACCACTCACGTCGATAAACCTTTTCGGAATATTTTCTTCTTAAAATAATATATGGTTTCTCCGCCACGGGGCGTAGATATATATCTTATTTTTGCCAACATCTCGATTTCTAAGAGTCCTATTTGGAATGTTCCCTCTTTGTTGGATAGAGTTTCCGGTGCGAAATGAATTTCAAACAATTCTAAAAATTTTAAGTAACTCATAGACATTCCGCTAGGGGCGTAAATGTAAATTACGTTTTCCCCGCTATTTCTGCAGCTGAAACTTTGATTTGAAAAATTCTTTCAGTATCGCATACAACACCTGATGGGAAATGTTTTTCGAATTATTTATAATATTTGGTAAAGAATTTGTTAGCCACCAGGAGGCATAAGTGTTAATTTCTGCTTCTGAAGTATTTGCCGCAAAATCTGAGCTCCTGAGAACTCAACTAAAAAAATTACTCCCTGGACCGATACCACTAATATCGAAAAACCCTTTGAGAATACCTTTTTTCTTAAAATAATGCATGTTTTCCTCTCGAGGGGACGTAGGCACATGTCTTATGTTTGTCGACATCTCTGCTTCTGAAAGTTTGATTTGAAAAATTCTTTCTCTGTTGTAGAGCGTGCTTTTGCTGCGAAATGTTTCTCATGTAATTTCAAATTTTTCTTAACGCACAAGTCTGCAACAAGAGGGCGTAAGCTCACGAATCAATTTACAGCAATACCTGCGGGATTAAAAGCCCGACTGACAAACTTCTTTCTTCGGTCAGGTACTACTGTTTTCCATACCGGTTCCATTGACTTTGAATAGCTTTGATAAATTTAATTCGCGTCAGATCGGATTCAAAAGACGTGCTCATTATACCGGAAAATTCGGTGTCATCTTTCTCGCTCTTTTCTGGCCCTGGAGTCCAGGCTTCCTTAGTTGGGCACTTCTGATAACCCATTACGTTCCTCGCAATGGTCGTTAAACTCACAAATAAAAATAAATACGCTATCTACCAACAAGTAACTGGACACCTGTGAAAGGAAAGGAAAACGAAGTTTATTCACCTTCAATAGTTGGTGGAACCTCCACGAGCGGCGATTACAGCTGCGACCCTCCGGGGCATACTCTCAACCAGGCGTTGTACGACGGCTGGCGGTATTTTCTTCCACTCGGCTTGGGGAAGACAGGTCAGTTCCTTCACCGATTTCGGACGGTGGGTGCACCCCTTAAGTCGACGCTCCAACTTGTACCAGTGGTGTTCGATAGGGTTAAGGTCCGGGCTCTGCGCAGGCCAGTCCATTCGATTAACCCCATTGTCAGCATACCAAGCCATGGTGGACCTCACAACATGACAGGTGGCATTGCCATCCTGAAAGTAACATGGGTCCACCCCGTAAAACTGCCACAACGTAGGAAGCGCATGGTCATCCAAAATGATGCAGTAGGTCTTGGCGTTGAGTCTACCAGGAATTGCGACCAAGGGTCCCGTGCCATACCAGGAGAAATACCCCCATAACCCTGCCATACGAACGGCAGAGGGTGAACCTTGATTCTTCGCTCCAGAGAACCTGTTTCCACTGTTCAAAGATCCACTGTCGACGTTCTTTGCACCACGTTAGCCGAGCAGCGCTATTGGGTTTGGTGATCACAGGCTTGTGGGCGGAGGCACGTCCATGATAACCGAGCAGATGGACTTCCTTACGGATGGTATTTATCAAAAGAACACTCCCAGATGCCTGTTGAAACTCCTCGCGGATGTGGCCTATCGATTTGGCGCGGTTCTTCCGAATTTTTCTGGCCATCACCCGACGGTCTTTAACTCCCATTTTTGTGAGTCTGCTGGGTCGTGGCACATTCCGACAGTCACCTCTCATCTTCCACTTGCCAATCACGTAGGCCACTGTCGATTTTGGGTACTTCAACTCGCTGGATATGTCACGTATGGATCGGCCATTTCTGTGATACCCGACGATTACACCTTTCTCCAAATAAGAGAGTTCCGAACTGCGTGGCATCTTGCATGCGACTGGTTGCGTTGTTGTTTCCCACACGATATTTAACGGCGGTGGCCGTGACGTGTATCAGGACCGCAGATATCGTCGATTGCAGGGGTGTCCAATTACTTGTTGGTAGATAGTGTATATTCAACTCTATCCTGCAGATATTTTTTATTCCCGGTGATTTCACTGTTGCCACGTGGTAGGTGGTTAACGATTTCCTTTAAAAGATCGGTAGCTGAAGTATTAAGAAAATATTTTCTGTCTTTCCTTTTACAAATCATGTATTTGAGCCGAGCACTCCAAAGATTAAACTTTATATTTCACCCTTGATATAGAAGTAGTCTGGAACGAATTCTGAGTCACGTGTTGTCCATTTTCGCCATAAGCTGTCATTCAGGTGTTCCCTGTGTGGAGGTACGTTTTACCAGTCTTTTTTCCAAGCTCCATTTCCTATGCCTCTTTTCTAAGTCTATCCTTTTGACATTTTCCCTTGCCGATCAGTAAGTGCAATTTTTCCATGCTTTCCTGCTGTATGTAGACACTAAATGCGTTTTTTTTTTCTTGTTTTTTTTTTTGTTCTCCTTTTATATGTTTGTCTTCAGCAATCCATTTCCACTATTAAGCAAATAGAGATTACTTCTAAGAACTAATGGATGATATGTTTTCGTTAGTTATCTTGATTAAACATCCAGGATGTAATACATATCGCGCTCTGGTACAATGACTAATGCTAGTAGTGTATATAGTACAGTGTGTCCCACTCGCTACGTTACACAAGTTTTTATTAATAACATCGTGAATAATTACAGTAATCGAATTATATTTGGTAAGAACATACTTTTATCCATGGAAAACAGAATCGTATCATAAGAGATGTTAAAAGTGTCCGCTCTGTGTAGTCCAACACACAGGTACACTCTGTGTAATCCAGGTACAACCTGCACTATGCACAAACTCGGGGGAAAGTTCATATTATCAGGATTTAAACAATTTCGAACGTGGTATGAGAGTCGGCGCCCGAGAGATGGGTCACCCCATCTCAGAAATTACCACGAAATTTGGATATACATGAACAAATATTTCAAGGGTGTACCTGGACTACACAAAGTCAGGGGAAAGTTCCTATTATCAGGATTTAAACAATTTCGAACATGGTACGATAGTCGACGCCCTAGAGATAGGTCACTCCATCTCAGAAATTACCACGAAATTTGGATATACATGAACAAATATTTCAAGGGTGTACCTGGACTACACAAAGTCAGGGAAAGTTCCTATTATCAGGATTTAAACAATTTCGAACATGGTACGATAGTCTACGCCCGAGAGATAGGTCACTCCATCTCAGAAATTACCACGAAATTTGGATATACATGAACAACAATTTCAAGGGTGTATACCTGGACTACACAAATTCAGGGGAAAGTTACTATTATCAGGATTTAAACAATTTCGAACATGGTACGATAGTCGACGCCCGAGAGATGGGTCACTCCATCTCAGAAATTACCACGAAATTTGGATATACATGAACAACAATTTCAAGGGTGTATACCTGGACTACACAAATTCAGGGGAAAGTTCCTATTATCAGGATTTAAACAATTTCGAACATGGTACGATAGTCGACGCCCGAGAGATGGGTCACTCCATCTCAGAAATTACCACGAAATTTGGATATACATGAACAACAATTTCAAGGGTGTATACCTGGACTACACAAAGTCAGGGGAAAGTTCCTATTATCAGGATTTAAACAATTTCGAACATGATACGATAGTCGACGCCCGAGAGATAGGTCACTACTTCATCTCAGAAATTACCACGAAATTTGGATATACATGAACAACAATTTCAATGGTGTATACCTGGACTACACAAATTCAGGGGAAAGTTCCTATTATCAGGATTTAAACAATTTCGAACGTGGTATGAGAGTCGGCGCTCGGGAAATTGGACACTGCACCTCGGAAATCACCACAAAATTTGGATTTACATGGCCAACTATTTCAAGGGTGTACCTGTACTACACAAACTCAAGAGAAAGGTTAGATTATCAGGATTTAACCAATTTCGAATGTGGTATGATAGTCGGCTCTCGGGAAATTGGACACTGCATCTCGGAAATCACCACGAAATTTGGATTTACATGGCTAACAATTTCAAGGGTGTACCTGGAATAAAGAAACTCAGGGGAAAGTTTAGATTATCAGGATTTAAACAATTTAGATTATCAGGATTTAAACAATTTAGATTATCAGGATTTAAACAATTTCGAATAATGTGGTATGATAGTCGACGTCCTAGAGATGGGTCACTCCACCTCGGTATTTACCGCGAAATTTTGATTTACATGGTCAACAATTTCAATGGTGTACCTGGACTACACAAACTCAGGGGAAATTTTAGATTATCAGGATTTAAACAATTTCGAACGTGGTATGATAGTCGGCGTCCTAGAGATGGGTCATTCTATCTCGGAAATAAACACGACATTTGGATTTACATGGTCAACAATTTCAAGGGTGTACCTGGATTACGCAAACTCAGGAGAAAGTTCAGATTATCAGGATTTAAACAATTTCGAATGTGGTATGATAGTAGGCGCTCGGAAAATGGGACACTGAACCTCTGGAAATCACCGAAATTTGGATTTACATGATCAACAGTTTCAAGGGTGTACCTGGACTATACAAACTCAGCGGAAAGTTCAGATTATCAGGATTTAAACAATTTCGAATGTGGTATGATAGTAGGCGCTCGGAAAATGGGACACTGAACCTCTGGAAATCACCGAAATTTGGATTTACATGGTCAACAGTTTCAAGGGTGTACCTGGACTTACAAACTCAGCGGAAAGTTCAGATTATCGGAATTTAAACAATTTCGAATGTGGTGTGATAGTAGGCGCTCGGAAAATGGGACACTGAACCTCTGGAAATCACCGAAATTTGGATTTACATGGTCAACAGTTTCAAGGGTGTACCTGGACTATACAAACTCAGCGGAAAGTTCAGATTATCAGGATTTAAACAATTTCGAATGTGGTATGATAGTAGGCGCTTCGAAAATGGGACACTGAACCTCTGGAAATCACCGAAATTTGGATTTACATGGTCAACAGTTTCAAGGGTGTACCTGGACTATACAAACTCAGCGGAAAGTTCAGATTATCAGGATTTAAACAATTTCGAACGTGGAATGACAGTCTGCGCCCGGGAGATGGGTCACTCCACCTCGGTATTTACCGCGAAATTCGGATTTACATGGTCAACAATTACAAGGGTGTTTCTGGACGACCCAAACTCAGGGGAAAGTTCAGATTATCAGGATTTAAACAATTTCGAATGTGGTATGATGGTAGGCTCTCGGGAAATAGTACACTGAACCTCGGAAATCATCACGAAATTTGGATTCATATGGTCAGCAATTTCAAAGGTGTTCCTGGACACGATCAAAGTCGCTCTGATCAGCACATTTACCCATGTTTGATGATTGCAATACAGTGTTGGGAAGCCCTGATATTCGCCTATTTATCGCCTGCGTTCTGTTGAGGTCTGCGTAATGTTTGCCCATATCAAGAGCCAATCTCTCATAACTCCAATATTTTGTCTAACGCGTGTAGGTCTTAAACAATGAGCAGCTTTTTACACCTTCTATAGTAAAAAAGTAGAATTGATTTTGATAGTTGCGATTCTGAAAGCAATACAAAATATCAGAGGAAAGAACGGAGCAAATAAATTTTTCTTTGACATTAATTATGCACCCCTCATGTTATTTAAGAATTTCTGTTTCTTTCGTTCTCCTTTCTCCAGTTGCTTGATGTTGTGAAATGTCAGGAATTCGCCTCCATCGAATTTTAAAGATCTGGCGAGGAAGAAAATTGTAAACCTTGACAACTTTTCTTCTTATGCCAAGTTCAGCTAGCAGCCCTGTTAAACACCGCTTCGAACGAATTCACGTCTGAATATCACGAGCGGGACCGCCTACGTTGCTAGGCTACTAGACGCTTTAAATCATTTTCTACGAACCTCACTTTTCTCCTCTTCCTTTCTTTCCTTTTGTTTTTTATTTTTTTGAAGATTTACCTGTAAATCTTTTACATCCGAGAACTACCGGAGTGTCAACTGTGATATACAAATGTCACGGTTTAACACTTCACACTCGCTCGCGCCGAAGAAATGTTTCATGTTCCTTCTTCTTCTCGCGGACAGAAATTGAATGAAAGAACTGCATCGACAGTAAACATGTTCATAATTCAAGAGCTCTTACACAAACGGGAACAAAATTTTATCCGCCGCATAGCACGCATGGTTTGAAAAGAAGAAAAGTTTAACTGTGTAAAATATTTGCAATTGCTTTTTGGAAAATATCTGCATTTACCTTGGGAAAGAGGTTTCATGTATCTCAAAACGATAAGTCAAGAAAAATTGTTCTTTCTTAAGTTCTTTGAATCATTACGGACATTTTTGTCCGGTTTTTAATAACTTCTCAATCATTAAATGAAAACACTTCGTCCATCCGTTCCTGGAGGAGAATCTCCATGTTTCAAAAATCCTTTTTGCATCTCTTTCAGCGAATCACGCAGATAATTTATTCACATTCAAATACACTGACGGAAAAAAAATCCCAACACAAAGAAAAATTGTGTTAGATAAACGACAGTTGGTAGGCGGTGAGAGTACATCTGTAAGATGACGTCTATGCAAATTTCGCGCTCGGCGCATACGTGTGGTGCTAGTAGCGCCCCTCGGAACATGCAAAGCAGGTGTGCTGTAAATACGCGCCGTAACGTTCGTGAGCGTTAGTTATCGTTGAGATTCGACGTAGGGTGTTGATGTTAGTCAAGAATGCCTTTAAGAAGACGAAGAAGCCATTATCAACAGCTCACGGAGTTTGAACGAGGTCGTGTAATAGGGCTACGAGAAGGTGGATTTTCTTTCCGCAATATTGCAGAACGACTTGGCAGGAATGTAGCCACTGTGCATGATTGTTGGCAGCGGTGGTCAAGGGAAGGTACTGCCTCAAGAAGACCGGGTTCCGGCCGGCCACGTGGCACTACTGAGATGGAAGACCGCCGTGTCCGGCGTATGGCCGTGGCGCATCGTACCGCGTCTGCGGCAGCAATTCGAGCTGCAGTTTCCACTACAGTGACACAACGAACTGTTACAAATCGGTTACTTGAAGGACAGCTCCGAGCCAGACGCCCTGTAGCGGGCATTCCCCTTACTCCAAACCACTGCCGTTTGCGACGTCAGTGGTGTCAGGCTAGAGCTCATTGGAGGACGGAGTGGAGATCTGTTGTGTTTTCTGATGAAAGCCGGTTCTGCCTGGGTGCCAGTGATGGCCGTGTGTTGGTTAGAAGGAGGCCAGGTGAGCGCCTGCAACCAATCTGTCTGCGGCTGAGACACACTGGACCTACACCTGGAGTTATGGTCTGGGGAGTAATTTCCTATGACAGCAGGAGCACTCTCGTGGTTATCCCACGCACCCTGACGGCACAGTTGCACCTCGGTCTGGTGATTCAACCTGTTGTGCTGCCATTCATGAGCAGCATTCCAGGGGGTGTTTTCCAACAGGATAACGCTCGCCCGCATACCGCTGTTGTAATCCAACATGCTCTACAGAGTGTCGGCATGTTGCCGTGGCCTGCTAGATCACCAGATCTTTCACCAATCGAGCACGTATGGGACATCATTGGACGACAACTCCAGCGTCACCCTCAACCAGCATTAACCGTCACTCTAATGACCGACCAAGTGCAACAGGCATGGAACTCCACCCCACAAACTGACATCCAGCACCTGTACGACACAATGCATGAACGTTTGCGTGCTTGCATTAAACATTCTGGCAGTTACACCGGTTATTAATGTACCAGCATTTCACATTTAAAATGGCTCTTCTCGTACTTACATTAAGCTGTGATCTTGAAACCTCAATCGATTAAATATGTTACCTATACAAATGTATGGCCGCCATTTCATTCCTCTACAACTTTTTTTTCCTTCAGTGTATGTCTGCTGCAACTAGATGAAAGCCCGTCAATAATGACGGGGGAAAATGAAATTTACGATACAGAAATTATTGACATTTATTTAATGAATTTTTGAGTTCCACGTCAATAGATGACGACGTTAGCTCACAGCTTTCTGAAAATTTCCCGAGCAGTCGGTTATGGAATTTGATACGACGGGCTGTCTGTTTGTTATGTGTTTTGTAAAACATTTAGTCTCTATTTCGTCAGCACTTCCTTGTAGACAACATTTTTCGTGTACACTGAGTGTGAACCCTTTATCAATTTTCCGTGTTCTTTTGCGTGAACTAGTTTTATCTTGACGTTGCTACAGGTGGCTAAACACCGCTTCAGGTAGTGAACCAAAATTCCTGAAGTAAAGTTTTTCGTAGCCGCCTCTGTGGCGCAGTGGTCAAAGCGATGGCCTCTGATCATTCGTCCGAAAGGGGTCCTGGTTCGAATCCCGGTGAGGCATGGATGTTATGTTTGTCTTACGGCACTGGCTCTTTCCCTTCCCTGGAACCAGTGACCCTAAATTAGGGACGGATGATTGCTTATACCCCACTGAGGTGCTCACGGTGGTCGTTAAACCTCCAAACAAACAACCAAACAAATGTTTTCGTGTCTCTAGAGTTGACCGTGTGACGTAACGCACCTCTGACGTAATGTGAGAATGATTTGGATTAGATGACGTCACACCAGCAGCTGTGTTCTTTGTTGTTATCACAACAAAACAAAGTCGTATACGCGTGGACTGTGCGCCTGTTGGTAATGACGTCACCAACACGAAAACACGAAAAGCTAAGCGAGACGTCCCAAACATTTGTTTCTCGGTTGTTGGCTATGGCGACTTAAAAAGTGGCAAGGAGGAGGAGGAGTGATCTAGCAGATTATTATTAGAGATGAGTGAAATACGGGATTACACCATTGTACAATACAAATTTTGAAGATGTGAATCCGTTTATTGGTGTAAGTTTGACATGAATGGTAAGTCAGATAACGTCCGAAAACCTGCAAATTTTCTTCGTCCTGGAACGGGGATTGAACCCGTGAGTCCCGGTTAGCGGCCGAGTATGCTAACCACCACACCACCCGAAAGACCAAGTCTCAAGTTTCCGATTAATTTAAATAAAACATTCAAAGGATTCGCTAGTCGAAGCTACCGGCATTCATATACACTATCTACCAACAAGTAATTGGACACCCCTGCAATCGACGATATCTGCGGTCCTGATACACGTCACGGACCCGCCGTTAAATATCGTGTGGGAAGCAACAACGCAACCAGTCGCATGCAAGATGCCACGCAGTTCGGAGCTCTCTGATTTCGAGAAAGGTGTAATCGTCGGGTATCACAGAAATGGCCGATCCATACGTGACATATCCAGCGAGTTGAAGTACCCAAAATCGACAGTGGCCTATGTGATTGGCAAGTGGAAGATGAGAGGTGACTGTCGGAATGTGCCGCGACCCGAGAGACCCACAACACTGGGAGTTAAAGACCGACGGGTGCTGGCCAGAGAAATTCGAAAGAACCGCACCAAATCGATGGGCCACATCCGCGAGGAGTTTCAACAGGCATGCAGGAGTGTTCTTTCGATGAATACCATCCGTAAGGAAGCCCATCTGCTCATTTATCATGGACGTGCTGCCGCCCAGAAGCCTTTGATCACCATGTCCAATAGCGCTGCTCGGCTAACGTGGTGCAAAGAACGTCGACAGTGGACCGTTGAACAGTGGAAACAGGTTCTCTGGAGAGACGAATCAAGGTTTACCCTCTACCGTTCGGATGGCAGGGTCTGGGTTTGGCGTCTGCCTGGAGAACGCCTCCTGCCGGAATGTATTGTGCCAACTGTGAAGTTCGGTGGCAGTGGAATTATGCTATGGGGGTGTTTCTCCTGGTATGGCACGGGACCCTTGGTCGCAATTCCTGGTAGACTCAACGCCGAGACCTACTGCACCATTTTGGATGACCATGCGCTTCCTACGTTGTGGCAGTTTTACGGGGTGGACCCATGTTACTTTCAGGATGACAATGCCACCTGTCATGTTGCGAGGTCCACTGTGGCGTGGTATGGTGACAATGGGGTTAATCGAATGGACTGGCATGCGCAGAGCCCGGACCTTAACCCTATCGAGCACCTCTGGGACGAGTCGGAGCGTGGACCTAAATGGTGCCCCCACCGTCGAAATCGGTGAAGGAACTGACCTGTCTTCTCCAAGCCTAGTGGAAGAAAATACCGCTAGCCGCTGTACAACGACTGGTTGAGAGTAAGATCCGGAGGGTCGCAGCTGTAATCGCCGCTCGTGGAGGCTCCACCAACTATTGAAGGTGAATAAACTTCGTTTTCCTTTGTTATCACAGGTGTCCAATTACTTGTTGGTAAATAGTGTATATAGCGAATCTGGATGATTAGAATTCATTCCCGTGATTGTCCGGAGGAGCAGAATATCAATGAATAAAATACTGGATTAGATCATTGTACTGTACAAATTTTGAAGCTGTGAATCAGTTTATTGGTATAAGTATGACATGAATGATAAGTCAGATACTTCAAAATTTGTATCTCTGATGCGCAGTTTTTGCTATCGGTGGAGTGAAAAATTGCTATAGACACCGTTTTAAAAGCCAGATCAGCTGAACTATTTTTTCTTTCAACTGCTGGAGATATAAATTTAAAAAAATTACATGTACACTAATGTGCTAGATAATTGTCACTTCCACAACGGGAGGCGTCCAATAGAGCGAAGCGGAGACCTCCCCGATTGACGCAGAATATGCCCTCCGACGACCGTCACGTAGAGACATAACTACACACCGGGATCAGAGGACATGCTACCTCACACTCACCAACTCGCTTGCCTGACGTGGAAAGTTATGGTCAACCTCACCGCCCAAAGCAAAATTGTTGCCCAGTACTTTCACGAGAAATGAAAGTTCAGCGACTAATGGGGAAAATCTAGAGGTATGCGATAACTACATTTACCTTGGGCAACAGATATCAAGCAAGAGCGACATCGATAAAGAAGTTAATCGGCGCATAAAACTTGGTTGGAGGGCATTTGAAAGAAGCAGTATAAATAAATAAATACATCGCTCTTTCCACGTTCCAGAAACACACAGCAACCGAAAAATTGTTTTTCAGCCGCCGCTGTGGAATTGAACCAAAGAACTCTCGATATCTAGCCCAGTGCGTTACATTTACACCACGGTGGCCAACAATCCACGGTGCTATGTGTATTTTTAAGTCAGCTTCTGACATCATAAATCCGTAAGATGGGCTCAGCTACTGAGACGTCTCCATCTGGTGGGCATTAACGGCACTGGCTACTTATATATTATAGCAGTTAAATCCAAAGGGCGAGATCCAAAGTGAAAATCCTCCAAATACGTGGCGACAGTAAACAAAAACAATTTTTCGGTTGCTGTGTGTTTCTGGAACGTGGAAAGAGCGATGTATTTCTTTATTTATTTACTGTTGCCACGTATTAGGAGAATTTTCACCTTGGATCTCGCCCTTTGGATTTAACTGCGCAGCGTGTTGTTGCTCCGCGATTTTCGTGTGATTTTGGTGTGTAATTGGACTCTCTGCTCCTTTATTTCACGTTCACCTTAAGTATAAAGGTATCGTCTTTCATTTTGCTTCGTACTGAGCGCGGTGAGTGCCTATTTTGTTGTATTTCATCTTGTTTACGTTTGGCCGAGCTGGCCAAGCTCGCTACTGGGCGCCACAATTAAAGATGGCGACTTCCGGTAGAGATAGTGATAGCCCTAATCTCTCTTCCTTTTCTGATGTCCCAAATGGGAGTGTTGCCACGCAAGCGTCCGCTCGTGGCGTTGCCAATTTGCCTTCTCCAGCTACGTCACATCTCCCCGCTTCCGCTATCGATGATGACGCAATGGACATCACTGGAAATGCAGCCTCTTCTAGCACTGCCGAGCCCAACGTGTCATTACCTTCGTTTTCTTCTGTTGCAGCCTCCAAAGTCTCTCGTCCAGCATCCAAGAACAATTATGTTGGCGCTGAAAAGCTGAAATCTTTCATTTCCCAAGCTGGCAATAATATCGTGCTTAATATCTCAGCCAGCTCTCCAGCAGAAACAGCTTTTACTGAGAATCTTGCAAAAGGCGTCCATTTCGAAGCCCTTCCGGACACTCCTTTGCGAGTATATGCAGATGCCATTGCACAGCGGTTTCCATCTGAATCTATTCCGCAAATGTATCGAAGAGGACGACTTGTGGTCGTTTATCTGGCCACGGCTGAAATGGCGAAATCTCTCCTAACATCTGGCCTCACAATTGGTGATAGACATTCTTCTGCAGAACCGGTGGGCCAAAGACCCATTAACGTTTCTTTCTACCCGGTCCCGTTGGAAGTGACAGATCGCATGCTGTATGCTGTCTTATCTTCGGTTGGTCGGGTAGTTGGAGGCATACAAACGCATCTTGCTGCCCGAAACGACCCATTACGTGATCCACGACATGCGTCAATCCAAGGTGCTCGCCGTGTTGCGAGGGTCATATTTCCATCACAAGAAGCAATCGAACGGCTTCCAACACACTTCACTATTCGGTGCGAGGATCAGGTCAGGCAAATAAACTTCCTGACGGAATTCCATTGTAGTCAATGTCACCAGGTTGGTCACTACTATAAGCAGTGTCCAGCTGCTCCACCAAAGTCTGTTTCGCCCGTCTATCAAGATCCGACGCCTTCTCATCAAAATCCTAGTAGCGCTCCGTTACCGACGGTGGTTCATGCGAACAACCTACCTTCGGTAGCAACCTCTACGCCAATTGTTGTCCCACCTTTTCTCTCCGAGGAACACTACCCAGTTTTACAATCTTCAACATCTTTTCGTGTTCCTGTGGACCTTACAGCAGTTGCTGAATCCGTTGCGACTGACCAGTCTGATACCGAGGCCTCGACCGCTGATGACACAGCCTATCAAAGCGTCAGCGACCAAGCGATGAGTGATGGGACCGAGGGCTATCTCCGGACCCGTCCTGACAAAAGGGATGCCAAACCTCCTCGCGGCTCTACGAAACGACGGCGACAATCTGGCCACTCTACTTAAACCTCTCCGACTAAGGCTGCTGGATCACCTGCTCCGGGTCACCCTGTCAAGTCTTCCAAGCCAGTTATCTACCTCCTGCCTCTTGAGGAATTTTCCGCAAGCCTACACATCAATGTGTTTCCGGACACTCCTCTCCCTTATAATGAATTGCACGACTTTGCTTGTGCCAAGACTCTTCTTCTTAATTTACCCACCTATGTCAACCGATTTAAAGGTCGCTACCCAGCAGTTGAGAATCAACTGGCACAACTGTTAACTCTTTATAATACAATCAAGAGTCCATCTGCCGAGGATGCTGCCACTCAGAAGTGCATCCAACGGCGATACAACAACTTCCGTTCCCATTTGGAAAAGATTGTCACTGCGACTAGAAACATGGCACTTTCACTGTGACTTCCTTGAATTGTCGCGGGTTCGCGACACCAGTGTTGAACTCCCTCGTTTATGTGGACATTTCTGCCGCTGGTGGAGATGTTCTCCTTCTCCAGGAAACTCACTGCTCTGCTAACACTCCCACTCACCTATGGAGACGCTGGCCGTACACCTTTTACCACTCGTATCGCCTCTCGCGGTATGGTGGTATAGCTGTAGGTGTGCGCCAGCGGTTTTTGACTCAGCTGACTTCTATTTCTGTGACAAATTTGCACCTTGACTTTCTTCAGTGTTTTACCTTTTGTGTGCATAATGTTACTTTTCATATCTTTAATGTATATATTCCCACTGATGAAATATATGTTGCTCATATTTTCAGTAATATTCGTGCAGCGATTGCAGCGATTCCTCCCGGGGATTATTTCCTTCTTGGGGGGATTTTAACTGCAAGCTGCAGCCTTCTCTTGACAGAAATTCGTCTTTTGGCGAATACCGCATGAATTTAGTTTCACAGATGACTCAGCTCCTTGATGATTTTCATCTTGTCGATTCCTTCAGACGTCTTAATCCTGATTCCATTTTCTTCACGTGGTGTAATCCGCCGACGTTCGGTTCTACTGCTGCGCGGTTGGACCGAATATATGTTTCTGCTTCCTTACTCCCTGCTATCACTGCTGCTCGACATTCACCTACTGTTTCTTCCGACCATTCTGCCGTTTCACTATCAATTTGCGTCTCTCCTGAACCTTCATCTACGCGTCGTCATTGGACGTTTGATGACACTCTCTTGCAAGACCGTTCCTTTTGTGAGGAAGTTGAGAAGTTCCTTTCTGATCGAAAGCTACTGCTCACAACGCCCCCAAGCGCTTTGCGTTTGTGGCTTGATGTCAAACGGGATCTTCTCTTGCTCGTTCGTCAACTCTCCTTTACTATTTCCACCACTCACTCGATGGAGGTGAGTAACCTACGAGGACTCCTCTCCGCGACGCCAATGTCTGACCCACACTATACCTCCGTCCGTGATGAACTTCATGCCTGCCTCGAACCGTTTGCTCAGCAAGCAGTCCGTCGTCTTCGGCTCCTACGTATTTCACCATCGACGCATTCTTTTGAAGTCCTTTCGAAGATGGAATCCATGCGACGCACGTCATCTTCCATCAGACATCTCCGATTGCCTGATGGCACTGTTACTGGCAATACAACTCTCATCTGCTCTCATGTCCGTCACTTCTTTCAGGAGAAGTTCCGAGCGGTTGCGCAGGGTTCTTCTTTTTCTTCCTCTTCTTTTCTTTCTTCTCTCCCTCAGGTCCCGTCTTCTCTCTGCGCCCCTCTCATTGCTGATTTTTCTTTGCCTGAATTGAGATAGGCTTTTGCCTCCCTCAATCTTCACTCTTCCCCGGGACCTGATGACCTCCCGCTGTCGTTCTATCGGGCCTTTCTTCCGTCACTCCTGCCTTTTCTCTCTGCCGCTTTTTCGTGTGCTCTTTCTTCTCCTGTGCTTCCGCCGGAATTTACAGTTGCACATGTCATCCTCTTGCCGAAGAAGGGTGACCTTCTGGACTTGTCGAATTGGCGCCCCATCTCCATTCTCGACCTTTACTACAAATTCTTCACTAAACTCCTTTCTCGCCGCCTAAAATTTGTTCTTCCATTCCTCATATCCCCCGACCAGACATATACCGTGCCTGGTCGTTCTATTTCTAACAATATCTCCTTTCTTCATAACCTTTCCTTTCTTGCACTAACATTCCGAACCCCTAGCTTTGTTTAATCTTGACCAGAAATCCGCTTTTGATAACGTCTCTCACGCTTACCTTTCTGCCGTATTAACTCACTATGGTTTTCCTCCCGCTTTTGTTTCTCTCATCCTTAGCCTCTACCGGGGCGCCCATTAGCACGTTCGGACGGCCACATTTTTGACGGCCCCGATTCCTTTTCGATCTGGCATCAGACAAGGTTGTCCATTATCAGGACAACTCTTTGCTCTCGCCTTTGAGCCCTTTTTTATTGCAAGTCGGGCGTCTCTCTTACCTGCGGTAGGGCCGATTGTCTCTAGCACTCGGCATCACCGTTTTCTTGTCTCTGCTTACGCAGATGATGTTACCTTTTGTCTTCGCCGCGATGACCAATTTGATACTCTTCTTGCCACTTATGAACAGTATGCTGCTCTCTCTGGTGCTGCCCTGAATATTCAGAAAAGTGCTGGCCTGTGGTGTGGTTCTTGAAAAGGCCGCACTGACTCGCCGTGGGGAGCAGTGTGGTCCTCCTCGACCCAAAAATTTCTTGGAGCTCATTTTGGACACTCCTTTACCACAAGCAACGTTACTTGGCAAGCTCTTCGCCCACGACTTCATCGCACGGCTGGTTTTTGGCGATTTACGTTTTCCTTTTCCTCTTACTTTCAACGTGCTCAAATTGTTCATCGATATCTTCTCTCACAATGCTTCTATCCTTGGGATTCCTGTGTGTTTAAATCGCATCATTTCTCTGCCATCAATAGTATTTTCACTTCAGTGATATGGTCATCTAGACATTGGATTTCTGCTGCAACGCTTTCTCTGCCAACATCGTTTGGTGGTCTTCATTTCCTGGATGTCAGAACATATTATCGAGCTCATCGAATCGTCTCCTTCATTCGTCTTCTCCTTTAGCCCTCCCCTGCACTTTCTTCTACCCTGAATACTCTTATTTCTCTTCATGATCTGTCCTTCACTTTCCTCCTTTTTCTTCGGATGGATTCATCTCCTTCTACTTCTAAACGCCTCCCACCACTTCTTATCGACGCTCTAGCGGTATTTCATTCTCTCCCGCTACTCCGCGCTCCTCCCTCTACCATCCTAGACCTGCTTGCAGAACCTCTTTTCTTTTCCACTCAGATCCATCCACCCGATCAACCATACTTTCTTTTCCCCCTTGGTTCCGCTCAGGAATTCTCACTGTCGAAGCTTTATTAACTTCCGATTTGACCTGGAAACCCCTCTCTTCTCTTTTCCCTGACCCTTCTTCCACCTTGGAAGAGGAGTATGACCTTCTTCGCTCCGCTCTCCGTACCCTCTTCCCCTTCTGGTTTCTGACACTGGCCTTATTTCTGTCTCTGGACCGAGCCTCTCTCTTCCTTTCTTCCTTCCCTTTCGGGACTCTGTTGCTCCCATTTCTTCTTTTTCCACTGCCACTATCTATGCGATCCTTCGTGCGCCCTCACTTCTCCGCATGGTCTTCCTGATACTTCTCCTTCTCTTCTGCTGCCTATCTGGTCTGCCTCTTTCTCTCCCCTTTCTACCCCGTTAGAGCGAAACATCCACTGGCGGTTTCTTCACCGCCGCCTTACTCTTCCTTCTTCTCTCTTTCACATGTCTATTTCTTCTACTTCTCTCTGCTGCTTTTGTGGTGTTGAAGGTGATGTTCCTCATGTCTACTGTCACTGTCCTGTTCTCCTTCCACTTCTCAATACTGCCTTTCGTCTTGTAGGCACCATTTGCTCCAGAGACATCCCTTTTCAAGCGTACGAGTGGCTATTGCTTACCAAACATCCCCCGGCTATTTTGCCGGATGCCTATCTCTTCGTACTTGTGAAACATGTCGTTTTTCTTTATCATCAATCTCTCCGCTCTCCTGCTACCACACCTAGTATCCTCTCTGCTGGCGCGGCCTTACGGTCGATTTTTAGGATTCGCATCGTGTCTCGACTACGCCTGGAGAACTTCGCTGCTTCCACCCCTCAATCTCAAGCCTCTTTCCGGTCTACCTGGGCGCAGGGGACCGGTTGGTTCGAAATCACTGGATCTTCCATTCATCTTTCTTTCTGATTTTTTGTTTTTTTCCAGCTTCGAAGATCTGAATGCATCAGTTGAGATTTTATGTTCTCTCTTCCTGGTGCTTCGTCACAGCGTCTACTAAGTGTTTGCAATGTAACTGCTTATGATTTGTATTGTAGGGGTTTTCTGCAATTTTTGTGTAATTCGTGTGCATGTACCGTGTTGTATTTGTTTCTTCGTTGCACCTGTCCTTAATACTTATTCTTCACTCATGTGTCTGCTTTTGCTGCCTGTACCTTCATTGAGTTGCGCACCGTGTATTTGTTCTCTAGGAGCAATACGAGAGGTATTGCCCTGCGATACTTTGTTCTTTCTATTTTTTCTTGCTGCATTGTGTTGTATCTTTTAATTTATACCTTATTTCTGTCTTGCATTTTCAAATTCTTTGACGTCATGTATTTCTTGCTCGTCCCATGTCATTGTTTTTTTTGGAATGATGCAATACTGCACGGCTTGCTGTTTGTATTTTGTGTATCCTTGTGTTTCACTTGGGGAGTTTGCCCAAGTTTCCACTATGTTCTGTAATACTTATCATGTTTTTGTCACATATCGTGTGGTTTCCTCGATTGTGGGAACTTCTGTACCTTTATCGTAGTATATGCTTTTGTTGTGTTTTACATGTTCCCTTCTTTTTGTACACTGCGTTGTACAGCCATGTTCTTGTAAATATATTTACCTGTTGTTTTGTGCTCTGCTCTCACTGTGCACGTCATCACATGCTTTATTAATTAATCATTACTTTTGCTTGTGCATCATTTTCCTCAAGCATGTATTGTTCCTTATTAATGTTTTTACCAATTTGTCACCCTTAGTTGACTGCCGTATCACATTCACCTGTAATATCTCATCAGTATCGCTCATTGTTTTGTTGTTTATTTTGCCATATGTGGTACGTCTGTATTCCCTATGTTTTTGCCGATAAAGTATATTTTGAAATAACTGCTATAATATATATATAGCCAGTGCCGTTAATGACCACCAGATGGAGACGTCTCAGTAGCTGAGCCCATCTTACGGATTTATGATGTCACAAGCTGACTTAAAAATACACATAGCACCGTGGATTGTTGGCCACCGTATTGTAAATGTAACGCACTCGGCTAGATATCGAGAGTTTTTTGGTTCAATTCCACAGCGGCGGCTGAAAAACAATTTTTCGGTCGCTGTGTGTTTCTGGAACGTGGAAAGGGCAATGTATTTATTTATTTACTGTCGCCACGTATTTGGAGGATTTTCACCTTGAAGCAGTATAAATTTTAAGAGCAATATAATACGACGTTTTTCCTTAAAGGAAAAACGTCGATTAATCAATGCATCCTTCGAGTTCTTACGTACGTAGCAGAGATATTGACATAACCATAAAACATACAGAGGCAGCAGACAACTGAACAAAGCATGGAGAGATCCATCCTTCGTGTAATCCAGGAAAGATAGGAAGAGGAACTGGTTAATCAGGAAAATGGCAAAAAAAAAAAAAACCTAAAATCCCTGATATGGGAATGGGCTGGACATATTGCTAGAAGAATGTACTACCGATGAACAACTGAAATATTAGACTAGACACGAAAGGACAGAAAAAACATAGAAGACTACGCGGGAGCATATGGGTCGATATTTTCTTGTACGCGCGGCGATAGATCTTCCCTTACTCGCTTGGAATCCTACAAACCTATGCAGCGAAATAAGCAACAGTTCGCCCGTAACGGGCTCCAAGAGGATACATTTTTTACAATTTTCATCGTGAATATCTGCGCGAGTTTTGCAAGTAAATCAAAGGGGTTTGTTTTTGTAAAACAAGAAATGAATTCAAACCGTAATCACAATATACAGGTAGCTGGAGCCTAGAGCGAATACTGCATGTGTATTGCAATTATGGCTTGGTGGCGCAGTGGTCTAAGCGATGGCCTCTGATCATTCGTCCGAAGGGGGTCCGAGTTCGAATCCCGGTGAGGCATGGATCTCGTGTTGGTCTTACGGCACTGGGTTTCTCCCTTCCCTGGGATCAGTGTCCCTATTTATGCCGATTGATCCTATGGTAGAATTAGTCCAATAGTGAAAACACAAGTTTGTCCGTGACTGGGATCGAACCGGCGCCCCCTCACTCCGGAGTAAGTTGCTCTCCCAACAAAGCTACACGGACGGAATGTATCGATGTAGATTCATCTTCTTGACACGTGTTTTACTTCTCTAGTACGTCACACAATTCCGTCTGATCTGTCCGAAGTGCTCCTCGTACGAAACTAATCTCATCCGTTCTAATTCTGTCTTCTTCGGTGTTACATGAAAGCATCAGTAGTCCAGAGAATGTAAAGTAATGTTAAATTTCATGCGTAATATTGTGATTATGGATTTTTTTTTCGGAGTCGGTTTTTTCTTGTTATACTACCCTCGCTGCCGTATGGAGTTACTAATGTACGAGCCATTCAATCAACTTCGATGTTTTTCTTTTGCGTTAAATAACAGCAAAGCCTAGTTTCTCATTTCTGTTAGTAGTATGCAGTGGGGTTCGGCCAAGTTACTACTGGACAACTGGACGGGGTTCGGACCTAGGACTTTTTAATAGTTTTTATTCTACCGATGTCATATTCATAACGTTTACATATCAAGTCAAGTTAATAATATTACACTGTTACTTAGGCACTAAATATTAATTCATAGGATCGCGGCCCAGGTGCCTTGTTTTTTAGCAAGTTTTATAAACTCGTTACAAATACCAAATATCTAAGTTGTAATTTAAAATCTTCTAAAAAGCCCGCCACCAAGTTGCCTTGTAAAGAGCTGAGAAATGATCCATCGAGTGACTTTGAGCAGGTTTTATAAACCGTTTACAAACACCAAATATGTGGAAATCATTTACAAAAACCACTGAACTGCCAAAAGGTATCTCGTTTCGTGTACGATCTCCTGTAGCCTGACCAAGTACAGCAACACGACGTGGTTTCGATTCCACAAGTGGCCGGAACGCTTACGGTGTGATGTTGAACCATGCTGTTTGAACAGCTGCCCACAGTTCCCTTTTATTTGGACGTCAAGGATCTTGGGTGCGAATGGACCTTTCCACTACGTCCCATAAGTGTTCTATCGGGTTCATGTCGGGAGAACGTGGTAGCAACACCATCTGTCGGAACTGTCCAGAATGCTCCTCGAACCAATTTTGGACAACTTGGACCCGATGACATGCTGCATTGCCCGCCTGGAAAATCTCGTCGTTGTTGGAATACATGAAGTCATTGAAGAGCTGAAAATAGTCGTCCAGCAGAGCAACAAAGCGATTGCCGGTTAATGACGTGTTTACGAGGACCAGGAGACCCAAACCGTGCCACGAAAAGACACCCTACACATGTATGGAACCGCCACCAGCATGCACAGCTCCTTCTTGACCGCTTGGGTCCATGGCCTCATGGATTCTGCGCCACACCCGAGCCCTACCATCAGCTCGTAACGACTGGAAGCGTGACTCATCGGACCAAGCCACATGTTGCCAGTCTTCCAGGGACCAATTGCCGTATTCACGAGACCAGGTGAGGCGCTGTGTCCGATGTCGTGGTGTTAACAAAGGCACTCTGGTGGGTCTTCTGCTCCCATACCCCATGGACACTAAATTACGCTGCACTGACTTGATGAATATGTCTCTGGTATCTCCTTGCATTGAATGTGGATGTTATTTGAGCCAGTGTCGCTTGTCTGTTAGCATGGACAATTCTGGTTAGACGCCGCTGGTTACGGTCATTCAGCACACGTGCTCGGCCACTCCGCTGTCCACGGTGGGTGGCAATGCCTTGCATGAAGTATTCTTGGTACACAAGTGACACTGTGGATCTAGGAATGCTGAATTTTTGCAAAACGTCGGAAATTGAATGTCCCATCGGCCTGGTTCCCACTACCATGCTTCGTTCAAACTCTAGACGCCAGCTTGCCGTAATTCTACTGGCGGTTGTTCAACCAGACTCACGAGATTACAATTCGCAACCGATAACAATCCTGGCGTGCTTCGAAGCCTTTACAAGACAGTTAAAAATTTGCATACTGCTATCGCATGACTTTTGGCACTTCAGTGTAAAGAGGCGAAAAACTTAAATTATCATTCGTTTCTTTAAGAAAAATGGCCGTTGGTAGGATGATATAATTGGACGAATATGTATTGGACCAAGCGACATTGGACCATTTGTCTATTTGGACTAATCATTATTAAGCGAATTGTCCGGGACAGCTGCGAATTTTATACAGACTGTAATCGTTACTCCCTATTGCTTGATGGCAACACTTTGTGCCAGAAAAAGAAACGAAGTCTTAACTAAACACAAATCGTGGGCAATAAATTAACACCAAAAATACTCCGAGAGAGTTTATGTTAACAAAACCATAAAGAAAGTTAGTTTCAAATGTTCAAAGTGCTCGATCGTGCGTGGTGGTTTTCCTTCGCAGTAAGATTTTCCGCGCGTGAGAGAATAAACTGTAAATTAAGTTAAGCACGACTGTTTTCTCACGAACCGTGTGTTGAATGAGAAATGAGGTTTAATGGAATTAAGCTGCGATGAAACTAAACAGCGTCACTCGCACGTTGAGAAATAAAAGCAAAGCGTCGATTTTTCAGGAGACTCACATTCCTAAGTTGTGTTGTTTTGCGGACTGACTAAATTTGATTTCGTTGACTGGGACATACCTGTCTCCATTGCTGTGTCTTTATACAAGCAGGCAAGAGCTGTACCGTGAATTTTACTTTTACTTTTCGTAGAAAATTATACAGCACTAAGAAATATAAGAATCGAATGCCTAGAGCAGCTGATGTAAATCGATTGAGAGTAATGCGGAAGTTTCGACGAAGTACAAAACTATGCAGATAGCAGCATCTGCGAAGGAATGTTCCTAAACAATGTGATACCGTGAAGGTAGTTCGCTTTCAAGGAGTATTTTGTTCTTCAACTACAAGATAAATTGCTTTAAAATGTCTTATTTGTTTCGGAAGAGCAATGAATATGCAAACATGTATATAAAGTTTTCTTGAATTGCCTATAGTGGTCCTGAGCAGCTAAATCAGATTCCAATTTCTTAAAATAATGATTGCAAACAACTTGGTTCGTCGCACTGGCGGATACAAGACAATAGTGTATCCCCTCAAGAAACGTTTTATCATCTATTTAAAAAAATTCTTGGGGTGTCCGAAGCATTTCAATGTGACGCACTACTAAAGTACGTGTAAAGACGACAAATCTGCAGCGATACATTCTGTCCGTGTAGCTTAGTTGGGAGAGCAACTTACTCCGAAGTGAGGAGGAGCGGTTTTGATCTCTGTCACGGACAAACTTGTGTTCTTACATCTCTTTCAGAGAGAAGAAAAGTCCTCGCTCCAGTATTGAAAAAGACGAAAGGTCTCTTTGGCTTGTTCGGCTATCCAAGAGTAGGGTAATGACTAATCGAGATGACAAAAGAACTCGTCGCGAGGCAGGAGGAGCTCCTGACGGAAGAAGACAGGAAGTGGATAACGATGACTCTGACCCAGAGTCATCAACATGGCACTCTTCCCTGTGGTGTAGGTTTGCAATACAATGTAAAAAAATTCTGAAAATTCAGACACAAGATGGCAGAATCGGTATCAAAAGGGAGCGTTGATGGCATGCAGAGACTTATCAAGTTCATTGTGCAAGAAATAATCCGTAAAAGACGCCATCTAACGGACCTTAAACGTGGAACGATCGTGTGTACTCGAAGCATTGGTGCGAGTATTACCAAAACGGCTGCACTTTTTAAATGTTTGAGGGCAGCAGTTGTTAAAGTTTAGAGAGAGTGGCCACCAGTAAAAAAAAACGGTTCCGAGAGTAAGGCGTGTGGTCCTCAGTAGCTACTCGATACTCGAACTCAGCGATACTAGGAAGAATTAATCAGTCGAACAGAACTTTGTAGGATTGGAGATAATCTGAATCAGGAAACAAGTTCGATGGCCTCTCAACATACATTTCGCCGCACATTACATCGTATGGGCTATAGAAGAAGATGGCCTGTCCGTAAGCCATTGCTATCTGCAGCGAACAAGAAGAAACGCCTCCAGCTCGCTCAGAAACACAAGAATTGGACAATAAATTAGTGCAAAAGAGTAATGTGGTCCGACGAATCTCGTTTTCAACTCCACTATGCAGATGGAAGTGTGAGGATATGAAGATAGCAGTGTGAAAACATAGACTCATCTTGCATCGTCACCCCTTTTCAAACTAAAATCAGTACAAAAGGGTAATGGAAACATTACCCTTTCTCACTTCTTTTAATAAATAATTAAAAATTATTTTTATATTCAATAATATTTTTCTCCAATAATAATTGGAATTATTAAAACTTATTTAATACATTTTCTCTCGAATTATATTATTATTTCAAAATATTTCTCTCTCCAATAATATTATAAATATATTAAAATCGTCGAATTATTTTATTCGAATATTTAATTTTAAATGTTGATGCACAGTGAAGACGTAAATAAAATACTGAAGATGTACTTATTAACTCTTTAACGACCTTGACTCTAAAATCTAGTACCACTCTAAATGCCATAACGCCCGAAACTGTCTGTTGTTCCACTTCTTTGTTTAGTAACAACAATGGTGACTGACCGTGACTCCTGTTGATCCCTCATAGGTCGTGCAGATTTAAAGAACGCCCGAAACTGTCTGTTGTTTCACTTCTTTATTTAGTAACAACAATAGTGATTGACGGTGACTCCTGCTGATCCCTAATAGGTCGTGCAGATTTAAAGAACGCCCGAAACTGTCTGTTGTTTCACTTCTTTATTTAGTAACAACAATAGTGACTGACGGTGACTCCTGCTGATCCCTCATAGGTCGTGCAGATTTAAAGAACACCCGAAACTGTCTGTTGTTTCACTTCTTTGTTTAGTAACAACAATAGTGACTGACGGTGACTCCTGCTAATCCCTCATAGGTCGTGCAGATTTAAAGAACGCCCGAAACTGTCTGTTGTTTCACTTCTTTGTTTAGTAACAACAATGGTGACTGACGGTGACTCCTGCTGATCCCTCATAGGTCGTGCAGATTTAAAGAACGCCCGAAACTGTCTGTTGCTTCACTTCTTTGTTTAGTAACAACAATGGTGACTGACGGTGACTCATGCTGATCCCTCATTTTTGGTCTACGCCGGGATTCGAACCCGAGGCCGCTTATTCCGGAACAAGTCGCTCTACCAACTGAGCTACGCAGACGGTTATTCTGATTCCTATCTGCCTTTATGTCGTGTGCGTCCTGCTGGCAGGTACGTCACATCCCCTCCCCGAAAGAGGGCATGGCCCACGGGTCAGCCGTGACCATGAATCGTTGCAGGCAGCCATCCACTGTAGAACGTGCACTTGAGAACTCCCAGTCAATCTGTTGCTTCACTTCTTTGTTTAGTAACAACAATGGTGACTGACGGTGACTCATGCTGATCCCTCATAGGTCGTGCACATTTAAAGAACGCCTGAAACTATCTGTTGCTTCACTTCTCGCGGTGTGGAAAGAACATCACACCATTGCGAGATTTTGAACGGTCAGGTCATCAGGATAGTTCGGGCGCCATTATAACGAACGTGACTTTCTCCGTCATTTTTGGTACCTACGCCGGTGATTCGAACCCGAGGCCGCTTATTCCGGAACAAGTCGCTCTACCAACTGAGCTACGCAGACGGTTATTCTGATTCCTATCTGCCTTTATGTCGTGTGCGTCCTGCTGGCAGGTACGTCACACAACAA
Organism: Macrothele yani; assembly: GCA_039090855.1. NCBI lineage: Eukaryota > Metazoa > Arthropoda > Arachnida > Araneae > Macrothelidae > Macrothele > Macrothele yani. The sequence continues at coordinate 75,393,803 of CM077000.1, read as the reverse complement.
TGGTGACTGACCGTGACTCCCGTTGATCCCTCATAAGTCGTGCAGATTTAAAGAACGCCCGAAACTGTCTGTTGTTTCACTTCTTTGTTTAGTAACAACTATGGCGACTGACCGTGACTCCTGTTGATCCCTCATAGGTCGTGCAGATTTAAAGAACGCCCGAAACTGTCTGTTGTTTCACTTCTTTGTTTAGTAACAACATTGGTGACTGACCGTGACTCCTGTTGATACCTCATATGTCGTGCAGATTTAAAGAACGCCCGAAACTGTCTGTTGTTTCACTTCTTTATTTAGTAACAACAATAGTGACTGACGGTGACTCCTGCTGATCCTTCATAGGTCGTGCAGATTTAAAGAACGCCCGAAACTGTCTGTAGTTTCACTTCTTTGTTTAGTAACAACAATGGTGACTGACGGTGATTCCTGCTGATCCTTCATAGGTCGTGCAGATTTAAAGAACGCCCGAAACTGTCTGTTGTTTCACTTCTTTGTTTAGTAACAACAATGGTGACTGACCGTGACTCCTGTTGGTCCCTCATAGGTCGTGCAGATTTAAAGAACGCCCGAAACTGTGTGTTGTTTCACTTCTTTGTTTAGTAACAACATTGGTGACTGACCGTGACTCCTGTTGATACCTCATATGTCGTGCAGATTTAAAGAACGCCCGAAACTGTCTGTTGTTTCACTTCTTTATTTAGTAACAACAATAGTGACTGACGGTGACTCCTGCTGATCCTTCATAGGTCGTGCAGATTTAAAGAACGCCCGAAACTGTCTGTTGTTTCACTTCTTTATTTAGTAACAACAATTGTGACTGACGGTGACTCCTACTGATCCCTCATAGGTCGTGCACATTTATAGAACGCCCGAAACTGTCTGTTGTTTCACTTCTTTATTTAGTAACAACAATAGTGACTGACGGTGACTCCTGCAGATCCCTCATAGGTCGTGCACATTTATAGAACGCCCGAAACTATCTGTTGTGTCACTTCTTTATTTAGTAACAACAATAGTGACTGACGGTGACTCCTGCTGATCCCTCATAGGTCGTGCACATTTATAGAACGCCCGAAACTGTCTGTTGTTTCACTTCTTTATTTAGTAACAACAATAGTGACTGAGGGTGACTCCTGCTGATCCCTCATAGGTGGTGCACATTTAAAGAACGCCCGAAACTGTCTGTTGTTTCACTTCTTTATTTAGTAACAACAATAGTGACTGACGGTGACTCCTGCTGTTCCCTCATAGGTCGTGCAGATTTAAAGAACGCCCGAAACTATCTGTTGCTTCACTTCTTTGTTTAGTAACAACAATGGTGACTGACGGTGACTCCTGCTGATCCCTCATAGGTCGTGCAGATTTAAAGAACGTCCGAAACTGTCTGTTGTTACACTTCTTTGTTTAATAACAACGATGGTGACTGACTGTGACCCCTGCTGATCCCTCATAGGTTGTGCAAATTTAAAGAACATGTAAAGGTAGGAAATCTGACTCATTCTAGACAGGTGTTTCGGGTAGCTGTGGTCGTTTGTATGTACGGGCGTTTTGGGCGTTATGGTTGTTAAAAGGGTTAAATTATTAATATATTTAGGGAAGCCGTAATATTAAATCGTAGTGAAGAGGTAATTATTCAAATATTTTAGATATTTTCTCTCAATAACATTATTATTTCATAATATTTTTTCTCCAATAATATTATAAATTATTAAAAATTATATTTATATTAACTAATATTTTCTCCCTAACAATATTTTAATAAATTATTACAAATTATTTTTAATTTTAACGAATTATTTTTTATTATTATAAATTATTTTCTTTTAATTATTAAAAAAAAATTCCGTTTTAATAAATTATTGACACCAATCTCACTTTTGCCCATTTTCAAAATGTGCACATCGTCACCACTCTTCAAGATAAATGAGTGCAAAAGGGTAATGTGGTCCGACGAATCTCGTTTTCAACTCCACCATGCAGATGGAAGTGTGAGGATATGAAGATGGCAGTATGGAAACATGGACATACTCGTCCCCACTCTTCAAGCTGACGGAGACAATGTTATGACCAAAGGCAAGGGTGGGGAACCTGCTGCCTTCTAGGCAATTAAATGTGGCCTTTTGAGTGAAACCAAATTTTTGCTGAACAAATCCTTTTATTTTTATTAATATGTTTTTGTTCGTATTTTACTATTTTCATTTTAATCTTAAAATAACCGTACTTAAAATGCCAAAGAGTAAAAGAAGATTCAACGAAATAATGCTTCGCGATTGACGGCCACAATTGAAACATCAGAAAGTCATAAGGGCTATTTTGACACCTGCTACGCTCATGATTTCGTTCTATGGCTTCTAAAGAACTACAAATGGAATTGATTGAGCTCTCAGAAGATAACATTTCAAAATCCTTATTTCACGCTAAGAATGTGTAACGTACCAGGAGATGTGACGTACCTGCCAGAAGGACGCACACGACATAAAGGCAGATAGGAATCAGAATAAGACGTCCGCGTAGCTCAATTGGTAGAGCAACTTATTCCGGAATGAGGGGACCCGGGTTCGAATCCTGGCGCGGATAAAAATGACGGAGAAATTCACTTCGTTATAAATGATTCAATTGAAATATGGAAAAATGCATTGAAATACCCACGCCCTCGGCAACTTCCAAGAAAAATGCATTCCTGCTTTTCAATTACTTATTCTGCGAATCTACATTCTCCTACCTAACCCAAATCAAGACGCCCTTAAGGTCACAAATGAAGGCTACCCATCTGGAGGATCAGTTAAAAGTGCGGACTTCCATTTTGCAACCAAATATTTAAATTATAACGGAGTAAATTTCTCCGTCATTTTTTGTCCACGCTGGGGCTCGAACCCGGGTCCCCTCATTCCTGAATAAGTCGCTCTACCAATTGAGCTACGCGGACGTTCGTTCTGACTGCTATCTGACTTTATGTCGTGTGCGTCCTGCTGGGCAGGTACGTCACAAAATGCTTAAAAAAACCCCAGAAAAACAGGAAGCACAACAAAGCCATTGAAAGGTTAGTTAACTTTAGAATGAACATTTGTTTTTATTTTTTGAATTTAGTTAGTACATAGTAAGATTTTACAAAATAATGTACATTTTTAAGTACAGTCAACTTCGCTTATAGAGAACCTCTGCGGACTCGCATATTTCGTTCATTATGTCCGAGGTTCACTAAAACCGAAGTGTCTTCCTTAACCTCAATTGAGTGAAATGGTGAGTAAGAAAATAAAATATGTACATATGTATCTAAAAAATATTTTTTTTATGTACGTTTTAAGTACAGTCAACTTCGCTTATAGAGAACCTCTGCGGACTCGCATATTTCGTTCATTATGTCCGAGGTTCACTAAAACCGAAGTGTCTTCCCTTAACCTCAATTGAGTGAAATGGTGAGTAAGAAAATAAAATATGTACATATGTATCTAAAAAATATTTTTTTATGTACGTAGCGCATATTCATTAAATTAAATAAACAAAATTTTTTTTGCATTACCTTAATTAATATGAAAATAGCCTTATGTTCCGCTGCTTACTGCAAACAGTTTTAATAAATATTTTGTCTATGTCCTTCTCTATACACTGAAGAGCAATTGAATTAGAGACAGCTGGCGTTACGCAAATGTGGCGCTGTGAGCGGCCCTGTAAACGGAAACGACATGACGTATGCAGCGATCCGACAATATAAGGAGTGATGCGACGGGAATCAGTAAGAGTCGAACGCAGTAAGACGAAGGATCTAAGCGCATTTGATAGTGGGCAAATTGTCGGAACCCGACGAATGGATCACTCCATCTCGGAAGTCGTACAGGCACTAGGATTTTCACGAGCCACTGTGTCACGGGTGCACCGTGAGTACATCGAATCCGGTAAAACCATCCCTGCGAGGGCCAACTGCCGTGGACAACAGCGTGTGGATGAACGCGGTCATCGTCGGCTAGCTCGCACTGTAACAGCGGATAGACGGGCTACAGTGCAAAAAATCACTCGGCAATTTAACGCTGGTGCACAAAAACGTGTAAGCAGCCACACCATCCAGAACCATCTCCTCGCTATGGGGTACAGAAGCCATCGTCCCACGAGGGTACCGCTGCTGACCGCACATCACAGGGTGCAAAGATCAGCATGGGCGCGGGAACATCACCACTGGACCCTAAACATGTGGGAAAAATGCTGCCTGGACTGATGAGTCGAGATTCATGTTGATACATGCGGATGGCAGGATACGAGTACGGCGCAAGCCACATGAAGCGATGGATCCTTCTTGCCGGCAGGGTTGTCTTCAAGTTGGTGGGGATGGCTTTCTTCTATGGGGACTGTTTACGTGGACTAAAATGAGACCCATGGTACGTGTGACGTGGCCGCTGGCAGGTCCTGTTGGAACGTGGCCGCTGGCAGGTTCTGCAGGTGAGGGAGGACTACAGGCTCCAAAACGTCGGAGATGGTGCGGTGGCTGTTGAGTGTACCGGCGATGCGTACCAGAGGAGTGCGGGTGTCATATCTAATTGCGCCCCAAACCATAACGGCTGGCGACAGACCGGTATGGCGATGCATAATGCAGGCGTCATACAGTCTCTAGCCGCGGTGCCGCCACACGCGGACCCGACCATCGTGGTGTTGCAGGCAGAAGCGGGATTCGTCGGAGAAGACAATGTCGTGCCATTCCGTAGTCCAAGTGCGGCGTTCAACGGCCCACTGCCGCCGCACTCGCCGGTGGTGTAACGTCAATGGTAATCGAAGCAACGGGCGCCGTGCGACAAGTCCTCTCTCCTGCAGACGACGTCGAACGGTACGTGTCGACGCAGGTTGTTGCGCAACACACCCTAACTCCTGCGCTAACGTTTGCGATGTGGCGGTGCGAGCCGTCAATGCCCGCCGCACAACATGCCAGTTCTCTCGTTCGGCGGTGTGCAGCGGCTACGGCAATCACTCACGTCGGTCCGTCCGTCCCTCCTGCACCCACCGAATCCATACTCGCCTCACTGTGGCTGGATATCGTCCCACACGGGCGCCGATGTCTCGGTACGATAAACCGCTGTCGCGATAAGCTACTATTCGTCCTCTGTTGAACTCCGAAACGTGCTGGAATGACTGCCGTATTCTGCGATGACGCATCAGGAAGCTTCCTACGCACAGGTCCAGCAGCACAACACACTCCTACTACTTACACCCCGTCTTCTGTGCACCCTTCTTATAGTGCTTCTCGGTGGCGTGTAGGGCGCACATGATTTGCATATGCCCTGCAATGCTAATCGTTTGAATGTCCTGCGGCGGACAACGCATGCTGCGAATTTCAGGCCAATCAGATGCTTCCTTCTCGGTGTTGCATTTTAGGGGGCCAGCAGTGTATTTATAACATCCATGAAAATGCAAGTGCAAAGATTTGGCTATTTGGGAATACAGTACCCATAAAAGTTAGAAAGGGAGTGAGACAAGGCGACACGATATCTGATATCTCCCAAACTCTTTAATGCAACTTTGGAAAATGTCTTTCAATCATTGAACTGGGAAAACAAAGGGATAAAGATTAATGGAGATTATCTAACTCACCTTCGTTTTGCTGATGACGCAGTCATTTTTGCAACTACCCCATCAGAGCTGCAGAGTATGATCCAGGAACTTGCTGACAAGAGTAAAGAAGTGGGATTAAAAATGAACTTTCACAAAAGTGATGTACAATGCTTTTACAAGAAATGAAGATTTATCGATCGATGGGGAAAAGCTGTAGATAACAATACCTACTGTAACGTACTAGGAGATGTGACGTACCTGCCAGAAGGACGCACACGACATAAAGGCAGATAGGAATCAGAATAAAACGTCCGCGTAGCTCAATTGGTAGAGTGACTTATTCCGGAATGAGGGGATCCGGGTTCGAATCCTGGTGTGGACAGAAGTGACGGAGAAATTTACTTCGTTATACTACATTTATTTTGGACAGCAGATATCAAGTGAGGGTCACATTGATGAAGAAATTAATCTGCGTATAAAACTTGCGTGGAGAGCTTTTAGAAGAAACAGTACGATTTTAAAGAGCAATATGCCATTATGTCTTCAAAAAAAAGTGTTTGATCAATGCATTCTTCCATTGCTTACGTATGGTGCAGAGACGTGGACCTTAACTAAAAGAGACATACAAAGGCTGCAAACAACTCAAAGCAGCATGGAGAGGTGCATGCTTGGTGTAACCAGGAGAGATAAGAAGAGGAACTGGTGGATCAGAAAAATCACGTGAGTAGAAGACATCAGGCTCAGAGTAAAATCCCTAAAACGGCAATGTGCTGGACATGTTGCCAAAAGGACAGACCATCGATGGACAGCCGAAATTAATTTTAGATTGGATTCCAAGAGACAGGAAAAGACCCAGAAGAAGACCACACAGGAGATGGGGGCGATGAAATTCGAAAGTATGCGGGAGTAACATGGAGGAGACTGGCACAAGACAGACCGTTGTGGAAGAAACTTGGGGAGACCTTCGTCCAGCAGTGGACTGATAATGGTTGACAATGATGATGATGATAAGATAGAGTTTCGGACCCCCTCCCCCTACACCCAGGAGCAAAGCAGCTGCTGAGGCGCGATCTAACGGGCATGACATAGGCGCCTCTGTTGGCGAATTGTGGAACTTAGCGAACACAGTTGTAAACTATCATAGATAGCCTAGTACACATTATACAAGTGTTTGCATTCTACAAAAAATTGCAATCTTATATGATTAAATTTATTTGGTTCACATCGTAAAAAAGTGTGCATTATATTCCGGAAAAATTGGGATCCCTGACTCTGAAAATTTGGGGGGCCCAGACCCCCGACCCCCAGTGGTTACCCCCATGATAGAGTGCATACCAAGACGAATTCAAGCAGTAATAATGGCATAAGGTGGCACAACAACGTATAACCAGGTGGTCATGATAATTTGGCCACCCAGTGTATAGTCCATCTTGGCAGTCATACGATCTATTGATTCAGCACTGTGTCTTCGCCCTTTGTATTCATGTAATCCCTCAGAAATGAAATCACTTCTTTCCCTGTTTTACGTGTTTGGTAAATTTCGCTTCATTTCGTGCATTTTGTGACATTTTTTAGGTCAAGCAGTGTACATTCTATTTAACTTGGCGTCGGATGTTATTTATTTACCAGCATCTTGCATTTATTTTCTGTCTTACATTTTGAATGATACAACGTTTTTTCTAAATACTTAGAATAATTAATTCCGGTGTTTAATTTTATCATTCGGATGACCTTTAGAACAGATTCTTCTCTCCTGATTTAAGAAGGATATGCCAGAGGAACAACCATTTTTCTTCGAAAAGTATTTCGTTTGTAAAATGGCTAACAACACGAAACATAAATTCGTGCTAATTGGAGCACAACAGAACAGTTAAGAATTCTCCCTTTATGTAATATTCAGTCTTCTTAATTAGGAAAAAGGCTGCTTCCAACACAACAAAACGCGTGCAGTATCCATACGGATTATCACGTTGTGTGTTAATTTGAAAAATCGTTCACTGCTGCTACATAATTATCTCTACAGGTAATTGGGATCGCAGTCCAAATCCCCTGTTCCAAACTGTGCCATCAACGTCTTAAAATTCTTCGTGTCATTATTTACAGTGAATTAAATTCTTATCCCAATGGATTAAACCTAATAATTGTATAACAGTAGTAATCGTTATATAACGTTGATCTTGTTCTTCTCAAAGGTACATTTATTTCAGTTATCAGAATACAGAGAAGCATATGCACAGTTCGATTAAAAATATTTGCCTCTTGTTGCTAAAGAATTGTATTGTGTATTGCACCACTAAAAATAGCTTTATTGAAAAAGGTACTACTACAGCACGACAAAACACTCAGTGCTGTGAAAGCTGTAGGCACCAGATGGATGTTCACACACATTTAGAACGATTTTCCATCAATATAATTAATGTTTAAAATAAATTTATTTGTTTCTTAAATGTTCTACTTGATACCCCTTTCTCTGGACTATGAGCCTACATCTAGATTTCAAAAATAACAGGGCGTTTCTTAAAATTGGTAGTGGCATTTTATTACACCTCTCTTCTACTTGTTTCCATAGCCCAATTATTGTTTTTGACCTGTGTTTAGAAAGCTCTCTTTTTAGCAGTCCAATGGCACAGTAGTCCATCGGTGACACATCAGGGGACTTTGAAGGAATAGGAGCAAAAGGTATATATAGACTTGATACCAGTCTATTTAGAAGTCCGAAGGCCCAATAGTCCATTGGTGACACATTAGAGGACTTTGAAGAAATGTGAGCAAAAGGTATAGACTTGATACCAGGTTTTTTAGCAGTACGAAGGCACAATGGTCCATTGGTGACACATCAGGAGACTTTGAAGGAAAATGAGCAAAAGGTATAGGCTTGATACCAGTCTTTTAAGCAGTAAGAAGGCACAAGGGTCCATTGGTGACACATCAAGGGACTTTGAAGGTATATGAGCAAAAAGTATGAACTTCATACCAGTCGTTTTTAGCAGTCCTAAGGCACGACAGTCCATTGGTTACACATCAGGGGACTTTGAAGGAATGTGAACAGACGATATAGACTTGATACCAGTATTTTTTAGCAGTCCGAAAGCACTACATGCAGTCCATTGGTGATAAATCAGCGGACGTTGAAGGAATATGAGCATACCAGTCTTTTTAGCAGTCCGAAGGCACAATAGTCCATTGTTGACACATCAGGGGACTTTGAAGGAATGTGAACAGACGATATAGACTTGATACCAGTATTTTTTAGCAGTCCGAAGGCACTTCAGTCCATTGGTGACAAATCAGCGCACTTCGAAGGAATATGAGCATACCAGTCTTTTTAGTAGTCCGAAGGCACAATAGTCCATTGGTGACACATCAGGGGACTTTGAAGAAATATGAGCATACCAGTCTTTTTAGCAGTCCGAAGGCACAATAGTCCATTGGTGACACATCAGGGGACTTTGAAGGAATGTGAACAGACGATATAGACTTGATACCAGTATTTTTTAGCAGTCCGAAAGCACTACATGCAGTCCATTGGTGATAAATCAGCGGACGTTGAAGGAATATGAGCATACCAGTCTTTTTAGCAGTCCGAAGGCACAATAGTCCATTGTTGACACATCAGGGGACTTTGAAGGAATGTGAACAGACGATATAGACTTGATACCAGTATTTTTTAGCAGTCCGAAGGCACTACATGCAGTCCATTGGTGACAAATCAGCGGACTTCGAAGGAATATGAGCATACCAGTCTTTTTAGTAGTCCGAAGGCACAATAGTCCATTGGTGACACATCAGGGGACTTTGAAGGAATATGAGCATACCAGTCTTTTTAGCAGTCCGAAGGCACAATAGTCCATTGGTGACACATCAGGGGACTTTGAAGGAATGTGAACAGACGATATAGACTTGATACCAGTATTTTTTAGCAGTCCGAAGGCACTTCAGTCCATTGGTGACAAATCAGCGGACTTTGAAGGAATATGAGCAAAAGGTAAAGACTTGATACCAGTCCTTTTAGCAGTCCAAATGCACAATAGTCCATTGGTTACGCATCAGGAAACTTTGAAGGAAAATGAGCAATCATTGTTTTAGATCTCCGTTTACAAGTCGCTTTTTGTAGCAGTCCGAAGGCACAATAGTTCATCGGTTAAACATCAGCTGAGTTTGAAGGAATTTGAGCAAAAGTAAAAACTTGATACCAGTCTTTTTAGCAGTCCGATGGCCCAATAATCCATCGGTGACACATCAGGGCATTTTGAAGGAATATGAGCAAAATGTATAGACTTGATACCAGTCTTTTTGGCAGTCCAAAGGCACAACAGTCCATTGGTGACACATCAGGGGACTTTGAAAAAACACAGCAAAAGGTATAGACTTGACACCAGTCTTTTTAGCAGTCCGAAGGCATAATAGTCCATCGGTGACACAACAGGAAATTTTGAAGGAATATGAGCAAAATGTATAGGCTTGATACCAATCTTTTTGGCAGTCCGAAGGCATAATAGGTAATTGGTGACACATCAGGGAACTTTAAAGGAATATGAGCAAAAGGTATATACTTGATACCAGGTGTTTTAGCATTCCGGAGGCACAATAGTCCATTGGTGACACATGAGGGGACTTTGAAGGAAGATGAGCAAAAGGTATAGACTTGATTCCCGTCTTTGTTTTTCATTGTTTTGAAGAAGTATGGTGGTAGATTTAGATGTTTGACTGGTAACCTTATTCTGATAGAGTTATGAATGGTGGTATTTCTTCTTTTTTTATTTTTTATTTTAGTTGGAGGTTTAACGACCACCGTGAGCAACGCAATGGGCTATAAGCAGTCGCCCTGCCCTAATTTAGGGTTACTTGTTCCAGGGAAGGGAGAGAGCCAGTGCCGTAAGACAAACACAACATCCATGCCCGAACGGGATTCGAACCCGGACCCCTTACAGACGAATGATCAGAGGCCAGCGCCGTAGACCACTGCGCCACCTGGGCGGCTTATTTCTTCTTTAAATATAAGCGTTAATGCATTATGTCGGTAACATGTGGAATGGTTTTCAACATTTTTTGAAATTTTATTAACTTTAATTTCCTATTGTACGAGAAAGCACCAACAATCACGAATCCTTTACTAAAACTTTCTTCGGATTCTTGGAAGCAAGTTCGTAAGACTTTTTCTGCTATTTTGCTATAGCAAATCGACGTTTTTTTTTTATATAGTCGTTTACGTAGATCCATAGTTCATCAACAGTTGCAATAAATTTCCATCTGTCTCTAGCATTTTATAACGAATTTTACGGCATGTAAAGCGTTTAGCCACGTATCTAGGCAAAAGGCGGTGAACATCATATTTTTTTGTTTCTTTTTTTCAGATTCAAAACTTTGTAATATACACTACCTTATTTACAATTGATATAGGGATTTTTAAAGACCTAGCGTTTGTTCTTTGGGTTGGTAGATTTTCTTTTAAGACGGTAGCCTTACTTTTGAGATGGTCGTAAAAGTACGTATCTTCTCTGTATATTCTTTTGTGTCCATTTTCCTGCTAAAGCCATGCTTGACGATTTTCCACTCTCTTTTCTTAAATGTAGAAATAGCAATTCCATGATTTTCTCAGCGTTTTTTATTTACAGAATACGAGTATTTTTCTTGGTAAAGAGCAAAAGCAAAACCTTTTATCCACAGCTTCTTTAAGCGCGCCATTTTCTCAGCAGACGATGTTTAACCGCAGCAGATGTTTTATTCGTCTTAATCTAACACGGAATTGCAAGTTCCAGTTCTTTGAACCTCTTTAATTTTCTGTAATTTCTTACCAAAAAACGTTCTAAAAATGTGTTTGCATCCTCTGTAGTAGTTCAAAAGTACGGCCGAACCTTAAGAAAGTCGCACAAATCCCGTTGTTATCAATTAGTGGCTGCTTTGATGATTTGATGAGCAGCATAAAAACATGGAGAGCGAGTTGTCTCTAATTTCTGTTCGCAAAAGATGAGAAGCAATTTAAAATTGCTGACTTACAGCACGGTACAGAACAGGACGCATTTCTTTGTTTGGCGGTTAATCGAGCACTGTGAGGAACTCGATAGACTGTAAGCAGTCCCCCGTCCAAAATTTAGGGTCATTGTTTCCAGGGTACGGAGAGAGCCAGTTGCAAAAGACAAACCCAACATTCATGATCCTCCACGATTCGAACGCGTATCCATTTTGGACGAATGGTTAGAAGCCAGCGTTTTGACCACTGCGCCACCTGAGGGCCACTACAGAATACAACTAGGACAAGCCGCCAACGGTAACCGATAACTCGGGTACGGTTGGCAAATTTTGAGCGAAGCTATTGCAAAATCTAAGCTCATTAAGAAGTCTATTATAACAAATCCTGAAAAACGAACGCATAAAATTTATGACTTCTAGAACAAAAGTACGAAACATTCTAAAAAAGAAACGCCTAAAATGTATCATGAACTACTTTCCTTCACGCCTTCACGTTGAATGTGATCAGGTTGCGTGTAAACAAAGCGGAAAGACACACTCTGATCGGGAACCATATTTTTCATTTTGTATCACGAATGACAGATATACACAAACTTCCTTTTATTATTATAGATAAAGCAAATGTTGAGCTAACAGTCGGAGTCTTTCCATTTCCTCGTTTCTCAATTCAAAAGATTTTTTGAAATTAATGTTAGTGAGCCGACTTTCGTGAAACGGTTCAAGTAAAACGCCATCTAGTTTTAATTGAAATTCCTCAATGACACAGAATTTCGGAAATCGGGAGACCTCGACATCTTTCATGGTCAGCCATGAGTGATGCCCAATCGCATGCCAAAATCACGGTGATCGGATATGGCATGTCTTTGCTATGCCCGAACAACTAATTGTACCGAGTCTCGTATAGAGAGCTGAGTTTTTCAATTATTATTAAAATTGGTCAGTTTTTTAATGGTCATTATTTTTATACGACACGGCCAATCGCCATGATGCCAACTCCATGTCACTCACCATGTCCTTCCCTTTCTCTGTGGCAAATGTCACCGCGATCGGCTAAAGACTTTTGGAGGAGATAGGCAACAAACGACCCCTTCTTAAAACCCATACCCCCCCTAAAAATCAAAGCAAAATTTATTAAGGTAAGTTTGACCGAGAACAACTGGTCTACAAGAAAAATTCTTAAACAACAACACATACACAGTGCGTCAAAGAATTTTTAAGACTGGCGCTAGATTTCAGCCTACGGTGGCGCCACCAGTGTAATCGCGAATGCGTTAATAACCGTGACCATCTGCTTTGCTTTCTGCCAAAAGTACTGCGCAGTTGTTAACGTAACTCAAACGAAACGGCCGTTCATTGGAGAAGTAAAATTTTTTTCATGTTGAATTATTAAGATGAAACAAAGGGCTGTTACTAAATTAACCGCAAAACTTGGTAAAACTGCCTCGGAAACGTACCAAATGGCGAAACAAGTTTACGGTGAATTTTGTTTAAGTAGATCAAATGTTTTCCTGTGGCACAAACGTTTTTTGGACGGAAGAGAGACGCTAGAAGGTGATAAGCATACCAGAAGACCAAGTTCATCTATAGGACACCTGATATTATTGAAAAAGTGCGTGATTTCGTGGCAAACAATCGATGTGCGCCACTAAGAATGATGGAAGAGTCTTTAAACATGAACAAAGAAACGATTCGAACCATCCTGCATGAAGATTTGGGCAAAACAAAAGTCTGTGCTAAATTTGTTCCACACACGTTAACCAATGAACAAAAATCAAGGAGAAGTGCACATTGCAGAGACATCATTTCAGCCTCTGAAAATGATCCAAACTTCTTAAAATCGATTGTTACAGGTGATGAAACATGGTGTTTTCAATATGATCCTAAAACAAAGCGACAAAGTGCGGAATGGAAGTAAAAAAACTCACCACAAGCCAAAGAAACAAGAAAAGTTCCATCGAAAATCAAAACAATGCTCATTACATTCTTCGATAGTAAGGGTATTATCCACAAAGAATTCGTTCCATGTGGACAAACAATTACTGGTGAGTTTTATTTAAATGTTTTGAGGCGTTTGACGGGCAGAATTCGTCGCATTCGTCCAGAATATCGTGATGAAAACAGTTGGTGTTTGTTGCACGATAATGCACCCAGTCACACCTCACTTCTTGGTCGTAGATTTTTGGGAAAACATAACGTCTGTGTGTTGAATCATCCACCGTATTCGCCTGATTTATCACATGCGACTTTTCTTTATTCCCAAAACTTAAAATGACGTTAAAAGGGTGTTATTTTTATGATATTTCCACCATACAAACAGCTTCGACGCGTCCTTTGGAGGCAATTCCGCAAAGTGAACTGGAACAGGCATTCGAATTATTATTAAATCGCTGTAACAAGTGTAGTGAAGCCGGAGGGACTTATTTTGAATAACAAACCAAAACAAATTATAATTTCTTGTTTCTATTTCATTTTACAGACCCAGTCTTAAACATTCTTTGCCGTACTGTGTATTTCGATCAGAATGCTTATTTATCGCCAGGTCTTTTGAGAAACAAAAATAAATAGCAGAGATTTTCAGTTCTAACCTGAATGAGTTCTTACTACAATATATACGTTTTTAGAACGTGTTTTGTAAAAAACGATCGTGGTTATGTTATCAGTTGGTCCGTCCGTCCGTCCGTCCGTCCGTCCGTCTGTAGACACGATATCTCTGCAACAAAATAGTAAAGCAAACTGGCATGCAATGATACGGTCTGTACTGAACTACGAATGGTTTGGAATGCGTTATTAAAAGATGGAAACACATCACGACGGATCGTATAATTTCGTGATGAAAATTCATGTCATATGCTCGTGGTGTCACCCACGTTATTTTCAAAATCATCTTCGTTCTTCACGTGTTCCAATTCCCTGTATGTTTATGCATAAAGGAAGGATCTACAGAGTGGAAACAGACATAGGAGCCCATGGAAACTCCTCCCATAGAAAGTGGTGCCCCCACGGACCTAAAAGAGAAGCAAAATGTTACGTAACCCCGTGACGTCGGCAATAGTTGCTACGGCAACCCAGCACAGGCGACAGCAGCGCCACCATCTTGGAAGACATGCATTTACTTCAGAAATAACAAAAAAATTAGGAAGATGGAAAACAATTTTCACAAATGTTGGCCAATTATGGAAATACAGGCTACACAAATGCCGAGTGAAAAAAAGATAATCCAAAAAGCTAACGAAGCCAATAACGTAGATGTCGAAGCAGATGACAATTGAATACAAATTAGAATTGAAAGTGAAGCAGAGCGGGTATCGAAGAAACAATCAAATGAACAACAGACACGTAAAAATCCAAAAGTTATGAATTCTGTAAGGAAAAGTATACGATCAGTAAGTAATAAGCAAAATAATACCACTTATTAGAACGCTAGAGGAAATGAAAACCAAAAAGAATCTTCAACACTGCCGGATAGCAAGCCAAAGTCAACAGTCAACGTAAAAAAACATGACATTAACGGACAAAAATCACGTGATTCGTGGGTGTTCCCTGTGAAACCAGCTGTCAATCAACTGTAGTTCTGTTTTAGGTCACTGGTGCGCTGCAGTCGACTTCATGACGTCATGAGTTTCAGCTTAATACGGCCAGTGTCTTCTCTATATATCCTTCCTTTATGTGTTTATGTTTACCCCACAGAGAATGGAGACAGACAGAGCGTGCACAAGCCAGAGTTATGGAAATTGGTGGGCGGGGAAAAAGAACGATAGCAGAGCACCGTCGGCGCTTTATGGAACTAAACCCCACGTGCTCTCTGACGTAACGTCCCTACTGTAACGCTCATAATTCGAAATTGGTTACTTTGCTTGTTATTACTACCGTTACCACTGTGTGATTCTGTGATTATAACAACGCTTTTCGTTATTTCGTAGAAGTTATTTTCGGCGGATAATTATTTCATCTTTTATATGTAGGAAATCTTTGTCTATTTTTTAACTGTTAAAAATCGATATAAGTAAAATTTATATCAGAGTGGAGCCCTTACTGTATTTTGTTTTTCGTAATTCCATTTGATCCTTCGGGCAGATGTTTACAGATGTTTGATTCGTGATACAATTATGTCAGTTTGTTACTTTTTATTTGCCATTGCTTTGATATTTTTCCGTTGTTTATTTTCAAATTCCGGCAGTAGTATGTTGCGTTGACGAAGGTCTGCATTTTGAGAACGAAAGCTGCTACAGTGAACCTAACCAACTCGGGAAGTAAGGAAAATGGCGGCTCTCGCAGGGAAGGAAAGTCGAGAGAGACATTTGTAAACAAGTGGGAGGAGCGTAGTTGTGACGTCACTTTTAGTTCTCATTAACAGGCCGTGGGGCCGCCAACGTCTATGTGATTTTAACGTTATGCTGTTGCCATCAGACAAAGTGGAGAATTTCCTTTACGATCTTCTAGAGTGCACACTCTGTACCTGTCTTCTCTGTGGTTTACCCATAAAATTGAAAAAGCCTCCCAGTGGAGTGCGAAAGCTTGGCGAATCTTTGTACTGACTACACCACAAAAATAAACGGATTTAATAAGCTGTATGCGTCTCTTGAGTATTAGTTATATTCTGCTTGAACACCAAAGAAGCACTTATGACTTAGTAAAGTCTTTTATTTAAAATTGTATAATAATATACACACAAAGATTCGCCAAGCTTTCACTCTTCACTGAGAGGCTTTCTCAAGGCAATGGTAGGCGTAAAATGGAGGAAAAATTAGCATAAAGTAGTGGAATTATCACACTGTGATTAAAGCAGATCGATAACCTATGGCTGACATAAATTGTTCGAACACTTCTAAATGACCTAGAGATCTGCAATTCGGCATGCTGATAGGCCATAAGGTTCAAATACTTAGAAAAGCCAGAAAACCAAAAAAAAAAAAAAAAAAAAAATCAAAATGGCGGCTTTGGAGCATTGTCTGCTTGAATTTTTCGCGAATTGTTCGACAACTTCTAAATGAACTAGAGGTCTGAAAATTGTCATGCTGATACGCATTAAGACCGAAATACCTAAAAACGTCCGAAAACCAAAAAAAAATAAAATGTGGCTTTTTGTTTGCTAGAATTTTTCTACAGCATCTGGAATAGTGTGTAAACCGAAAAATTCAAAAGGGTGGCTTAGCTTTACTGCTCAAAATGCTGGTACGTCTTAAGGTCAGGATTCCTACAAAAGTCCGTAAATAAAGAAAATAAAAGTGGCGGCATTCGAACATTGTTTGCTTGAAATTTTCGTAAATTGTTCTGCCACTTCTAAATGAAATAGAGATCTGAAAATTAGCATACTGATAGTGTGACGTACCTGCCAGCAGGACGCACACGACATAAAGGCAGATAGTAGTCAGAAGAAACGTCCGCGTAGCTCAATTGGTAGAGTGACTTATTCCGGAATGAGGGGATCCGGGTTCGAATCCTGGCGTGGACCGGAATGACGGAGAAATTTACTTCGTTATAATAGGTATTAAGGACTAAATACCTAGAAAAGTCAGAAAACCCCCAAAAATCAAAATGGCGGCTTAGGAACATTGCTTGAATTTTTTTACGACTTCTGCACTTAGAAATTCGGAAAACTTAAAATTTAAATGCGTGACTGAGCTTTACTCTTCAAAATGCTGAAAGGTTTAAAAATAATTACACTCACCGACAATTAAATTTGGGCACCAAGAAGGAAGCATCGGATTGAACTGAAATTTTATGGCCGTAATAAGACACACAATAAGACAGACAATAAGACAGATGATTGATACACATGATTGCAAAAACAGAGCTGCACAGCAATTACAGAGGGATCTGCGGCACGCAGTCCGGTCATCTGCAATAGCGCGTCGCACCGCCTCGTGCGGCGATACAATATGCAATACTGTCCGGCATGGAGGCGAACAGACGCCTGATGTTTTTCTGCGGCAGACTGGCCTACACGTGTCAGACGGTGTGCTCTACATCCCGGATAGAGTGGCACGGCGGTAGCCAGCGTTTCAACTGGTCCCAGACATGCTCGATAGAGGACATGTCTGGGGAGCAGGATGGCCATGGAAGTGTCTGGTTATGACGTAGACAGTCCTAGGTAACCAGATTCGTGTGAGGGCGGGCATTATCCTGCTGGTATAGCGCACCTGGAATCCCGGCCAGGAATGGGAGCACATGGAGCTTAGGATATCATCCACATACCGCAGGCGGCTCAATGATCCACGTACCATTACTCGAGCTGATCGGCTATCGTATTCAATTTCTCCCCAGACCCTAATGCCTGCAGTGGGCGAGGTACGGCTGTCGATAGCGTGGTTGAGATTGTGCCGTTGAAAAGGGGACCTCCATACTCGGACACGATGATCATCTGCCCTCAAAACGAAGCGGCACTCATCGCTAAACACCGCACGTCGCTAGTCCGGGGCGTTCCACGTTGCTATATCCTAGCACCACTGCCCACTGAGCCGGCGGTAATCCGGTGTTACTGGCAGCACACGTAAAGGGCCCTGGGATCGCAGGTTCGCTTCCTCAAGGCGTCGGGAAACGGTTCGTGGTCACACAGGAGCCACTACGTCTGCCTGTACATTAGACCGGGTCCCCGCGGGATCGGTTCGAGCCTGGCGCACGATCCGTCGATCCTCTCTACCGGTGGTACTGCTGGTACGTACGGAGCCGCTCCGCCGTGTGGCAATGCCGTCACGTATCCACTGCTCCCAACACAGTCGGACGGTATGGTCAGAACGATCCATGTGGTGAGCTGTAAAGCGCGCCGACCACCCTGCGGTCCTCAGCCCGATGATCCGGCCTCTCTCAAAGTCCGTAAGTTGAGTAAATCGGTGTCTCTGGCGTCTCCCGGGCATTTTTGTCACTATGTACTCTTGCTTGCGTCGGGCGGTGCTTTTCTCTTTCATGGGGCATCGACTACACGCCGGTTTATAAGACTACCGGTTCGTGCTTGCAGCGCCACCACAGCGTGTGTGATCGCGCGCACTCGCCCTGAACGAGGATCATCTGCAAAACCAGCATGCACTCTAGCTATTTGCAGGGTTTCGCGATTGTAGCATGATTTCTCCTAGGTGCACAAATTTCATTGTCCGTGAGTGTACATCAGAAACTTTGAAATGCCCTAAAAATTCCATGAAATTTTTAATTTAAAATTAAGGGGCGACAAAGTCTGCTAACATTTTACGCCAGACGGTATGCATCGACGTCACGACACTCTTCTAAATCGTAAAACAGTTACGGACCTTAAATTCATTTTCTTTCCATTAATTATTTTACTTTTCCGTTTTTTTTAATTTTATGTTCAAAAAATGTTCTTTTCTTTTTTTCGATTCACCGTTCGAACGGACATGAGTGCTAGTATACAGTATTAAGGTTAAAGTTATTCAAAATGCTGAATAAGCCATTTATGTTGAAAAAGTCAAATGCTGAAGAAGCCATATCATTTAGGCGTACTGAACATACTGGAATTTCAATGTATATGTGAAATATTAAGGTCAGATTTTCTCAAAATGTTGAAGCAAATCATGTGACAGGGGTAGGGGTATTAAATAAACTAACATCTTAGAATGTGTAAGCACATTATTAAAGCAAATGTCAGAAAATTTTAAAGGAGCTGAGTTGTCCTCATCTAACCTTGCAAGTAAATTTTAATTATCAGGACTTGAAATTTTTTTCACGGAATGCTGTGCGTTGCCATCACAAACCAGGAAGTTCCTAAATTAGGTTTTAAAACTGTTTCACATTTAAAAAAAAAAAGGTTTTCAAATTTTCAACGACGTTTGGGATTTAATTTAACAAATGAGTTCATTGTTTATAACAATCTCTATAAATTTTGAGAAAAACGAGTTCTTAATTTATGTATTTCTACGATGGTTTCTACAGTGCGACTTTGTCTTGCTTAATTTAGGAGACTTACAAAAACTTGATTAGGAGACTTACAGAAACTGCGACTTTGTCTTGCTTAATTTAGGAGACTTACAGAAACTGTGACTTTGTCTTTCTTAATTTAGGAGACTTACAGAAACTGCGACTTTGTCTTGCTTAATTTAGGGGACTTACAGAAACTGCTACTTTGTCTTGCTTAATATTTAGAGACTTACAGAAACTGCGACTTTGTCTTGCTTAATTTAGGAGACTTACAGAAACTGCGACTTTGTCTTGCTTAATTTAGGAGACTTACAGAAACTGCGACTTTGTCTTGCTTAATTTAGGGGACTTACAGAAACTGCTACTTTGTCTTGCTTAATATTTAGAGACTTACAGAAACTGCGATTTTGTCTTGCTTAATTCAGGAGACTTACAGAAACTGCGACTTTGTCTTGCTTAATTTAGGAGACTTACAGAAACTGCGACTTTGTCTTGCTTAATTTAGGAGACTTACAGAAACTGCGACTTTGTCTTGCTTAATATTTAGAGACTTACAGAAACTGCGACTTTGTCTTTCTTAATTCAGGAGACTTACAGAAACTGCGACTTTGTCTTGCTTAATTTAGGAGACTTACAGAAACTGCGACTTTGTCTTGCTTAATTTAGGGGACTTACAGAAACTGCTACTTTGTCTTGCTTAATATTTAGAGACTTACAGAAACTGCGACTTTGTCTTTCTTAATTCAGGAGACTTACAGAAACTGCGACTTTGTCTTGCTTAATTTAGGAGACTTACAGAAACTGCGACTTTGTCTTGCTTAATTTAGGGGACTTACAGAAACTGCTACTTTGTCTTGCTTAATATTTAGAGACTTACAGAAACTGAGACTTTGTCTTTCTTAATTCAGGAGACTTACAGAAACTGCGACTTTGTCTTGCTTAATTTAGGAGACTTACAGAAACTGCGACTTTGTCTTGCATAATTTAGGAGACTTACAGAAACTGCGACTTTGTCTTGCTTAATTTAGGAGACTTACAGAAACTGCGACTTTGTCTTGCTTAATTTAGGAGACTTACAGAAACTGCGACTTTGTCTTGCTTAATTTAGGAGACTTACAGAAACTTGACACTTCCTTATGTTGGAGTGTGAAAAAACGAAAAATGCATTGTGGAGTTAATTATGTTTTGTTCTTTAGGATTGTTACGTGCATTTGTTTCTCCTCATGTGAATCTTGACCTTGCAATTCAAATGAAAGCCAATGACAGAAATGTCGTGAGTTCTTAGAGTAATTGACTTTGTGGGGGGAATGCCAGAGTTACTTCAGGCTGAGTATTCACCGTAGCGGAGTCCGTAAATATTCCATAAAATGCCGCTAATTAGGTAGATGATTTCCAATACAGAATAATCCGAATATTTTCCGTGTTGAAAAATGTTAACTACAAAACGTTCCAACGCAAGATCAAAAAAAAAAAAGAAAGAAAGAAAAGAGAATAAAAAGGAACGAAGCCATTCTTCTATATGGAAAAGTAATTAATTCCTGAAAGGCCAATGTGTCAGTTAGCTTTCTAGTGCCATCTTTAAGAGGAATCGCAATATTTTTCATTTAAACAATCGATATTCAGTTGCTGCTTTGAAAATACCTTGAATGTTTAAAAAAACATAAATTAAAATAAGAGTTATGCGACGTTAATTGAGGCTGATCCGACACAAGGGAAAACTAATTGGAATCATCTACAGAAGTAAAAAACCCCGAGAATAGAAATCAGAAAATAACTCAGCAACACAGACAAAGCGTCAATAGAAAGACAACAGTGAAAAGTTTTTATTAGTACTCTGCGCTTCCTTATCTTCCTGACGCTGAATTAATTCGGACAGCAAACTGAACTCGTTGAATATCCATCATTCTATTTGATGCTAAAAGATGTTCCTTCTATAGACTTTTCAACCGTAGGTTGAAGAAGCGTATATGCAGGAACATATAAGCCGTATATGTTCCAGCTTTGTCCGTCTGTCTATATGTCTGTCTTTCCGTCTGTCCGCACGATCACTCGCGTGAAAATGGTTCGCTTTCGATGAAATTTTAGTATGTGGTAAGAGAACACTTGGGGAGGAAACCTTTTTAAAAATGGGCGAAATGGGGTCAAAGGTCAAGACATAGGAGCGGGATCCATTCCATCACCCGTATGCGTCATAACGTACGTAAAAATACTTCGATTTCAACAAAACTTTATCATTTTGTTCTGGAGGTATACTTAACTGGTCCTGCTGAATATCATAGAAATGGGGTCATAGGTCAGGGCACAGCACCGAGATTTATTCCACAGCCGTTATCCTCATAACTTCACTAAAAATGCTTCTATCACGACAAAAATTTTGTATGCTGTTCCGAAGGTATACTGAACCAATTCTGTTTAATATCATCGAAATGGGGTCAAAGGCCAGGGCACAGGAGCGAGAATTATTCCATAAGCATTATCCTCATAACTTGAGTAATGATTCCTGGTGTGTCGGAAAGCGCATCCTAAGCAATGCATTTCACGATTTTACTAACTTGTTTTGCCTTTTGCATTTGAAGAAAAGTGTATGCGGCCTATTATTCCTACTAATCTATAACGAATTAAAAATTCCTCAGTAGTAAAAAAAGAAGCGTGAATACTTCATAACGTTTTGGCACACAAATCGCTGATCATAAAGGATTTTCTTTGCAAAGACGCCGGTGAAGCGGGAACTAATTCAAACTTAGATTGTTTCTAATATGTGCGTTTCATAGATAGAACACGGTTATAATGAATACCGGAATAACATTTCAAATACCTGCTCGACGTAGAAAATGTCGTACCATAGAGGAAAGAAAGAAATGAGATGAAACCTACCACTCACATACAAAGAAAAGTTCGTGAAAATAAGTGATTAAATTTATGAGAGATTACATGAATGGGATAGGGGAGGAGACAGTATAATGTTGACTGAGTCATTAGATCGCATGACAGCCCTGCTGGGCTATACATTCAGCAATACGGCGTGCCAGCAAATGGGAAAATCCCCGGATGCTGTCCTGAGATATCGCTGAACATGCGTCGCTAACCTGCGTCAACAATTCATCGACCGCAGAGGGAGTCGTATAGAGGTTGTAACGTACCTACCCCAGAAGTGACAAGCATTTATCGGGGTAGCTGAATTGGGAAAGTATTCGGCTCCGGAGCAGAATGATGAAGGTTCCAATACCGCCACAGGAAAATTTTGGGTTTTCATATTAGCGCTCGAAAGTGAAAATGGATGAACTGGAACGTTTTTCGAAAAATATGTGATGTTCGTTCCACACGTAGTCTGGAATTAATGAGACTTATATTCTTCGCTTTGAAAACTACGTGATGTTTCTTCCACACATCGTCTGGAATCGATAATAATTCCTTCTCCGCTTCGAAAAGTGTTTGATGCTTCTATCACACATCGTCTGGAATTGATGAGCATTCCTTCTCCGCTTCGAAAAGTGTGTGATGCTTCTTCCACACATCGTCTGGAATTATTGAGAATTTCTTCCACACATAGTCTGGTTTTTTTGTGAGAATTCCTTCTCCGCTTCGAAAAGTGTTTGATGCTTCTATCACACATCGTCTGGAATTGATGAGCATTCCTTCTCCGCTTCGAAAAGTGTGTGATGCTTCATCCACACATCGTCTGGAATTATTGAGAATTTATTCCACACATCGTCTGGAATTTATGTGAGAATTCCTTCTCCGTTTCGAAAAGTGTTTGATGCTTCTATCACACATCGTCTGGAATTGATGAGAATTCCTTCTCCTCTTCGAAAAGTGTGTGATGCTTCTTCCACACATTGTCTGGAATTATTGAGAATTTCTTCCACACATAGTCTGGTTTTTTTGTGAGAATTCCTTCTCCGCTTCGAAAAGTGTTTGATGCTTCTATCACACATCGCCTGGAATTGATGAGCATTCCTTCTCCGCTTCGAAAAGTGTGTGATGCTTCTTCGACACGTCGTCTGGAATTAATGAGAATTCTTTCTCCGCTTCGAAAAATGTGTGATGCTTCTTCCACACGTCGTCTGGAATTAATGAGAATTCCCTCTCCGCTTCGAGAAATGTGTGATGCTTCTTTCACACATCATCTGGAATTTATGAGACTTATATTCTACGCTTCGAAAAATGCGTGATGTTTCTTCCACACATCATCTGGAATTAATGAGAGTCCCTTCTTCGTTTTGAGAAACGTGTGGTGCTTCTTCCACACATCGTCTAGAATTAATGAGAATTCCCTCTTTAACGCTTCGAAAAATGTGTGATGCTTCCGCCGCGCACGTCGTCTGGAATTAATGAGAATTCACTCTTCAACCCTTCGAAAAATGTCAATTGATCTTTTCTCACATCGTTTGGGGTTAATGAGAATTCCTTCTCCGCTAAGAAACATGTGTGATGCTTCTTCCACACATCGTCTGGAATTAATGAGAATATCTTCTTCGCTACGAGAAACGTGTGATGCTTCTTCCACACATCGTCTGGAATCAGTGAGAATTCCTTCTTCTACAGAGAGTTACTTCAGTTTTTGAATTGGTTTACAGCTGATCCAAAATATGGGATTTCGTTCCCCATCCTTTCTCAATGGGAAGAGGATATGTGTGACATACCATAGAGGTGACTCACATGCCAAGACAGTAAATAGGAGGTACATTCTCTGGTCTATATAGCTCAATTGGCAGCACCTAGACATCTGGTAGACACTGCCTTTTGACGATGGTAATGTGCATACCTGGGTTATCTTGTGGAAACTGTGCATATGAGGTACCACAGAGATGCGGAAACAATACGAGCTGCAGCGCCGCACCAACGTTCCGTCTGATGCGATTGTATTCACTATGCGTTCGAGCGGCGAACGGCTCCTAAAACTGGCAGCACCCCAAATTATGAAGCTAGGCTGAGGAGTCATATGACGCTTAGGGATGGCAGATAGTTCAGCCAAGGCCGTCGAGAAAAATACAAGGCAATGACATCGGATTGCTGAGATCCCTCTTTCAATGACGTCACGCGAAAACCAAGGCTTCCGATTGGTCTCAAACGCTGTCGTATATGACGTTAAACACGACACCGACGAACCAAGTCATGTATCATGAGAGTGACGTCACAAACGGAGGGAACTGATCTCTACAATGCTATGGCCTTGCGTTTTCTAGGCGGCCTTGGTTCATCTCGCTTCAGATTCTCAACCGCCGATCTTTGGCGCTCAGACAGAAGCGAGAGTGGTCGATAAATACAACGTGTTTCAATTCCTTCAGCCACGCATGTCTGGTATGGCACAGCTGCGACCTTGAGCGACGATGAGCTGCGGTGAGTGGCAGTCGTCGAAATTGCTTTCCTCAGCCAAGATGCGAATCACAGTCTGTGTCCATACGGGGTTGTCAGAAACTGCTTTAAAACTTCTATAACGAAGTAAATTTCTCCGTCATTTCTGTCCACGCCAGGATTCGAACCCGGATCCCCTCATTCCGGAATAAGTCACTCTACCAGTTGAGCTACGCGGACGTTTTGTTCTGATTCCTATCTGCCTTTTTGTCGTGTGCGTCCTTCGGGCAGGTACGTCACATCTCCTGGTACGTTACACTTCGTCGAATGTCGTCCGCTGTTGATCGTAATGCTGATACACGTTGACATCGAATGCAGCTGTTGTGGTGTTTGGACATCCGTCTACTTGCACCACTCCCACTTTGTAATGTCGCTCGCTGTTGATCGTGATCCTGTTACGCGTTGTAATTTAATCCAGCGATATCTTGGTGTTCGGACATCGGTCTACTTGTACCAGTTCCACTTAGGAATGTCGTCTGCTGTTGATCGTAATGCTACTTCTCGTTGACATCAAATACAGCGATCGTGGTGTTCGGATATCCGTCTACGTGCACCAGTCCCACTTTGGAATATCGTCCGCTGTTGATCGTAATGCTGTTATGCGTAGGCATTGAAACCAGCAATCGTGCTGTATGGACATCCGTGTGTTTGCTCCAGTCCGACTTTGGCTACGCACGTTCCCTTTCTTTAACTATATACTTTCACCATATTCAGCATACCCAGATGATGAAGCCTCTGTTGAAGGAGTTCGTGCAATAGTAGAATTCCTGATGACATAACTGAAGCACCTCATCCCTTACATGTGCTTTCGTTACCGAGATCACTTCAATTTTGGGTCCACACGCCCAGATGAGGAAGACTAAAAGTAGCTAGGACGAGCCGTTTTGCCCTTTTATCTCCCTCATCTACCACGTGTTTAGTTCACAGGTGTGATCGTTTACAAAATCCAACTGTAGATCCATATCCACCAATTGGCATGTGGCACTCAAAAATACTTCCTGGTGTGACATTTATCATGTTCTGTAGCACATTATGCAGCAACTAAGTAATGAAATCGATTTTTTTAATCCTGGTAAAACACACAGGGCCGCACCGGTGTCGCAGTGTTCTTAGCGATGGCTTATGACCATTTGTCATGAAGGGGTCCGGGTTCGAATAATAGTGAGAGATGGATTTTGTGTCTGTCTAACGGCAGTAGCTCTCTCCCTTCCTTGGAACCAGTGGCTCTAAATTAGTGACGGAAGACTTCTTATAGCCCTTTGAGTTGCTCACGGTGGTCCTAAAACTTAAATAAAAAATAAAAACTGGTCGGGAAGAGATTGTTCGATAAGTTATTTATCAGTTATGTGGTGGCAACAGCGTCTGCGTACGAATTGCGCAGATGATTAATTACGCTGTATATGACGTCCTTCGATGGAAAAGCATTGTCACTGTTCTGCCATGGAGCAGGGAGTAAATATCCGGTTCTGTTAGAAAATCTGTACAACTGCATGTGAGCAAAGTCGTCTAGAAAACACAAGACCATGATATTACAAAGATGAGTTGCCGCTTTTAGCAACGTCATGCTGAAACCAAGGCTTCGGATTAATTTCCAACTATCCAAGATGTGACATACGTGCCCCGCAGGACGCACATGAGATAAGTGCAGAGAGCAGTGAAAGCACATGTCAGTGTAGTATAGTGGATAGCGCTCGGAGCTTATGACGTGACTGCCCCGCATAACACACATGCGATAAAGGCAGATAGCAGTGAGAGCACATGCCACTGTAGTATAGTGGATAGCACTCGGAGCTTGTGACGTGACTGCCCCGCATAATACACATGCAATAAAGGCAGATAGCAGTGAGAGCACATGCCAGTGCAGTATAGTGGATAGCACTCGGAGCTTGTGACGTGACTGCCCCGCATAACACACATGCGATAAAGGCAGATAGCAGTGAGAGCACATGCCAGTGTAGTATAGTGGATAGCACTCGGAGCTTGTGACGTGCTTGCCCCGCAGGACACACATGAGATAAAGGCAGATAGCAGTGAGAGCCCATGCCAGTGTAGTATAGTGCATGGCACAGCTTGTGACTCGGAACTTGTAGTATAGTGGACATGCCTGCCCCTGCAGGACACACATGAGATAAAGGCAGATAGCAGTGAGAGCCCATGCCAGTGTAGTATAAGGCAGATAGTAAAGGCAGATAGCAGTGAGAGCCCATGCCAGTGTAGTATAGTGGACAGCACTCGGAACTTGTGACATGCCTGCCCTGCAGGACACACATGAGATAAAGGCAGATAGCAGTGAGAGCACATGCCAGTGAAGTATAGTGCATAGCACTCGGAGCTTGTGACCAGGACACACATGAGATAAAGGCAGATAACAGCGAAAGCACATGCCAGTGTAGTATAGTGGACAGCACTCGGAGCTTGTGACGTGCCTGCCACGCAGGATACACATGAGATAAAGGCAGATGGGAGTGAGACCACATGCCAGTGTAGAATAGGGGATAGCACTCGGAGATTGTGACGTGACTGCCCTGCATAACGCACATGCCATAAAGGCAGATAGCAGTGGAGCACATGCCAGTGTAGTATAGTGGATAGCACTCGGAGCTTGTAACGTGCCTACCCCTGCAGGACACACATGAGATAAAGGCAGATAGCAGTGAGAGCCCATGCCAGTGTAGTATAGTGGACAGCACTTGAACTTGTGACATGCCTGCCCTGCAGGACGCACATGAGATAAAGGCAGATAGCAGTGAGAGCCCATGCCAGTGTAGTATAGTGGACAGCACTCGAAACTTGTGACATGCCTGCCCCGCAGGACGCACATGAGATAAAGGCAGATAGCAGTGAGAGCCCATGCCAGTGTAGTATAGTGGACAGCACTCGGAACTTGTGACATGCCTGCCCTGCAGGACGCACATGAGATAAAGGCAGATAGCAGTGAGAGCCCATGCCAGTGTAGTATAGTGGACAGCACTCGGAACTTGTGACGTGCCTGCCCCTGCAGGACACACATGAGTTAAAGGCAGATGGCAGTGAGAGCACATGCCAGTGTAGCATATTGGACAGCACTCGGAGCTCCGGTGCCGAGAGTTGAGGGTTGGACTCTCTTCCCTGTCATAAAAATGATGAAGCAATTTACTACAAATATTTGACAGTACCCCCGACGATTAAAAAAATATCTATCTGTTGGTAAAAAAGTGTTTGCTGCCTTCTTAGATTTGAAGAAAGCTTAGAACGAAGTAAAGAGAACTCATTTGTGGAAGGTACTGAATAAATATGGTATTACAGTGAATCTACTTAATAGTGTTAAAGCCATGTACGCTGGCAGAAGAGCATGTGTACGGGTGAATGGTGTTTTATCGAAATGGTTTTCCACTGGTGCAGGAGTCAGACAAGGTTGTTTAATGCCACCCCGGCTGTTTAATGTATTTATGCATGCATGCATGCATGCATAAATACATGATGCCAAAATAGATAATACTGGTTTACGTCTCGGTGATATCCATGTGTGCTGTGTGCTGATGACACAGCCCTGTTGACAGAGAGCAAAAGTGCGTTGTAGAGTATGTTGTCCCAGATGTACGAAGTTTGTACGAATTTCAAACTGGGTATAAATAAGGGAAAAACCGAAGTTACAGATTTTGAGCGACGAACAGTTCGTACTGAATGCAAGATTAGTCTTAATGGCACAGAGATTGACCAGGTGAATGAGTTTGTGTATTTAAGAAGTATGTTTGACAGAGAGAACAACTTTGATGGCAAAATTAGTAGGCGCGTGAATTCTTCATTGAAAGTCACAGCTGCCTTAGGAAGTTTTCACAGGAATGATGAGTTCTCCAGGAAGTCCAGAATGGCTGCGTATGAAAGTGTAATGGTTCCTACTCTGATGTGCGGAAATGAAACCTGGGCACTGCACAAAAGACATAGGAATCGTTTGTGTGCTTGGGACATGCGTTACTTATGGGCGGTTTGTGGAAAGACACGATCTGATCACGTGAGGAATGAAGATATGTTGCAGATGTGTAATGTGAGGTAAAATGTTGTTAGTAATGCGGAGACTAATATTCTTAGGTGGTTTGGCCATGTTGAAAGAATGAGTGATGAGGTGCTTACTAAGAGGATTTATTCAGCCCTAGTTACAGGAAAGAAAAATAGAGGAAGGCGAAGGAAATCATGAGAGGACCAGATTCAGGAATGTCTGCTTGAGAAAAAAATTATGAGTATAAAGTACAAAAGGTCTTCTACAGGGTGTCCCACAAAGGACTCCCCGATTTTAAAATGAAATAACTCGCAAACGGAGAGCGATGGAAGAATGAAACAAGTGGTATTTTTATTTTGAAAGCCGTAAAAATCTGATACAGAAGTTTCAAAATTACTTACAAATGTTGCTGACAGGTGGCGCTGTACGCTTTAGTCGCACTAGGGCGTCCAAGAAATAGTCTATAAACTGTCCTTTGCAAGCAGTCGTTGCAATCACATGACAATCGATTCAAAATGCGCACCTTTCGCAGCACAGAGATGGCGCAAACGAAGAATGAAATTTTCAGTCACCCTCTGTAGTGTGCCAGCGAAAATGGACGCACATGCGTCACCGATCAACTCTTCAAGCTCGTCCAGTGTTGCAGAATTGTTCTGGAAGAGAATGTCCTTCAATGTGCCTCACAAAAAGTAGTCGCCGGGGGTAAGATCGGGTGAGTATGGAGGCTAATCCATGCCCGTTCCAGTAAATGTGGAATAGTTCAAAGCAATGACTCTATTCCCGAAGTATTCCTCAAGAAAGACAAAAACCGCTGGGTTACGGTGTGATCGGGCCCCATCTTGCATAAACCACGAAGTGCCTGATACTCGAGTACCAGAAAAACACGTTGCTCCACGGAATACATGGCTTCATCCACTTCCTTCAGTACGTTAACCTTCCTTTCACGTTTCGACAGCGAAACTGTCCGAAGACTGATCGCTCTGTGCTTCACAGCATTATTTATAGGACCGCGCTGCTACTACAGCGTACAGCGCCACCTTTCGGCAACATTTGTAAGTAATTTTGAAACTTCTGCATCAGATTTTTACGGCTTTTTAAATAAACATACCGCTTGTTTTATTCTTCTGTCGATCTCCGTTTTCGAGTTATTTCATTTTAAACTCAGGGAGTCCTGGAGTCCAACGTGTGACGGATGTTAATAAAGCTCGTGCTGGGTGCCAAGATCGCAGTAAATGAAGACACTTGATACATCAACATTAAATAAATTTTAGTTCCATCAGGTAAATGGTCTTTCTTTGATGAGCTAACCTCTGTATCTCAAAGAACAGCTTAATGATACATATATGTGCATATATTTTTTATTTCTTCCCTACACTGTCATTCAATTAGTTTTGACCTTTTGTATTTTTATATCAACCTCTTTAAACCGCCACCGTCGGTTCCCACCAATTTTGCACGATTATCAAAGTATGACGGTTTAACGAGATTCGGCTGTATATAAAAAATATCTTATCCCTGAGATGACAGATGATTTTGAGAATGGAGATACAACAAAGAATGTATTTCCATCGATCTTCTTTGGTATTAGGTGAAATAAAATCTTACTGTTTGAAATGGAAGCAAATGAATAAAGAAGGAATGTCTAGGCAGATGTTCGTCATGAAGATAAAAGCAAACGATCTCCGGGAAGATCAAGCAGAGAATTGAGAGATTGCATTCAACATCATGTGAAGATTAGGTGCGCCTGAATGAAGAGAGAGAGAGAAAGTGAGAGAGAGATGGGGGGGGGGAGGAGAGAAGAGAGAGAGGATAAACAGCTAATAACATTGGAAGATGACTGTGTTTGCAGCAAAGAGTCTTGAAGGCTCTGAGAACTAAGGAATTGTCTTGGAATACTAGGAACGCTCTGAATTGAATTCGCATTCTTCGCAAACTTTCTTGAATTTGAGTTTGGATTTAATGAAACGTGCGCTTTAAGCGCGACGTCTTGGGCAAAATTCTATTGTGAAAGGAAATGGGTATTTTTCACGATGTATTCAATTTCAGAGGAGTCACCATACGACAAAAATGATCAAAAACGGATTTACATTCAAGCGCGAAGCGTGCTAGCGTTAGATGCAGTGTTGCTATTCTACTGATTTATCAGTAGATCTACTGATTTTGACTCACTGATGGATTTTCGTAATCTACTGAATCTTGTCTGTTTTAAGACCAGCTACACACTCAGGGACATTCTGTCTAAGAATGTCTGCATCTGTGTTTTCATTCTACTGATATAGTAGTAGATCTGCTGATTTTGACTCCTGTCTACTGATGGATTTTCGTAATCTACTGATTCCTCTCTGTTTTAAGACCACCTACAAACTCAGGGACATTCTGTCTAAGAATGTCTGAATCTGTGTTGCCATTCTACTGATTTAGCAGTAGATCTACTGATTTTGACTCCTGTTCATTGATGAATTTTCGTAATCTACTGATTCTTCCCTGTTTCAAGATCACCTACACACTCAGGGACACGCTGCCTAAGTATGTCTGCATTGTTTCAGTACTCACCATCTACTGTTCCAATCGACAAGACTCATCTCAGAACTGGTCTGAAGAGAAAATTCTAACAAAGACTTAAATTATTCACGCCTGCTAGGTACTATACACTGCTGGCCACCCAAAATGCAACACCAAGAAGAACACGAGATAGCAAAGCCAGATTTACTGGACACATAACAACAGATACAAAGATGAAACGATTGAGCTTACAGGCCCGTGCATCTTGCGGAACACGCAGACATCAAGAGTTCGTGTGGCCCCCATGACTGGCAATAACGGCCGCTACACGCCGCGGCATCGAACGAAAAAGGCTTTGTATGTGGGCTTCGGGTATGTCGGTCCAGGCTGCTTCCACACGTTGCCACAGTTCATCAGGCGTAGCCGCGGGTGGTGCTTGCCGGGCCACTCGGTTGCCGATCAGCGACCAGACGTGTTCGGTGGGCGACATATCGGGAGAACAGGCAAGCCACGGCAGCAGTGACACCTGGTAGGCCGTGAAGAATTGTTGCACGATGCATGCCACGCGCGGGTGCGCATTGTCCTGTTGAAACGTGGCCGCTGTCAAGTTCTGCAGGTAAGGGAGAACTACAGGCTCCAAGACGTCGGAGTTGTAGCGGTGGCTGTTTAGTGTGCCTGCGATGCGTACCAGAGTGGTGCGGGTGTCATATCCAATTGCGCCCCAACCCATAACGCCAGGCGACGGAACGGTATAGCGATGCATAATGCAGGCGTCATAAGGTCTCTCGCGACGGTGCCGCCACACGCGGATCCGACCATCGTGGTGTTGCAGGCAGAAACGGGATTCGTCGGAGAAGACAATATCGTGCCATTCCGTAATCCAGGTGCGGCATTTAACGGCCCACTGCCGCCGCACTCACCGGTGGTGTAACGCCAGTGGTAATCGGAACAATGGGCCCCGTGCGATAAGTCCCCGCTCCTGCAGACGACGTCGAACGGTACGTGCTGGCACAGGTTATTGCGCAACACACCCTAATTTCTGCGCTAACGTTCGTGATGTGGCGCTGCGAGCCGTCAATGCCAGCCGCACAACATCCCTGTCCTCTCGTTCGGTGGTGTGCCGCGGCTACGGCAATCGCTCACGTCGGTTCGTCCGTCTCTCCTGCACCTAGCGAATCCATACTCGCCTCACTCTGGCTGGATGTCGTCCCACACGGGTGCCGATGTCTCGGTCTCTTTTATGTTCGTTGACACTGATTCCAAAGGTACGTTTGGTCATTCCTATGTAGTATCGTTTAGAGTCGTCCGGATACGGTAGGGGTCAACGAACATAAAAGAGACACAAAACGAACATAAAAGAGACACAAAATACGGTAAAGTAGCCACGTCTGTATCCAGAGAAGGGAAATTCAAGTCCGCTACTCCTATGTGGGACGATATAAAGAAATTAGCTACCTACTCTACCCCTAAAGGTTCAGATATTCGGGAAACCTTAAAGATCATTACCAACAGCGTACTTGCATTGACTGCGTTTCCCTCGTGTTGCCACGAATTTGGAACCAATTCTTCAAGTAAAGCCTTCTTCCTACCAGAATACCGCGCGTGCAACCAACATGATGCGTCATACTTTAGAAGAATATAACTAATACAGACATTTAACGTGGACCAGGAATATCAAACAAAGATCTTTGCTCTCTCCATGTTTATAAGTGAGTCACGGAAAAAAAATTTCATTGGCCGCCACCGGGAGTCGAACCTAGGGTCTTCCAGTTACGCGCCGGATATGCTTCCGCTACACCACAGCGGCCTCGAATTCCTCCAGACTCACACACGCTAACTGCCAAACCAATTTGGCAGGTTGCTTCTTGGAGCCCCGCACAATGCTGGGGATTCATCAAAGATGGTAAGCAGCATGTGAAGAAATAATTAAAAGGCGAATGAATAATTAATACAGACATTTAACGTGGACCAGGAACATCAAACAAAGATCTTCTCTGTTTCCACGTTTATAAGTGAGTCACGGAAAAAAATTTCATTGGCCGCCACCGGGAGTCGAACCTAGGGTCTTCCAGTTACGCGCCGGATATGCTTCCGCTACACCACAGCGGCCGTGAATTCCTCCAGACTCACACACACAAACTGCCAAGCCAATTTGGCAGGTTGCTTCTTGGAGCCCCGCACAATGCTGGGGATTCACCAAAGATGGTAAGCAGCAACTGAAGAAATAATTAGAAGGCGAATGAATAATTAATACAGACATTTAACGTGGACCAGGAACATCAAACAAAGATCTTCTCTCTTTCCACGTTTATAAGTGAGTCACGGAAAAAAATTTCATTGGCCGCCACCGGGAGTCGAACCCAGGGTCTTCCAGTTACGCGCCGGATATGCTTCCGCTACACCACAGCGGCCTCGAATTCCTCCAGACTCACACACACTAACTGCCAAGCCAATTTGGCAGGTTGCTTCTTGGAGCCCCGCACAATGTTGGGGAATCAGTGCATTTGTTATCAAGTCAAGTTCCCGCGGTCAAATTGTTAATGCGTCCAATTTTTTCAGTTGCAGTTTCTGTCTAACGTCCTTGAAAAAAGCCATCTGGTTGATGTGCGAGAGCTTGGAAACGTTAATGTGTCAACTTCCTACGCCAATAAATCGGATCACTAGTACAGTGTTACTATTTACTATCCATTGTTCTGTTCGCGTTGCAACATACCAGTGGGGTTTTTAAGAAAGGACAGGTCTCAAAAGCATTTTGCATAAGAAAATTTGTGTTCCGAACAGTTTACCGAAAACAATGCAGAATTGTGTTGATGAACTAATTGAGAAAAGAACTAAACAAGACCAGCATCGCTCAATTGAAGTTTCGAAATTAACTGGTGCCCTTTGTGCAGTTACCATCACACCTTCCAAACTGGATAACCCTACATTAAAAAAAAATTCTTAGAAAATTAGTTGAAAGATGTTGATGTAATTCCAAATTCAAATCGGTTGCGGAACTGTTATTTGCCGAAAATAATTCACAAGCAACAAGTGAAAGATTTTTTTTTAAAATCAGTGTTCAATGTAAAGATCGCAGCAATCGAAACAACTGATTCTGAAGATAGGTACATTTTGAATATTCTTTCTGTTCCATCAGCTGAAACGAATGCTGAAAGCTGTAATGCTGAAACCTCTTTGAATGTAATCTTCCTCGAGTGCATAACTTTGGAATCCGCAAATTTTAAAGCAATCAGCGAGGCGTTAATATATAAGTATGAAATACCTTTCGCGAATATAACCGCATTTGTGACAGACAGCGCATCTTACATATCCCAAGTGTGGGAAAACAGCGTGAAAGTTGATGTTTCGAGGAAATACGGTATTACGCAAAATTTTGGGGTAAATCCCGAAATTGTGCGAAAAGCTGCCCAAATTTTTTGCGATTTGCGCCGCTACCGTCCCGCGAATTTTGCCTTTTCTTCCCGCTATAAAATTACTACACTAGTAATGATCTCCAAAGTTTCGCGAATTGCAATAGATTTTAGGGGGGAATAGGAAGCTAACTACCATATTTTTCTTCTTATAATCCTCAGGCCGAAAATTCGGAAAAAAATCGCGGTATAAACGGCACTCGCTATGTTGATTCTCAATCGTAATTTCATTCAGAAAAGCCGCGATTCACGGAATGACCCAGAAGTTTGAGGAGATACAAAAATAAAAGGTTTTATTTTAAAAAAAACATCTGTAATTTGATCTTTTCAAAACTTTCAAATTAATAAAAAGCAAAAATTGCGAGTTCTTAACCCTTTAAACGACTGGAACGAATTAACTCGGGATTAACAAAATAGGCAGAAATCAACTCGAGTGAATATATTTGTTGTCTAAGAAGCAGGCCCAACGCGACAGAAACGAGTGAACCTACGCATCAGAAAGCGTTGCTTTTACTTTAGGTTTGTCATTCCAAGTGGTCATTTGGGGGTGTGATTGTCATTAATAGTCTCTGTCTGATTATGTTTTCCGCTAAGAATGCTTTAAAATCTGTGACGAACCTAAGAAAGAAGAGAAAAGATGTTTGAGTAACTTTTTTCTATCTTGTGGCATGATTTCCATGTCCGGGGGTCTACTCCTTCCGGAATCATTCCTTATGTGATGGAACAAAGAACAAAGGTCTATAAGGGAATCAGACTACATGCTGTGAGACTAAGGATTGTAAGGGAGCACTTACAGCCAGCGACAGATTTATAGTCGATACTCCTCAGATGAAAGAGAGAAAGGGATTGTTTTGCTGTAGCGTTCGTATAACCCGGTCACTATAAGAATACTTGTGTTTGAGGAGGCCAGGAAAATTTGGGCAACTTTTGGTTCAGGTACATCAGCCGCTTAAAGGGTTAAAGCCTTACCGCTGTTCTATTTTTAGATATCGTAGTACGCAGTTCTGTAATTACACATGTGCGCAGCTGTGCTTTCCACAGCATGTGATCGACTATACCGATTTTGTTGCATTTGTCAAATTTCTCTCAAAGAAAAAAAAATACAATGAAAAGAAAGATTTTGCGATTGATGGGGAAAATTTCGAGGTAGCCGATACCTACATTGACCTTGGACAATAGACATCAAGCAGGAGCCACATTGATGAAGAAATTAATCGTCGTATAAAACTTGGTTGGAGAGCTTTTGGAAGAAACAGCATAATTTTCAAAAGCAATATGCCATTATGTCTTAAAAGCGAAGGCATAAACCACTATTTTCCATCTTGGCATCATTTATGGATGCGTGCGTGCTTGATGCCAAGATGAAAAATACTGGTTTATGTTACATATAATTATTTTTAATATGCCATTTACAGTTTGGCAACACCATTTATTATTCCATGATTGTATATAAACCCCTGTAACCATCCTTTCGCGCAATTGGGCCCGATGATGAGGCTAAAGTAGCCTTGAAAGTGCTTGCCAGTGTAGCTGATTTTAACTTGTAAATAAATATCGTTTTTTAAATGCAAGTTTTTAACTATCCAATAATGCATACGACAGCCTCGGATTCTTCATCTTACTGGTTTATGTCTTGGTAATATCCGTGTTGTGACGTACCTGCCAGCAGGACGCACACGACATAAAGACAGATAGGAATCAGAGTGAACGTCTGTGTAGCTCAGTTGGTAGAGCGACTTGTTCCGGAATAAGCGGACTCGGGTTCGAATCCCGGCGTAGACCAAAAATGACGGAGAAATTTAATTCGTTATAATGGCGCCTGAACTATCCGGATGACTCGACCGTTCAAAATCTCGCAATGGTGTGATGTTCTTTCCACACCGCGAGATAGGAAAAATAAGAGAATCCCTTCTCCAGCGCTTCGAAAAATAAATGTGTCTGACGTTGCATTCCACACACCAGATTGACTGGGAGTTCTCAAGTGCACGTTCTACAGAGGATGGCTGCCTGCAACGATTCATGGTCACGGCTGACCCGTGGGCCGGCCTTCTTTGGGGGGGGAGATGTGATGTACCTGCCAGCAGGACGCACACGACATAAAGGCTGATAGGAATCAGAATGAACGTCTGCGTAGCTCAGTTGGTAGAGCGACTTGTTCCGGAATAAGCGGACTCGGGTTCGAATCCCGGCGTAGACCAAAAATGACAGAGAAATTTACTTCGTTATAGTGTGTGCAGATTGCTCTATGCTGATGACGTAGTTCTGTTGGCAGAGAACAAAAGTGAGTTGTTGAGTATGTTGTCCCGGATGTACGAAGTTTGCATGAAATTCAAGCTGAGTATAAATAAGGGAAAATACAAAATTATGTTTTTTGAGCGAGGAGCTGTTAGTACTGAATGTAATATAAGTTTAAATGACACAGTGATTGACCGGGTGAATGAGTTTGTGTATTTAGGAAGCATGTTTGACAGAGAGAACAAATTGGGTGGTGAAATTAATAGGCGAGTGAATTCCTCACTGAAAGTCATAGCTGCTTTAGGAGGTTTTCATAGAAATAATGTATTCTCAAAAGAGTTCCGAATGGCTGTGTATGAAAGTGTAATTGTTCCTACTTTGATGTATGGCAGTGAAACCTGGGTACTGCAGAAGAAACATAGGAGTCGTTTGTGTGCTGGAGAAATGCGTTACTTACGGGTGGTTTGTGGCAAGACAAGTTCTGATAATGTGAGGAATTAAGATGTGTTGCAGTTGTGTAATGTGAAGCAAAATGTTGTTAGCAAGGTGAAGACTAATATGCTTCGGTGGTTTGGCCATGTTGAAAGAGAATGAGCGATGAGATGCTTACTAAGACATTTTTTTTTTGGCCCAAGTGACAGCAAGGAAAGGCAGAGGAAGGCCAAGGAAGTCATGGAAGGATCAGATTCAGGAGTGTCTGCATGGAAATCTTTAGTATAAAACAGAGAAAGTCTTGTGTACGTCTGGTGGCAGATTTCAGTGAAGCCCGAATTGTGTGTTAAGATTGATGTAAATGGAGAAGTGCGATACGGCAACAGTAAGTAAATAATCAGTTAAAAATGCATCTGATAATTCGTATTTCTTTGTGCAGGTAACCACTGAATCTCAGAGAACAGCTTAGTGATATATAAGTATGTAAGAAAAGTGTTTAAACACTGCATCCTTCCAGTTCTTACTTACGGAGCAGAGACACGGACCTTAACCAAAAAAGACATACAACGGCTGCACACAACTGAAAGTAACATGGAGAGATGCATACTTGGTCTAACCAGGAAAGACAGGAGTGGAAGATATCATGCTCAGAGTAAGATCCCTGAAATGGCAATGGCTAGACATGTTGCCAAAAGAACGGACCACCGATGGACAAACAAAATTTTAGACTGGATTCCAAGGGACAGAAAAAGACTCAAAAGATGACCACATAGGAGATGGGTGGATTAAATTCGAAAGCATGTGGGAGTGACATGAAGGATCGAGGCTCAAGACAGATAGTTTTGGAAGAAACTTAGGGAAGACCTTCATCCACCAGTGGATTTGACAATTATGATTATGAGATACATATATATGCGTGCGTGGTTAATAACAAGTTTATTTAAAGAATGCGAAGAATTATCACTACTAAGGACATGCGTTAGAAAAATAAATATATGCTTTTAAACATTAAAAAAAAAAAAAACATTATGCGCCTCAATGAGCAAAAAGATCAGACCCAGAAACGAAGCTCAAATGGTAAGTCTCTGCGTATGTTTGATGCTTTTTACCAATTTGATTTAAGCACAAACTATATACTTGAACTGGATGCGATGCTCTTTTGTGCTGCCATCTATGTTTAGGGAACAGGACTTTTGAGAAAGCTAAAACCTCAAGTATTATTATTTCCTTTACTGCACGAAATGCTTTCTTGTGCTGCCACCTATGTTTAGAGTGTAGGAGTTTTGAGAAAGCTAAGGTTTTAGGTTTTGTTATTTGTCATTTCAGCAAATAACTATTAATTTCACCAGGGTTTTAAAATTGTTTCAATTTCTTACGTCTTCACAGGGTCGTCATAAGTTCCTCCGCAAATCACAAAAAGGAGCGTGACCTTTTTGTGATTGTTAGTTAGAAAACATGTTAGTTATGTTAAACATGTTAGTTAGAAACATCATTCTTGGAATTTTCACTACTATAATCAGGGCCGGATGGAGCTTTTGCGGGGCCCGGGGCGAAATTTCATTGCAAGGCCCCGAAGCAAAATTTCATTGCTTGCACTAGGAAATAAACCTCATATTTTAATAAAGTCGTTACGTGAAGATGTCCGCAAAGAATACACAGGATGTGAAACCCACAAATCTTCCTGTAACGGCGACGAATTAGCATCCCTCTCCTCCGGAGCTGAATGCTTTACCGATTAAGGTACACCGACGGAAATTTATTTCTGGAACTTTTCCTTTCTGACATGTGCCTCACCTCGGTAGTACTTCGAAACGAAAACTACCGTAAAGACAAAATGATTATCTCAAAGAAGCATTTGCTTTTAAGCTCAAGAAAAAAGACCGGAATATGCATTGAAAGTTCAGAGGGAGAGAGAGAGAGTAAAAACTGTTAAAATATATGATTTTCTTTTCGAGGAGATGGGGTTGAGGTTGTATTTCACTTATTGCATAAAAACTGCTTCACAAAAATGACAAAAAGCTACGTGCGTAGCGAAAATTTTGGATTGCGAATATTTTAGTGTAGAAATAATAAAAAATAAATTCGTATAAATTTTTTTTTCTTCTGATACATGTTTTAGTGATTGATTTTTAATGCAAAAGGGAGTAACTGACAAATTAGTGACTTTTTAAACTTTTATACGCGCTCATATATGATTTTTTTTTAATTTCTAGTAATGTTTTTAAAGTCACTGAATAAATGGCCTCCATGTGTAGTCCGAAACAAATTTTGATATTCTTCTTTTTTATTTTATTTAAATTTAAGTATCTGGTTTGCACGCAAATTGTTATATATAAAAAAGCAAGGGCTACAAAATGATGAAATTTAATTTGCGATTTCATGAATTCGGAAAATATCAAGGTGGTTCCAGTAATCACTT
The DNA here is from genome assembly GCA_039090855.1 of Macrothele yani. NCBI lineage: Eukaryota > Metazoa > Arthropoda > Arachnida > Araneae > Macrothelidae > Macrothele > Macrothele yani. Next base: position 75,354,106 of record CM077000.1, on the reverse strand, counting down.
GAATTCTACAGATCTTCCTATTTGTAAGACGAAGGGCGATAACCTATTCGAAAACCGGGCGATTGGAAAAAACAAACAAAAAACTTTAAAAATAAGAAACGTCTTTTTAAGAGCCTCGCACCCGAAAACTTACACACAAAAAATAATAATTGTAAAAAATTCTAGTTAATTTTTTTCTTAAGCTGCGGGGCCCTGAAATGCGCGAGGCCCGGGGCGTTGCCCCTATGGTCCAGCCGGCCCTGACTATAATGTTGCAATGATCATTTTTGGTATTTTTTGTTTCACCTGTTGCATAATATTTCAGGCAGCTCTGCCATGGAAGCTCAAAAGTTCGTAGAGCTTCTTTTTTTTTTTTTTTTTTTTTGATTGGAGGTTTAACGACCACCGTGAGCAACTCAATGGGCTATAAGCAGTCACCCGTCCCTAATTTAGGGTCACTGGTTCCAGGGAAGGGAGAGAGACAGTGCCGTAAGACAAACACAACATCCATGCCTCACCGGGATTCGAACCAGTGCCCCTTACGGACGAATGATCAGAGGCCATCGCTTAGACCACTGCGCCACCGGGGCGGCCAACTTTTTTTTTTTTTTTTTTTTTTTTGCAGTCAATACATGACAGAAACATTCTCTATTTCTTCTTTTGATTCATTGGAAGAGTGGAGAACATTAAATTTCCGTGGCCCTGCGGATGCTATTTTAGTAACTTTTTTTTTGAGAAGTAAACAACGCATTTCGTATGATAAAATACATACACAGGTCTGCAACACGGCCCGACTAAGGTCAGGCGAGGCCTTGTGCACATCCTATGTCTGGGGCCCCCTCGATTAAAATTTTCAGTCAACAGTTGAAAAGAATATTTTCTGGTAAGTATTTATTTTTTGCAAGCAGTTTTCTAGTTGTAATAGACAAGCATTCACGCCACTTGTATTACATGCACTCGCAGAGCTTGCAACTCTAACATTAATTACTCTGGAATTCTATTTTAGTTTTTTTAATATCATTTACGAAGCAAATACATAACTATCCTCCCAGAGATATAATTTAAAACCCGCATCTCCACGACGGAAGAAGGCCACATAGGTCAGGAGCGCAACCAAAAGAATGCTCATCGTGTTCTTCGACATTCGTGGGTTTCTGCACCGTGAATTCGTCCCTAAGAGCCAGACCGTTACCACCCTTTTTTTACTACGACGTTCTACGGCGTCTTAGGGAGGACATTCGCCGCAAACGATCTGAAACGTGGCTCAGGGCCTTTTTCCTGCTCCATCATGACAATACCGCAGCTCACAGAGCGTTAACAACACGCCAGTTTTTTCAGCCGCGTGAAGCATGACTACCCTTCCTCCCCGCCTTACTTGCGGGCATTCTTCCCCTGCTACTTCTTTCTGTTCCCGAAGATGAAGCTGAAGCTCAAAGGTCGCCGTTTTGAAACCGTGGACGAGATCCAGTGCGAATCGCAGACGGTGCTTGACACGATTCGCGAACGGAATTTCTAGGGAGCGTTCAACAGTGTCAAAAACGCTAGCGTCGGCCCGGTGTCCTCTCTGACAGTCTCCTGTCCGATTCTGCTGTCATTTGGTCACCTCTGAAGGGGACTTTTGTCCGCCTACATGGACGTAAAATCCTGCCTCTGAAATCCTGCGGTATTGAAGATGCGTACATTAATATTATTAATAACATCTATGAAAATGCAAGTGCAAAGATTCGGCTGTTTGAAAATACAACACACATAAAAATTGGAAAAGGAGTGAGACAAGGTGACGCTATATCTCCGAAGCTCTTTAATGCCACATTGGAAAATGTCTTTCAATCACTGAACTGGGAAAACAAAGGGATAAAGATTAATGGAGATTATCTAACCCACCTTCGTTTTGCTGTTTTTGCAACTACCCCATCAGAGCTGCAGAGTATGATCCAGGAACTTGCTGACAAGAGTAAAGAAGTGGGATTAAAAATGAACTTTCAGAAGACAAAAGTAATGTTCAACGCTTTTACAAGAAATGAAGATTTATCGATTGATGGAGAAAAGCTGGAGATAACAGACACGTAAGTTTATCTTGGACAGCAGATATCAAGTGAGGGTCACATTGATGAAGAAATTAATCGGCGTACAAAACTTGCCTGGAGAGCTTTTGGAAGAAACAGCATAATTTTCAAGAGCAATATGCCATTATGTCTTAAAAGAAAAGTGTTTGATCAATGCATCCTTCCAGTGCTTACGTATGGTGCAGAGACGTGGACCTTAACTAAAAGAGACATACAAAGGCTGCAGACAACTCAAAGAAGCATGGAGAGGTTCATGCATGGTGTAACCAGGAGAGATAAGAAGAGGAACTCGTGGATCCGAAAAATGACAAGAGTGGAAGACATCATGATCAGAGTTAAATCCCTGAAATGGCAATGTGCTGGACATACTGCCAGAAGGACAGGCCATCGATGGACAGCCGAAATTTTAGATTGGATTCCAAGGGACAGGAAAAGACCCAGAAGAGGACCACGTGGAAGATGGGTGGATGAAATTCGAAGATATGCGGAGTGACATGGAGGAGACTGGCACAAGACAGACCGTTGTGGAGGAAACTTGGGGAGACCTTCGTCCAGCAGTGGATTGATAATGGTTGAAAATGATGATGTTGATGACATGGACGCTACGGGTGTACCTTCGGGTTGCACCCGCCGTTCTAAGTGACCTCGCCGGTTATTTGTGTGCGGGTCCTTTCGAGTTCTTCGGAGGATCTGTATGCCTCGGGGGTTTGCTTGTTGGGCCGTGTTGGGAGTGTGTGTAAACATCAGTGAACGATGTCCAGGTGTTTATTTTGGGCGTGGTGAACAGTGTGAAGATGTGTTGCAACAAAGTTCGTGTATGGGGGAGGAGACGTCTTGCGAGAGCAAATTAGGGTGCTCCCCTCTTCCAGCCTCCATAATTTGGGGGTCTTATACGAAGACAAAAAAAAAAACGCTGGCAGAGGTGTATCGCTGCCCAAGGGAAACTACTTCGAGGGAGATCGTAGCCAGACTTAAGTAACGTAAGTACTTTGTTGTATATCGGCTTAGTCTCGGATCTTTTTGATCGGACCTCGTATACGCCACGAAGTGTAAACTCGTGATCACAGCTAGTCTCCTCACCACATTAGAAAGCACAAACAATGACATTTCTTTTCGTACGATACAAGGAAAGATTTCATTGTTCGTCCGCAAAATAGAACAATATGATCGCTGGGCAATGAAATTTGTTCCTTAACAATGCATGGGCATAGTTGTAATGGAGTTATAACGAAGTAAATTTCTCCGTCATTTTTATCCGCGCCAGGATTCGAACCCGGGTCCACTCATTCCGGAATAAGTTGCTCTACCAATTAAGCTACGCGGACATTTTATTCTGATTCCTATCTGCCTTTATGTCGTGTGCGTCCTTCTGGCAGAGTACGTCACATCTCCTGGTACGTTACATCATCTCCCCCTTATTTTTTTTTTTTTTTTTTTTTTTTTTTGAAGTGCTGCTCATATTTTTCCTATCTCGCGGTGTGGAAATAACATCACACCAATGCGAGATTTTGAACGTCGGGTCATCCGGGAAAATTTTCATGATAAGGAAAATTGCGTGAACCCTGCGTCGTCGGGAACTCCGCGTGTCTGTTGAGATTTTCATATTCGTTACGTCTGCCCTCAGCACGGGCAGAAAAATTATTATTGCCCTGAGCATGATAACGTTCCGAATGCTGCTGAGTGGAACGGGTCGAGCATACTGTGCATTATGACGATACCCCGTAGCTTGCTCAGAAACTCGTTGTTGGTTCGCCACTCTTCTGTGTGGTGGAACGTATGAAGCTTGGGTGGGCACTTGTGTATGCTCGCGCTGAACGTTTTGCCTATTGGCCTGGAATGTACCAAAGTGTGCTCGCATACGTTCAATCATGTCACTTGTGTCAGATTAATAATTATCGTAATGTAAGACCGGCCGGTCACTTGAAATCTAGTTCAAGTTCTCATGTATTTGATATTATTTCCATAGATTTATTGGGACCTTATCCATTATCTGTTAAAAATAAAGTTCGTTATGTTTTAGTACTAACTGATAATTTTTCTAAATGGGTTGAAGTTTTCCCATTAAAGCCGCTACGGCTGAGATTATTTGTAATGTCTTAGTTAATGACGTATTTTCTAGATATGGTGCACCTAATAAAGTAGTTTCGGATAATGGTCCTCAATTTATTTCTGACATTTTTGAAAGAATGTGTGCGAGATTACACATTAAACATAAATTCATTTCCCCATATCATCCCCAGAGTAATCCTGCGGAACGTGTTAACCGAACGTTAGTGAAAATGATTGCGACTTTCGTAATGGACCACCATGAAAGATGGGATGACCATTTAGAACTTTTTGCGTTCGCCCTCCGCTCGTCTGTCCACGAGTCTACTAAAATTACTCCTGCAGAACTTTTTCTGGGTCGCAAAATTAAAACCCCTTTTGAAAATTTAACGGGGATTATCGACGAATTAAACCAGCGACCAACTCCGCAATCAGTACACATTATGGCAGAAAAAGCTCGTGTTGCAATGCTAGGAGCACAAGCGGCTCAAGCACGATATTATAATTCTAGGCGTAGGGAACCATATCTTGTCGTTGGAGATCTCACTCTCGTGGAAACGCACTTCCAGTCTTCTGTTTCGCATACTTTAGTGAAGAAATTTGCACCCAGCTACGAAGGTCCGTATCGGGTGGCAAATGTCTTTGAAAATAATATTGTTCTGGAGAAACCGAACAACCATTTTCAATATGTACATGTTGATCAATGTCGCAAGTATCACGAACGGAATATCGATTTCATTATCAATCCTACTCAACCTTCTGTTCCACAGACTCAAGAATCTATATCTCATGTTCAACCGCCGGAAATTGTGGACGAACCACCGAACATTTTTGACGAATCACCAGTGATTTTTCCTTTACCCTCCCCCCCCTCCAGACGAGTTTCTACACACACAACCTGATTCTCCCATGAGACCAAGGCTCGAATCGAGTTCGTCGAATACTAGTATCGTTCCTTTCCCTCCAACCATTGCCAAGACTATTGCTGCGCCGTTTCCGGTTACCTCTGCACCAACGCGGGATACTTCTTCTTTGAATACCTCGTCGGAAAGTATTCCTATAGGCAAATCTAAACATCGCCCTGCACGACCGCTGAATTACAGCAGCTACTCAGAGGCGTCGGACATTTCTGATTTATCAGTTATGAATCCTACTTTTAATATTCCACACCGTCCAGCACCACCAAAAGCTGGGCGCAAACGTGACTTGTCTCCCCAATCTGCTTCGCCGCAACAGCGACGAAGGCAGAAATCTTTGCATCCACCCGGGTTTCGCCCCTGGAACCTCCGTTCAGGGCAAACAGGGCCGATGCCTGCTACTACTATCATGCCCCGTGGGCGTAAACGAAAGCAAGCGATGTGGCCGGAGACACGTCCGTCCAAAAAGATACTGGAAGGACATAACGGGCCCCAGCACCAAGGGACTTCATATCCAAAGCCTGGGGGAGCCCGTTCCTATCAGCCGCAGCAGGGATTTCCGGACCGCCAGACTTCTGACGTTCCTGACCGTTCTTCCCAGCCGCAGGGATTTCCAGACCGCCAGACTCCTGACCGTTCTTCTCAGCCGCAAGGGATTCCGGACCGCCAGACTTCTGACCGTTCTTCTCAGCCGCAGGGATTTCCAGACCGCCAGACTCCTGACCGACAGCAGACCGATGTTCCAGTTCCATTACCGTCCCTGTTCGGGCGCCATTATAACGAAGTAAATTTCTCCGTCATTTTTATCCGCGCCAGGATTCGAACCCGGGTCCACTCATTCCGGAATAAGTTGCTCTACCAATTAAGCTACGCGGACATTTTATTCTGATTCCTATCTGCCTTTATGTCGTGTGCGTCCTTCTGGCAGGTACGTCACATCTCCTGGTACGTTACAGAGTATATAAGGGACTACCTTCTTAATTTTATTACATAACGTTTGGTGCAGCACTGTTCTCTGGCCGTTGTATTGAAATGCGGCTGGGTTCGTGTCCCAGATGGAGCTCGGTAGGTGTGTTTGTCCGAGAGTAGTGGTTTGCTTCCTTCCCTGAAAACAGTGGCATTAAATTTGAGATGGGCAACATCTTAAAATCCATCTAATTAATCACGGTGGCCGTTAAACTCTAAAACGATAACAGTAAAAACAAATCAAAGATATATGAATGAAGTTTCCTAATGCACAGGTGGCGAACCTAATACTTTCCTTTCTGGAATGCATTTATGTAAGCATAACTCTAACATGTAATTGATAATCGTACATCTCACTGTGGCTTTAAAAAGCTAAGATTTATTTTCACTCCTTAGTACTGATCTGTCAAGGAATTTTGTCCATTAACAGCAGTTCTTCAGTTTTTAAGTCTTCTATTGCTGAATCAGTAATACGTTTTGCTTGCGGAGAAAAATCTATTACATTGTTTATAGGATCAGCTTTGCTGTAAATACCTAACTCACAATTTCCATAACTGTCAGTAGAATTGCAACATGAAACTTTACACTTCACATTCTGACTTTCGCAATTATATTAAGAAATCCCGCCCTCCATGTCCGAGCGAAAGGGAAAGTGTTGGTGGTGTTCCTTAGATCTGCCTTGTTTAGTAGATTTCAAAAGAATGGGCCGCTATCTACAGTAAAATGAGGATTTCGGTTAAGGAGCCTCATGTCTTGGAGCTGAAGGCTGTGTACAGATGGATGCTTATGCTGAATACCCTAAATTCCTTCTTTCCTTTTCTTCAACACTGAAAACAATGCTTGAGAGTGTCATGTTTCGGCTTCAGGGCTAATGGTTGATTCTGTTTCGCGCACAGTGCGTTTAATGGGGTTAATTTGTATCCAGAGAGAATAAGTGTTCTTTTCAGAATTCACTCGGGTTATGGAGGGTGATCTGTCGTCTCCAGTCTCGGGATCTCAGATCTTCTGAGAACCTGTAGAAAGAAAAGAATATCGACCGTTGAGGGGTACATCATCGGTAAGTGTTGAGGAAAAGGAACTTTGGGTTGTGGACTCACCAATTCCTTCTTGTTCACTTTTAGGCCTAGCTTTCTAACGATAATACTGAAAATAAGTAATCGAAATTATCTCAGAAGAAAGCATTTTTGCTGATAATCTATGCACTCATTTTCTTTGATGAAATAATGAGAATCAAACCTTGTATAGTAAAACTTTAAGGGTTAAAATTTTCTTTAGTACTTAATGTTTGAACGTATTGACACTTTGTTTTACAATGTAATAATGTAATTCTTTAATTTTTTTTAATTAAAAATTGAGTTCATATTAAGTTAATTTATATTAAAACTATTTACGTTTTCCGAAAAGTATTTCCTGACCTACATTTTGAAAAATAATTTCCGATTATAGTTTTCTTAATTAAAATTATACTGAGTAAATTTTGAATGACTATCAATTGCCGGCGCATATAAACATATAATTGTTATTTTCGTAAGGTGAGAGCATTTTTCTTGTAGGATGTCAATTCTCTTGCACTGACAACTAAATATACATATTTAAGAACGCATGCAAACGAAATACAACACAGAATTGTTTGCCATTCATACAACAGTGTAGCTGTGCACAGAAAGATGCAGGTAGAAATATTGGGCTGTCGGAAAAGTCATGACGTATTTTGGCACCCTATGACAGTTATGTGGTTTTGGAAGTACTTAGAGTCATGCGCAGCTCTGTTATCGCTATGGCATTCGACAGGTGTTAGTTCTAGCTGCAGTCTAAAAGGAATAGTGAGCGATTTGGTTGATTTGCGGAGATTTGACATCAATTTGATAATGGAAGACCAAACTGTGCATTTTCGCCATATTTTACTGTTTTACTTCCGTAAAGGGAAGAACGCGCGTCAAGCTAGTAAAAAGTTGCGTAAAGTGTACGGTGATAATGTTCTACAAGAACGTCAGTGCCAGCGGTGGTTCGCAAAATCCCGTGCAGGTGATTTTGACCACAACGAAGCTCCTCGATCCAGGAGGCCCACCGAGGTTGATGACGACCAAATCAAGGCATTGATCGAGTCAAACTCACGTTATACGACACGACACAAGAGATTTCAGACACATTGCACATCCATCATTCAAGCGTCCACGACCACCTGAAAAAGATGAGATACGTAATCAAGATCGATTTGTGGGTTCCTCATGAACTCAAAGAAGCTCAATTGACCGCGCGTATAAACATCTGGGATATGCTCCTTAAACGTGAGGAAAACGATCCTTTTTTGAAGTGACTGATAACTGGTGACGAAAAGTGGATTGTGGTCTCGACGTGCTGCTTCGTCTCAAACGACATCCAAAGCAGACATTCATCAGCAGAAGGTTTTGGTCTCAGTGTGGTGGGATTGTAAAGGTATCGTGTTTTTCGTGCTCCTACCACGGAACCAAACAATGAATTCGAATGTGTACTGTCGGCAATTGGGCAGTTTGAACGAATCCATCATCCAGAAACGTCCAGAGCTCGTTCATCGTAAAGGTGTTTAGTTCTATCACGACAACGCGAGACCACACACAAGTTAGATCGCCCGCCAAAAATTATTGGAGCTTGGGTGGGATGTGTCGCCACACCCAACGTACTCGCCTGACCTTACGCCGCTCTCTTCAACAGTCCTTGCGTGGTATAACGTTCAATTCAGATGAGACTGTAAATCAGCACCTTGTACAGTTTTTCGCCACGAAAGACAGGTTCTTCTATGTACGAGGCATTCTGCAGCTCACTGAAAGAGTGCAAAAAGTCGTCGAACCAAACGGGCATTATATCATTGATTGATCTTTGTTCTTTCTATCAAAAAATGACTTTTGTAAAACATGGCTAAAGTACGTCATGACTTTTCCGACAACCCAATATAATTCCTTCCTTTTTCTCTCTGTAGAATGTAACCCATGCGAAGTCGTTTTTCAGCTTTTGCTATAGTTGTTTGATTTTCAAGCTATACAATGCTGTCCAAAACTTAAAGATGAGCCGGTTTCACAGCTCTGTAAGGGGTATCGACGGTAATAGCAGCAGAAAAATTACATGAAAGACGCCAAAGATCATGAATATTTTCTTTTTCTAAAATATGTGAAATAATAATACTGTTTATGTCGAATGAAACACGTGACGCAGATCGAAAGTGAGTAAGAATTCATTAACCTTGTACTGTCCATAACCTGAATGCAAAGTTAACCTCACTCTCTGCATTACTTCGGTGACAGGTGTCCATGAAAGCAGAAGTTCTGTTTCTGGCGCGTCGACAAAATACTGCGGGAACTGAGAAAAGGTTAAACGTGAAATTTCTGGTAAAATTTATGAAAATGCCAGCCGAATCTTTTCATAGCTTAATTGCGAAATTATTCGGCTGCAGAAGGAAGGATGTGGGTTCAGTAACACCACCGGAACAGAGAGGGCTTTGATTTCTCAAAACGAGGAAAATATGAGATGTATTACTGAGGTGAAGCACATGTCCATATTGCAAGAAGCAGTGATATCCTATTGCCGGAGTAGCTTAATTCGGAAAGCATTCGTATCCGCAGCAGAAGGATGTGTGGTTCTAGAACTCCACCGGAACAAAGAGGACTTTAATTTCTCAAAATAACAGATATATGTGATAAACTACAGAGGTGAGGCACACATGTCAGGACCGCAAGTAGCGGTGATAAGCCCGAGCAAAAGTAGCTTAATTGGGAAAGCATTCGGCTCCGGAGAAGTAGAATATGTGTTCGAGAACACCACGTGTGCAGAGAAGGCTTTAATTTCTCAAACTGAGAGATATATAACGTACCGAAAAATTGTGGCACATGTCAAGACAGCAAGAAGCTTTCATCAGCCCTGGCCGGCGTAGCTTAATTTTGAAAATGTTCAACTCCAGAGCAGAAGGATGTGGGTTCGGAAACAGCACTGGTACAGAGAGGGCTTTAATTTCTCAAAAGCAGAGATATATAAGATGTATTACAGAGGTGAGACACATGTCGAGACTGCATGTAGCAGTGATATTCCTTGCTGGAATAGCTTAATTCGGAAAACATTCGACTCAGAAGCAGAAGGATGTGGGTTCGAGATCACCACCGGCAGAGAGAGGGCTTAAATTTTCCCTAAAAAATATATATATATACGTGTGATGTACTACAGTACGGCAGTTGTGACCAAATTTCAAGACGGCCAGCAACAGTGATAAGACTTTGCCGGCGATGTTTATTTGGGAAAGCATTGGGTTCCGGAGTAAAAGGGTGTAGCTCCGGTTGGCCGCAGTCACACTGAGTACTTGAATTTCTCAAAAGGAGACATATATGTGACGCACTACAGAGATGTGGCGTATGTCAAAGGGCAAGTAGCAGTGATAAGACCAGGCTGGCGCAGACTAATTGGGAAAGCATTTGGCTACGGAGCAAAAGCATATGGGTTCGAAGCCACCACTGGAACAGAGGAGGTTTTCATTTCTGAAAAACAGTAGTGCACGTGATGTGTTACTGATGTTATGCGCGTCTTCCGCTGTAGCTTAATTGGGAAAGCATTCTGCTCCAGAGCAGTAGGATGTGGTTTCGAGGCCACCACCGTCAGAGAGAGGTCTTGAGTTCCTCAAATGGGGATATATTGTGATGTACGACGGAGGGGAGGCACATGTTGAGACGGCAAGTAGCAGTGATAAGAACTTGCCGTCTTTGCTTCATTGGGAAAGCATTCGGCTCCGGAGCAGAAGGATTCAAGTTCCACCACCGTAAGAGAGACGACTTGATTTTTTCAAAAGGAGATATATGTGTTGTAACGTACCAGGAGATGTGACGTACCTGCCAGCAGGACGCACACGACATAAAGGCACATAGCAATCAGAACAAATGTCTGCGTAGCTCAGTTGGTAGAGTGACTTGTTCCGGAATAAGCGGCCTCGGGTTCGAATCCCGGCGTAGACCAAAAATGACGGAGAAATTTACTTCGTTATAATGGCGCCCGAACTATCCGGATGACCCGACCGTTCAAAATCTCGCAATGGTGTGATGTTATTTCCACACCGCGAGATAGGAGAAATAAGAGAATCTCTTCTCCAGCACTTCGAAAAAAAAAAAATAAGGGGGAGATGATGTAACGTACCAGGAGATGTGACGTACCTGCCAGCAGGACGCACACGACATAAAGGCACATAGCAATCAGAACAAATGTCTGCGTAGCTCAGTTGGTAGAGTGACTTGTTCCGGAATAAGCGGCCTCGGGTTCGAATCCCGGCGTAGACCAAAAATGACGGAGAAATTTACTTCGTTATAGTGTGATTTTCTACAGAAATGAGGCACATATCAAGACTGCAAGCAGCAGTGATAAGACCGTGCCCGCCGTGCGTAATTGGGAAATCATTCGGCTCCGGAGCAGAAGGATGTGGGCTCTAGGCTTTAGTTTCTGCGGGGTTTAGTTTCTCAAAAGGTGAGGTTTATGGGATGTACTAAAGAAGTAAGGCATGTGTCGTGACGTCAAGAAGCAGTGCTAAGTAAGCCCTTTCCAGTATCGTTTAATTGAGAAAGAATTTGGCCTCGGAGCATAAGATTTTGGCTACGAGTTTACCAGCGGCAGAGAGATAACATGAATTTTTCAAAGGGAGAGTTATACGTGATGTACTTCGGAAGTGAGGGACAAGTCAAGACTGCAAGTAGCAGTGAAAAGCTCGTGCCGGCGTAGCTTGATTATAAAAGCATCCGTCTCCGGACCAGATAAATGAGGATTCCAGTCCACCACCGGAACAGAGAGTGCTTTAATTTCTCAAAAGGAGAGGTATATATGATGTACTACAGAGATGAGGCTCATGTCAAGACGGCAAGTTGCAGTGATAAGACCTTTCTGGCGTAGCTTATTTGGGAAAGCATTTGTCTCCGGAGCAGAAAGATTTGGTTTCGAGTTCATCACCGGCGAAAAGATGGTGAATTTCTCAAAAGGGGAGATATATGTGATTTATTACAGAGGTGAGGCACATGTCAAAACAGACTGCAAGTAGCAGTGATAAGCCCTTGCTGGTGTATTTTAATTCGGAAAGCATTCGGCTCCGGAGCAGAAGGACTCGAGCACGTTACTGGCAAATTTGTGTTTCGCCATATATGCTTCCGAACGAAGAATAATGTGCTGGCCTTTGAATTCTTCGAATATGTGTGATGTTCCTTCCTCACGTAGTCTGGAATTAATGACAATTCTTTCTTCGCTCCGAAAAATGTATATTAATTCTTGCTCACATCGCCTGGAATTCGTGAGAATTACTGCTTCACTTTTTCGAAAAATAAGTGATGCTTCTTCCATACATCCTCTGAAATTTATGGGAATTCCTTCTTATACAGAGAGTTACTGGTAGTATGGTTTGTGGAGTACCCAAAACCTGCGATTTCGTGCGCCCGTCTTTCCCTACGAGGGGATATATGTGTCGCATTATAGAAGTGACGCACATGTCAAGACGATAATATTTGCAGCGACAAATTACGTCGGCTCGGTAAGCATTCGGCTCCAAAAGCAGAAGGATGCAGATCCGAATTCCGTCACGGGAAATTTGTGTTTCGTTATAAATTCATCCTTCCATTTCTTGCATGTGTATCACAGACCTGGAAATTAAATTTAAAAAAACATACAGAGGTTGCCGAAAACTGAAAGTAGCATGCAGAATTGCATGTTTGGCGTAACTATTATAGATAGCAAAAAAAAAAAAATCATGAATTAGGAAATTTGTAAGAGTTGCAGATATGATCACTAAATACCTTCAAATGACAATGCGGTAGACATATCGCTAGACCGAAATGAAAACCATGCAAAGGACTGGTGGATAAAATTTGAGAGAATGCTGGATTGGGATGGACACTGGCCTTCGCAGAAAAGTTCTTGAAATGACTTCGGGAGATCTTTCAGCAGCGGATTGGTAATTGTTGATGATGAGGATTACGCGGGAATGATATTATCAAAATAAATAGAGGAAAATTCAAAAACATCTTAAAATCAGGAATTGTCGGAAACTGTTAAGAAAATGAGAGAAAAGACAACATTACGCCAGTTTCTGGACGGGATCTGTTACATTTATTCAAAAGAAAAACCAACTTATCTCTGCTGCAAGACAAACGAGAAAGATTACACCGAATTTTCGGTTGTAATGAGCACGTCTTTCGAATACTTTCCAACGCGAATAAAACTTATCTCAGTTCTTCACAACCAACGGAATCGGTTAGAAAGAAAAGTCAATCGGATTTCTACAATCGATGAAACATCCAAAAATTCCAAGGTGAGTGTTAAATTCGTAGTAATTTACAGGTGTAAAATACCTTTTAAATCCATTCCGATACGAAATATACACCTAAGACCCAAAACATTATGACCACTTACCTAATATGATGTCGGTGCTCCACGTGCCTCCAAACCAGTTGTTACCCGGATCTACACCGAAGACAATATGCGAACACAGTAATCGAGGCTACAAGATATTTAAGTTGCCAGCAGATTCTTAAACTCTTATAAGTTATGGGGTCGTGCCGCTGCAGATCAGATTTGCTATTTCAACACAAACCGCAGACTCTCGATTCGATTGATGTCTGTGGAATTGGATGCCAGGGCAACACTTGGAAGTCTTCCTCATCTTTCGCGAATCATTCTCTAATAATCCGGGCAGAGTGTCATGTCGTGTTATCATGGCGTATTATCGTGCTGAAAGAAAGTACAATGACAGAGGAACACCTCCCCCATGATAGGATGAACCTTGTCTACAATGATGTTAAAGTAGGTGGTAGACGTCATACTCTCGTGCACATGAATGAATTAACCAAGCGTTTCCCCGAAGAACTTACCTTGAAGGGATGTACCTGATCGAAAATGATGTTTAGTTGTGTGGTAGGCATCATAGTTTCCTGCACATGAATCACTGAACCCAGGGTTTCCCCCGACTTATTACTAGTGGGGAATACCATTGCCTTGAAGGGATGTACCTGGTCTGCAATGATGTTTAGGTGTGTGGTAGGCGTCATAGTTACCTGCACATGAGTGACAGGACACAGGGGATCCCAGAAGCACTACTAGTGGAGAATACCGTTGCCATGATGGGATGTACCTGGTCTGCAATAATGTTTAGGTAGGTGGCAGACGTCATAGTTTCCTGCACATGAAAGACTGGACCCAGGGTTTTCCCGAATTACTACTAGTGAGGAATACCATTACCTTGAAGGGATGTACCTGGTCTGCAATGATGTTTAGGTGTGTGGTAGGCGTCATAGTTTCCTGCACATGAATCACTGAACCCTGGGTTTCCCTGACTCACTACTAGTGGGGAATACCATTGCCACAAAGGGATGTACATGGTCTGCAATAATATTTAGGTATGTGGTAGGCGTCATAGTTACCTGCACATGAATGACTGGACATAGTTGTTTCCAGAAGTACTACTAGTGGGTAATACCGTTGCCATGATGGGATGTACCTGGTCTGCAATGATGTTTAGGTAGGTGTTAGACGTCATAATTTCCTGCACATGAATGACTGGACACAGGGGTTCTCAGAAGCACTACTATTGGGTAATACTATTGCCATGAAGGGATGTACCTGGTCTGCAATGATGTTTAGGTAAGTGGTAGACGTCCTAGTTTCCTGCACATAAATCACTGAACACAGAGTTTCCCCGACTCATTACAAGGGGGAATACCATTGCCTTGAAGGGATGTACGTGGTCTGCAATGATGTTTAGGTGTGTGGTAGGCGTCATAGTTACCTGCAAATGAATGACTGGACACAGTGGTTCCTACAAGCACTGCTAGTGGGGAATACCGTTGCCATGATGGGATGTACCTGGTCTGCAATGATGTTTAGGTAGGTGGTAGACGTCATAGCTTTCTGCACATGAAAGACTGGACCCGGGGTTTTTCCGAAGCACTACTAGTGGGGAATACCATTAACTTGAAGGGATGTACCTGGTCTGCAATAATATTTAGGTGTGTGGTAGGCGTCATAGTTACCTGCACATGAATAATTGGAAACAGGGGTTCCCAAAAGCACTACTAGTGGGGAGTGCCGTTGCCATGAAGTGATGTACCTGGTCTTCAATGATGTTTAGGTAGGTGGTAGACGTGATAGTTTCCTGCACATGAAGGACTGGACCCAGGGTTTTCCCGAAGCACTACTTGTGGGGAATACCATTGCCACGAAAGGATGTACCTGGTCTGCAATGATGTTTAGGTTCTTGGTAGATGACATAGTTTCCTGCACATGAATGACTGGACACGGGGGTTCCCAGAAGCACTACTAGTGGGGAATACCATTGCCACGAAAGGATGTACCTGGTCTGCAATGATATTTAGGTGTGTGGTAGGCCTCCTAGTTTCCTGCACATGAATCACTGAACCCAGAGTTTCCCCGACTCATTACAAGGGGGAATACCATTGCCTTGAAGGGATGTACGTGGTCTGCAATGATGTTTAGGTGTGTGGTAGGCGTCATAGTTACCTGCACATGATTGACTGGACACAGTGGTTCCTGCAAGCACTGCTAGTGGGGAATACCGTTGCTATGATGGGATGTACCTGGTCTGCAATGATGTTTAGGTAGGTGGTAGACGTCATAGCTTTCTGCACATGAAAGACTGGACCTGGGGTTTTTCCGAAGCACTACTAGTGGGGAATACCATTAACTTGAAGGGATGTACCTGGTCTGCAATAATATTTAGGTGTGTGGTAGGCGTCATAGTTACCTGCACATGAATAATTGGACACAGGGGTTCCCAGAAGCACTACTAGTGGGGAGTGCCGTTGCCATGAAGTGATGTACCTGGTCTTCAATGATGTTTAGGTAGGTGGTAGACGTGATAGTTTCCTGCACATGAAGGACTGGACACAGGGTTTTCCCGAAGCACTACTTGTGGGGAATACCATTGCCACGAAAGGATGTACAAGGTCTGCAATGATGTTTAGGTAGGTGGTAGATGACATAGTTTCCTGCACATGAATGACTGGATACGGGGGTTCCCAGAAGCACTACTAGTGGTGAATATCGTTGCCATGAAGGGATGTACCTGCTCTGCAATGATGTTTAGGTATGTGGTAGACGTTATAGTTTCCTGCACATGAATAATTGAACCCAGGGTTTCCCCGACGTATTACTAGTGGGGAATACGATTGCCACGAAAGGATGTACCTGGTCTTTAATGATCTTAAACTGGGCGGTAGATATCATAATTTATTGCATATGAATGACTGGAACCAGGGTTTCGCAGAAGCACAACTTTTGGAGAATATCTCTGCCATGAACGGATGTACCTGCTCTGTAATGTTGTTTAGGTAGGTGGTAGACGTCATAATCCTGGAATGGAGGAATCAAAATGGTGGCATACAAGGCTAAATTGCAACAGCTCAGGGGAATCTTGGTGTGCTAGTGGAAGAATGTTGACAGAAAAGTAACGGGGAGGAAGTACATCAAATGCTCAACAAGTGAGTTTTCCCGAAATGAAGGAATGCATATGTTAGTATGCAGGATGAAACTGCAACAGTGCAATGGAATACTGGTGTGCTAGTGGAAGAATCTTGATAGAAAAGTACTGGGGAGGGGGATCGTCAAATGCTCAACAAGTGAGTTTTCCTGGAATGTAGGAATGCCTATGGTTGTATACAGGGCAAAACTGCAACAGTGCAATGGAATCCTGGTGTGCAAGGGAAAGAATCTTGATAGAAAAGCACTGTGGAGGGAGAACATCAAATGCTCAACAAGTGAGTTTTCCCGGAATGGAGGAATGCATATGGTGGTATACAGGACGAAACTGCAATAGTGCAATGGAATCTTTGCTGCTGGTGGAAGAATGTTAATAGATAATCAATGGGGAGGAAGAACCTCTAATGCTCAACATGTGAGCTGTCCTGGAATGGATGAATGGATCTGGTGGCATACAGTTCAAAACTGCAACGGTACAATGGAATATTGGTGTGTTAGTGGAATAATGTTGATAGAAAAGTAATAGGGAGGGAGAACATCAAGTACTCAACAAGCGAGATGCCCTGGAATCGAGGAACAGAACCAAATTGCAACAGGACAGTGGAATCTTGGTGTGCTAGTGGGATGCTGCTGATAGAAAAGTAATGGAGAGAAAGTACATCAAATCCGCATGAAGCGAGATGTCGTGGAATGATGGAATGGAAATAGTAGCAACAGGACGAAATTGCAACAGGAGATAGGAATCTTGGTGTGCTAGTAAATGTTTTTAGAAAAGCAATGGGGAGGGAGTACATCCAATGTTCAACAAGCGAGATATCCTGGAATGGAAGAATGAAAATTATGGCCTAGATGACGAAATTGAAAATAAGTGTAAATTATTCTTGGTGTGCTAGTGGAAAAATGTTGGTAGAAAATGAATGAGAAGGGAGTGCATTAAAATGCCCAGGAAGCGAATTTTCAAGAGAATCTCTGCACCACACTTTTTATGAGTACATCTTCAGATTTTAAAACAGGCGCCCAACTCCTTGGCAAAAAAATAAAATTAACGCACATTTATTGAATCAATTTCTGCGTTATGATTGCAGAGAAAAATAGGGAAGTAATGGGATGAGAGAAATAGAAGTTAGCATTTCCTGAAGTTGTGTCCATTGCCAG
Organism: Macrothele yani; assembly: GCA_039090855.1. Taxonomy (NCBI): domain Eukaryota; kingdom Metazoa; phylum Arthropoda; class Arachnida; order Araneae; family Macrothelidae; genus Macrothele; species Macrothele yani. The sequence goes on along the minus strand of CM077000.1, from coordinate 75,336,498 downwards.
TTTCATCCCCCGAGTGTGCGTTGCAGATTTCAGCTGTTATGAACGCATTGGAATGATCCAAGTTAGAAAAGTGAAATTTAAGTGAAGTGATATTTTCAGCTTTAAGGGAAGTTGAAGTTAAACGATAAATCTTACAGAAGCACGTAAACCCATTTGTTCTACATAGGTCACAAAATGTTACGGATATTGTATGAAATGAAGGATGTATGTATCTGACTGAAGTAAGACGCACTGAAATAACATCAGTGAGGCTACATAACACAAACAACAACGAGTACGTTCACAAAAACAATTTATTGCGCAAATTCTGGACACAACAAATATCACTGCAATATAGGTAAAGGTAAATGGTAAATTCGGAGAATGTGCATACTCTGGATTTGAGTCCCCGGTAACACGACCTCTGTCTCAAAGAACGTCATGACACCTACGAGGCATATTTGCAATGGCATTATTTATGAGTGTCTGGGACAGCTTATCCCAAGTTACAGGCAACCTCTGTGTTGAAGAATGTCTTAACACCTACTAGGCATACTTGCAATGGCATTATTGATGAGTGTCTGGGACAACTCATCCCATCTTGCAGGCAACTTGTGTGTCAAAGGACGTCTTCACACCTACGAGGAATACTTGCAATGGAATTATTGATGAGTGTCTGGGACAGCTCATCCCATGTTACAGGCAACCTCTGTGTCGAAGAATGTCTTAACACCTACGAGGCATATTTGCAATGGCATTATTGATGAGTGTCTGGGACAGCTCATCCCATGTTACAGGAAACCTCCGTGTCGAAGAATGTCTTAACACCTACGAGGCATATTTACAATGGCATTATTGATGAGTGTCTGGGACAGCTCATCCCATGTTACAGGCAACCTCTGTGTCGAAGAATGTCTTAACACCTACGAGGCATATTTGCAATGGCATTATTGATGAGTGTCTAAGACAGCTCATCCCATGTTACAGGCAACCTCTGTGTCGAAGAATGTCTTAACACCTACGAGGCATATTTACAATGGCATTATTGATGAGTGTCTGGGACAGCTCATCCCATGTTACAGGCAACCTCTGTGTCGAAAAATGTCTTAACACCTACGAGGCATATTTACAATGGCATTGTTGATGAGTGTCTGGGACAGCTGATCCCATATTACACGCAACCTCTGTGTCGAAGAATGTCTTAACACCTACGAGGCATATTTGCAATGGCATTGTTGATGAGTGTCTGGGACAGCTCATCCCATATTACACGCAACCTCTGTGTCGAAGAATGTCTTAACACCTACGAGGCATATTTGCAATGGCATTATTGATGAGTGTCTGGGACAGCTCATCCCATTTTACAGGCAACCTCTGTGTCGAAGAATGTCTTAACACCTACGAGGCATATTTGCAATGGCATTATTGATGAGTGTCTGGGACAGCTGATCCCATGTTACAGGCAACCTCTGTGTCGAAGAATGTCTTAACACCTACGAGGCATATTTGCAATGGCATTATTGATGAGTGTCTGGGACAGCTCATCCCATATTACACGCAACCTCTGTGTCGAAGAATGTCTTAACACCTACGAGGCATATTTGCAATGGCATTATTGATGAGTGTCTGGGACAGCTCATCCCATGTTACAGGCAACCTCTGTGTCGAAGAATGTCTTAACACCTACGAGGCATATTTGCAATGGCATTATTGATGAGTGTCGAGGGATAGTGGTCCAATATTACAATCAACACTATACGGAGATTCCCCAGTGTACTGGGGTATGCAACATGATTATCCAGGCGTCGATGTATAGCGTCCCAAGGTCCAATAAAAAAGCTACGAGACTAGGCCGATATACAACAAAGTACTTACGTTACTTAAGTCTGGCTATAATCTCCCTCAAAGTAGTCTCCTTGGGCATCGATACACCGCAGCCAGCGTTTTTGCCACTGTTGGAACGCTCCCTAGAAATCCCGTTCGCGAATCGTGTCAAGCACCGTCTGCGATTCGCGCTGGATCTTGTCCACAGTTTCAAAACTGCGACACTTGAGCTTCAGCTTCATCTTCGGGAACAGAAAGAGCTAGCAGGTGGCCAAATCAGGCAAGTAAGGCTGGTGATGAAGGGTATTCATGCTGTTGCGGCTGCAAAATTGGTGCTTTGCTAACGCTCTGTGAGCTGCTGCATTGTCGTGACGGAGCAGGAAATGGCCCCTACGGCACATTTCAGGTCATTTGCGGCGAATGTCTTCCCTGAGACGGAGCAGAACATCACAGTAAAAAAGGGTGGTGACGGTCTGGCCCTGGGGGACGAATTCACGCTGCACAACCCCACGAATGTCGAAGAACATGATGAGCATGCTTTTGTTTGTGCTCCGGATCTGTCGGGCCTTCTTCGGTCGTGGAGATGACGAGCTCTTCCCCTGCAAAAACTGTTGTTTGATCTCCGGGTCGTAACCGTAGACTCAAACCTCGTCCCCAGTGATTACCCGAGACCGGAACGTTGGTTCATTCACCACTTGCTGACAAAGATCTTGAGAGAGTTCGACGCGGAGCGCCTTATGTTCGAGGTTCAAAATCTTTGGCACAAACTTTGCAGCAATGCGATGCAGGTTCAAAACCGACGACAGAATTTCTTGCATTGCTCCGTATGACACGGTAGCAATGTCTTGAATGGTTCTCCGACGGTACTCGTGCACCAATTCTCTGATTTTGTCCACATTTTGGGGGTTTTGCTTGTGGACGGTCGCCCTGACCTCTCGTCGCCTTCTAGTGCCGTTCTGCCGCTCTTAAAGCGCTAGTGCCACTCAAAACACCTGGCACGACTCACTGCTTCATTTCATGCGTTTCAGTTCCCGATTTGCCGAGTTTGACGCAGAATTTGATGTTCGCTCGCTGCTCTAGTTTGCAGTCCATGGCGAAATCGCAGCTGTGGTCTGCACGTGGTCACCAAATACCGTGTAGCACAGCTTCAGATGTTCACAGAACGACGCCACTCGGCACAATGACTCATGAGGGTCACTGTCATCGATCGCTGCTTGCTCATCTATGTACCGCCATCTGTTGGCGCTCTACGTAACTAGTCTCGGAACTTTTTGATCGCACTACGTAATTCAGTGTGGACAACAATGCTGAAAATCACCATGAGCTCTTGAAGCTAGTGCAATTTGTTTTTCAATTCCAGGACACAATGGCAGCGACGAAAAAGTATTTTCTCTCATGCAAAGCCAGTGGACAAAAGAAAGGAATAAAATGACTCCCGAATCTGTGAAGGGCATATCATCTGTACAATATAACTTCAAAAGCACAACTTGTGAACAGTTTCGTTCACACTTGAAGAGGTGTCCAGAATTGTTAAAAGAAAATGGTGTCTATGGAAAAGTATTCTCGGGCACAGTCAAAATAAGAAAAAAAAGACTCATAAAATATACTTATGTGCAATTATCACTGTTGGTGTGTTATTTGAATGGAATGTATGCATTTTCATGATTGTTCTTTGTGTGTATACAATAACAGTAAATTATTTTCTAGAGGTGTCCTTTTATTTCATAGAATATGGTAACCCTGGGTAACACTAAATGCTAAATAATGTAAAAAAAAATTAGTGAGATTGTCTGGTTATAATACCAAAGGTCCCACGAGAATTGCTCGTTTCAAGACAAAATCTACTGCTCGTTTCAAGACAAAATTAAGCATTTTCTACTGCTCGTTTCAAGAAATAATTAAGCATTTTCTACTGCCCGTTTCAAGACAAAATTAAGCATTTACTGTATTTTTATGTAATCCGTAATCATCCAAGCTCTTACGACATTTTTATAAAACTGCTGCAGATGGCAGCACAGAGACACTAAATTTCCACCCAGAACAATAAAATGAAAATAAAAAAAGAATATAAAAGAACAGGTAATGACCTTGTTTAAAAAGAAGAGCATCTGCAAAAGAATGAAAAAAAAAAAAAGGTTAAGTAATCTTTCTTTCCTGCGTTCCTTTCTCTTCTGCGTTTCAGTTTTGTTTGTTTTCTCAGAGATATTTATTTACGTAACAGGTTCTGCAGAGAAAATCGATGCCGTGGTCTTGCGTCAAAACTGCTGTTTCTTTTCCATTTGCGTTGCTTACGCTTTAAGGAACATTTTAAATAAATCTTTCCGCTTGAGGAAATATTGAAAAAACATTTCAATTCTAACTTTTTTTCTTCCTATTGACAAGCAAACGGTCAACTGTTACAGATAATTGTACGTTCCAATGATAGATGGCAGCACAGATACAATATTGCCTACGAAGTCTAACGTTAAGGAAACATTAAACATATGTACATTGTTTAATGCCGTATTTACTCGAATCTAACGCGCACCTTACTTCTCAGCTACGAATATGCGTATTTTTTCTTAATACTGGTATACTAAGACGCAAGAAAAACTTAAAAGAAATACAAACTTATGAAACCTACGAAATATACCAATTCTTGAATTTATTTAATGGCCACATTATTCCAAATTATGCATTGCTCACAGACATCTCTCCATCTAAACATTGCGGCTTTGTATGGTGGAAAACGGTACAATGTTTAAAAATGTAACAGAAAATGCCATGAACAAGTAAATACATTAACAAACAATCGTGTTTTGAGATTATGTCTGCAGCACAAAACTTTGGGAAACGTCTTTATGTTGGTACGTCCGTTCAAAAAGCGTGAAGTCTCCTCAAAGAAAATAAAAAAAAATCGTTACGTTGAAAAATTATGGATATAAAATGGGAATAAAATGGGAAATTATGGGGAGAAAATAAGGAATAAATTCCTTGCAAAATGTTCAAGTTATTGAAAAATAAAATCAGTCTTGGACCTTAATGTGTCTAACAGAATCTCAAACGACGTCAACTCCTAATTTGCTTTGTACGAAAAATTCCTCCAGCGTCTGTGCGAACCCCATCACGACTGTATCGGTGATGTCATAGTATTGCTTGCTAGCAGGGCGAAGTCACCCAACATAGTGACTCATCCCAAAACATGTTGCATACAAAATGGCCCGATCGGAGAAAACGATGACTCATCCCAAAACACGTAGCACACAAAATGGCATTGTCGGAGAAAACGATGACTCATCTCAAAACATGTGGCGTACAAAATGGCATGGTCGGAGAAAACGATGACTCATCTCAAATCACGTGGCGTACAAAAGATGGCCGGAAAGAACACGTGGAAAAAAATGGCTGCGACTGACGTCATGATTGACCACATCCGTCCGTGCGACAGCACGTGGGCGGGGCCGAGGGGAGCACGTGGGCCACAGTGGGTAGCCGTGGGGGTCCTCCTTTGTCATTAAAACCCCCTTTCTATACTACTTCACTGTTTCACTGCTGGATTGTTCGAAGACAGCGTCGTCTTCAGTGCCATCCATCATATCGGAAATGCAGCACTTTAGAAAAGACCGCTTAACTAAGTCATTAGGAATTAACTCCCAGGAATATACAATTCACTGTGCTACTACAGAGAGTGAAGGTTTTTTTTTAAATATCCAGTTTTTGTCAGTTCTGTGTCTACCGATGTAAGCCACGCATTATAGCGTGATCGAATTGCTGCTTCAAAAGGCCTTTTTATACAGACATCAAGGGGCTGAAGTTCGGAAGTCATTCCTCCAGGCACAACAACTAGATCAGTTCTGTTTTCAATAATCCTGGTTCTCATCGAGTTGGTTACATGCCTCTTGAACGAATCCAATACAAGCATGGACCGCAGTCGTCGAAACCACACTTTTTGAAGCCAGTCCTTTACCAGTTCTTCGGTCATCCAGCCATTTTCTTGAACTCTGACTTGAATTTTCTAAAGAAAAGTCTCTTTATACGGAAATGTTTTTCTCTTGAAAATAACATACGGTGGTAGCTTGTTCCCATCGGCGGTAATGGAAAGAAGGGCCGTCATTCGGAGCTTCTCGTTTCCTGTTGTTAGCACTTTAACTTGCTTTGCACCAATAATTTCTGCAGTGTAATTTGATGGCATATCAAAATACAATGGTGTTTGGTCAGCATTCCCAATCTGGTTTAAAACATGGTGCCCTTGCTTTCTTACTGATATGACGTACTTGAGAAAACTGTATAGCTTTTCTTCAAAGTCAGATGGTATTCGCTGACATATTGAAGAACGCCGCCTCAGAGAAAATCCTTTTCTTTTCATAAAACGGCAAATCCATCCTCTTAAAGCAGTGAACCTTACATTGGATCCAAGTTCACGATAAACTTCTCGTGCTTTTGCCTGAAGAATTTCTACAGTAACAGGAAAACCTGATGCACGCTGTTACTTCACAAAATGTTCTAGGCAATCATTAATATCAGGAAATCTACCCGTTTTAGGTCACGAGAACGTCTTTCTTGTTTTGGAGCACTGATTCAGCTTTGCTTTTTGTTTCCTCCATAGCCTTACATTCACTTCTGAAACTCCTTACTCCCTAAAACAAGCGGGATTGCCATTTTTTCTCTACATAGGCAACCACCTGCAGTTTAAACTTTGCTGGTTAGAGCTGCCGTTTATAACACATCTCTGGACAGCATAATCCACATTCAAATATCAAAATGTAGTGTTTCTTTCAGAGAACAATACTACACTATCTACAAACAACTAATTGGACACCTGTGATAGCAAAAGAAAACGAAGTTTATTCACCTTCAATAGTTGGTGGAGCCTCCACGAGCGGCGATTACAGCTGCGACCCTCTGGGGCATACTATCAACCAGGCGTTGTACGACGGCTAGCGGTATTTTCTTCCACTCGGCTTGGAGAAGACAGGTCAGTTCCTTCAACGAATTTGGACGGTGGGGGCACCCCTTAAGTCGACGCTCCAATTCGTCCCAGAGGTGCTCTACAGGGTTAAGGTCCGGGCTCTTCCCAGGCCAGTCCATTCGATTAACCCCATTGTCACCATACCAGGCCAGGGTGGACCTCGCAACATGACAGGTGGCATTGTCATCCTGAAATAACATGGGTCCACCCCGTAAAACTGCCACAACGTAGGAAGCTCATGGTCATCCAAAATAGTGCAGTAGGTCTCGGCGTTGAGTCTACCAGGAATTGCGACCAAGAGTCCCGTGCCATACCAGGAGAAACACCCCCATCGCATAACTCCACCGCCGCCGAACTTCACAGTTGGCACAATACATTCCGGCAGGAGGCGTTCTCCAGGCAGACGCCAAACCTAGACCTTGCCATCCGAACAGTAGAGGGTGAACCTTGATTCGTCGCTCCGGAGAACCTGTTTCCACTGCTCAACGGTCCACTGTCGACGTTCTTTGCACCACGTTAGCCGAGCAGCGCTATTGGACTTGGTAATAAAAGGCTTGTGGGCGGCAGCACGTCCATGATAACCAAGCAGATGGGCTTCCTTACGGATGGTATGCGTCGAAAGAACACTCCCGGATGCCTGTTGAAACTCCTCGTGGATGTGGCCCATCGATTTTGTGCGGTTCTTCCGAATTTCTCTGGCCAGTACCCGTCGGTCTCTAACTCCCAGTTTTGTGGGTCTGCTTGGTCGGGGCACATTCCGACAGTCACCTCTCATCTTCCACTTGTCAATCAAGTAGGCCACTGTCGATTTTGGGTACTTCAACTCGCTGGATATGTCACGTATGGATCGACCATTTCTGTGATACCCGACGATTACACCTTTCTCGAAATCAGAGAGCTCCGAACTGCGTGGCATCTTGCATGCGACTGGTTGCGTTGTTGTTTCCCACATGATATTTAATGGCGGCGACCGTGACGTGTAAGGACCGCAGATATCGTCGATTGCAGGGGTGTCCATTACTTGTTGGTAGATAGTGTATGAGGCAAGTGACTGTCAGTATTTTATATCTTTCGCCGAAGCTTCTCAACGAATGTAGAAGAATGGGGGAAAGCTAGAGATTATCGATGGCCATAGCTACAGTCAGACGTTCAGAGGAAATTCCATCCTCTGGCACGCCGCAACGATATTTGTGTGTATGTGTTTTTAC